>CM070622.1:8000798-8399145 GCA_036346255.1 Ampelocalamus luodianensis
CGGGTCACTTCATAAGCTTCTTTGAAGTGCTCACCATGTAACTTCTTGAAGCCGTCTAACTGCCGGCAAGCACCAAGAGTAATAAACCGTAGCGCTCGCTTGAAGATTATCAAGTACAAAAATGATCAACTAATTGATGCAATGCATTTGAATGCTCTCAACTACCTCACAATGTGAATTGAATGCAAATGAGTAAAAGATAGTGCACCAAAGCCTCAAATGTATTCAATATGGCTAAAAGGTTTTGAGCTCGGTGCAAGTGGGCGGTATTTATAGCTTCTAACCACAAAACTAGCCGTTTGGAATAAGTCCCTGAAATTTTCAGCAATTACAGTAGTACCGTTGTACAAACTCAGTACTACCGCTCTTCATGATCAACGATCGGAACTGTTGTATTTAATGCTATGAACTAGCTGTTACGAAAAAAGGTGTGGTACTACTAGGGATGGCGATGGGGCCCATTCCCCATTCCCCAATGAGGAATTCACCCATTAGGGGACGGAGATGGGGCTATTTCTTCCCCCACGGAGATGCTAATATGCAAATACAATTCCCCATCGGGTGAAGCGGGGATAGGACCATTCCCCTACTCCCCATCCCCACTACCCGTATGGGCCCCGATAAGACATATAGGCCACTAGCCCACTACTGCACAACCCGATAAGGCGATAGCAAGATAATCTCATTTGCATCATTTACTTTTCAGATGCTAATTAAAAAAAATGTTGTCATTTTAGCATTGCATATAGATGTTCATACTCATTTTATAACATTATGGATCTTATTTGTTTTTCTTCTTTCGAGATCCAACTTTCGGGTATGAGGTCCCGATAACCCGATGGGGACAAGGAACAGGGGGAGAATAGCATATGAGGACAGGGATGGGGACGGGGAATTTTCTGTCTCTTGGGGATGTGGATGTTCCACCACTCCCCGACGGGGAATGGAGCCGTTGCCATCCCTAGGTACTACCGCCAACTAGAATCTGGTACTACCGCTGTGCGGTAGTACCGCTCGGCTAGAATGGAACTACCGATTTCCAGAGGATTAAAAACACAAGAAAACACCATATTTGGAAATAACGTACCGCCATGTAAAGCTCAGTATTACCGCACTCCGGTAGTACCGCTTAAGAAATACAGTCATACCATTTTCCAAGAGAGAACAAAAACTCCTAAAAACATGTTCTCTGAAAAATACGTACCGCCAACTAGATTTTGGTACTACCAACTTGCGGTAGTACTGCTTATCACTTGCGATCATACCGATTTTAGTATTCAAGAAAGAACTACAAAAAACAAGCTCTCTGGAAAATACGTACCACTATCTAGATTTCAGTACTACTGACCTGCGGTAGTACCGCTTATCATTTGCTGTCATACCAATTTTTCTCAACAATTTTCCAGAGGCAAAAACAAAAACAATTCTAAATGCAATAGACACCATATGGTTGATCAAAATGGCACACATTAAACTTTTAAGCTACTAGCCATGATCCCTCTTTATAGTACATTATCTAGCCTACTAATCCGGTCTTTTTTCCAAACACTGAGACCGATAAAAACTATAAAAGGATCCTTATGCTACATGATACCTTTGTCTTGAGCCATGTCGATCTTTTATCATCTTTGTATTGCTATTTTCATATCATCATTCAAACTTTGGGACTAAATCTTTAAACATCTTAGCACACATGTTAGTCCTATAAAACATTGTTGACATTAATTACCAAAATCATTTTTAGGGACCTAGACGCTTTCAACATGTCGGCATCATTTTTAGGGGTCTAGAATTAAGCAATAATTGGAGAGAAATAGAAGATAACTATGTGATAAAGTATTGCATTGGAAGGGATAACAGTTGAGATGGATCAATCAAGATTTAAGCTTACTATTGGAGGTTGAAGCAAAAAAGATGTGACGACGAGAAGAGACAGGATATACGGTTTGGTGAGGCAGCCGACGTGTGAGGGAAGATAAGTTCAAAGTAGGTCATCCATACTTCATCGGTGTATGCGTGAGCAAGATATTGTAATGCTATATAAACTAATAAAATAATTTGCCACACACATAATCAACGTATTGCTTGAGACTAAATAAAGATACATGTACATGCATACAATTTGAGAAAAAAATAACTAATAGAGTAAGAATAGGGGCGTGCAGCTATATAATCTATGCATGATAAAGAGTGGTTAGTTTCTAATAACCCCAACAACTTATTATGTTCATTGATTTTCTTCCACCAAAGTTTATACTTCAATTATGTTTCTTAGATTGTAATATTTTTTTTAAGCTTCTATTATCATTTTTAATGGTTAGAATACCTTAAAAGTCTAAATACCTTACAAGGATACATAAATATATTTTTAAGCATTTAAATAAATTTTAAAACAAATTTAGTCATGCAAATACGCAGACCACCCTACTAGTTATGTTACTATATAGGTTGTGTACTGTGCATCCCACTCCTTCAGCCGTGCACCCTAGCACGAAATTACCGCAATATGCAAATCAGTATGACATAGTTTTTTTTTTTTTGGTCAGATAGTCTCGTGGTGGGAATAAAATTCAAAGATCCACCATCGACAAAATAAAAACATTGGGACAAAATATCATTTTTGTGGATGAAGACTAATCTTATATTTTTGCCACGGTGCAAAAAAAGATGTGCTTGAATTGGATGGTCATGCATCGATCCTGCTCTCATTTCATTCGATCCACTCCAGCTGAAAATATTTTATCATATTACACCTGCTTCTTGCTACATTCGATTAAAATATCTAAGCAACCCTGCTCAACCATCCTCGTTGCCGATCTAACCCCGGGTGATTTTCAATTTTTCATGGACTAAACTTGCATTCCCAACTCACAACCATCCTCGTTCCTGATCTGCCGAATTGAGATATCATCTCAGATATTAATAGTACAGAGATCTAAACGGCTAAATGGACGGGCTGAAAATGCTTGAAGCAGTCATCTGCTCATCAAACAAAAACCTATTATTGGCAAAGACATCCCCCAAAATGGGGATCAACGGGCTAAACCAGCTGAACAAGTCTTGACAGAGACGAAGCAAGAACGCGGTCCAGGAATGGACACCAACTGAAGAACCAGAAAACAAGTAGCCCAAGAAAAGTTGCTTCTGTCTATAAATCTGGAGTTTGAAATATACGGCACTTTCCATCAAAAGCCTGCGTTCTTTCTCACTTTACCAATATAATGGCGATGGTGCACTTCAGAGCGCTGTGCTTCTCCATTGCAATCGTCTTCTCCGTGCTTTCACGGCGGTCTCTCGCCGCCGATGAGGGCTCCAAGGAGGCGGACAAGATCTCTGCATTGCCGGGCCAGCCCCCGGACGTGAATTTTCAGCAATATTCCGGCTACATCAACGTCGATCAGAGCACGGGGAAGTCGCTCTTCTACTACTTTGTGGAGGCCTCCGCTGATGCTGCTAAAAAACCACTTGTTCTGTGGCTTAATGGAGGTAATTTTGTTTTCTGCATACTCCACCAGTCCACCTTATCTTCACAGTCCGATAGAATTAATAGGAGAGGAGAACCTAGGATTTTTTTTCAAACGTCCAGTAAGATGAATCTAAGAGTTATGTTCATCGATTAATTTGGACCTAGAATTTCACTTCAGCTACTCGATTATGACTCTGTTTGATTTATCTTGCATTTTGTTAATGCATTTTTAGAACCCATCCAAGATCAAAAAACTATTTTACACACTGTCAAATTCTCTCTGGCTTAAGAACTTTTTTTTGAGGAAGTAAGAACTGAAAATGTTGATCCTAGATAGTGGCCCATTGACAATTGTGCTTCAATTATCATTAATTCATTGGCCCAAATAGGGAAAGTAATCCCTTTCAGAGATACTAACATTCAGAGGTGAATGATCTCTATCCAATTCATTTCAATCAGTATGATACGGTGAGAACGTGCTTCCCCAACAGGCAACAGATACCGTCATAGACTCATGGTTATCCTGATCTTGGCCAAAACTGCATCTCACTCCATCATGCTACCGTTTAATCGGAGTTGCTGTTCTAAAATTCGTTTCGTACAACTGCTGCTTTGCAGGGCCTGGCTGCTCCTCATTTGGAATTGGAGCACTTCAGGAGATTGGTCCGTTCCGTGTCGACACAGATGGCAAGACCCTCTGCCGAAACAAATACGCCTGGAACACCGGTCAGTCGCTCGCAAACACCTCTCAATCACATTTGCCGAAACAACTGATGCTTCTACGTACGAACTGACGACGGCGGCGTCGTCTGTCTCGAACCGCGGCGCAGCGGCGAACGTGCTCTTCCTGGAGAGCCCCGTGGGCGTGGGCTTCTCGTACGCCGTCAAGGCGGAGGTGTACGACACCATGGGGGACAACATGACCGCGCACGACTCGTACGCCTTCCTGCTCAAGTGGCTCGACCGGTTCCCCGAGTACAAGGGCAGAGACCTCTTCGTCGTCGGCGAGAGCTACGCCGGCCACTACGTCCCCGAGCTTGCCGTCACCATCCTCGCCAACAACAAGCACCCGAACACCACCCTTATCATGCTCAAAGGAATCGCCGTGAGTACCGAATACCAACCAACCAATAGAGCTTGAAGTGGTACTAATATATAGTGGTTTTAACTTGCAATCCTGTGGGCTAATTCCTTGAAAATATTGTCGCAGATTGGAAACGGAATACTAGAGCTTGCGGCCGAGCGCACCGTGCTGTACGAGTACCTGTGGCAGCACGCGTTCATATCGGACTCGGCGCACGCGGTCATCGCCCAGAGCTGCAGAAACTCTGACGACCCGTCGCCGGTCTGCCAGGCGGCCAGGGACTCGGCCTACGGTCAAATTGGCAACATCGACGTGTACAACATATACTCGTCAAGCTGCCATGACAAGAAAGTCAAGCCATCAGGATCCAAGTGCACGGTATATATGTAGCTATGATGTGCTTGTTCAGGGTAGTACACACTTAATCTGCAAGCTTAATTTGTTGCAATATCTCAGCTAGGCACCTTACTGGCGACTGTGAGCTTATTGCAAACTACGTTTTCTGCAGGATTTGGCCGATCCATGCGCTCAGTACTTTGTGGAAGCGTACTTAAACCAGCCCCAGGTACAAAAGGCAATCCATGCGAATACAGGGTTGAAGTATCCGTGGACTAGATGCAGGTATCTGTGAAGCAGAAGTAGTTCTTTCGTGAAGGCAGCGACGTACGTAGTAGTATTGCATCTGTACTTTGTGGTGACACTAACACACTGGTGGATGGAACGTGCAGGACCTACAATCTGAACCACTTTGGAGACTCGCCGAAAACAATGCTGCCACACATCAAGGCCCTCATTAGCAGCGGCATCAGCATCTGGATATTCAGGTCGTCAACTATTCCTTTCGCGCGCTTAGTGAAATCACAGATTCACAGCTTCTTCTGCTCTCAAATCGGATAGCTAGCTGAAAGAGCGAGACTCGGTGTCACTAACTATGCGACGTGCAGCGGCGACTTGGACGCGATGGTTCCTGTCACTGCAACGAAGCAGTCGGTGGAGAAGCTCGGGCTCGGCGTCGCGGCCGACTGGCGGCCCTGGTCCGCCGACGGCAAGGACGTCGCCGGTTACGTGATCGCGTACAAGGGGCTGGTGTTCGCGACGGTGCGCGGGTCCGGGCACATGGTTCCTATCGACCAGCCGGAGCGGGGGCTGGTGCTCTTCTCGTCCTTCCTAAGCGGGCAGCCGCTCCCGCCGGCCGCGCCACAAACCGAGTGAAGGCGTGGAAACCTCCTCCTGTGGAGTTTGCTCGAGGATTTGGCTGGTCTTTCCTGCTATCTGGGGAACTCTCGATTGGATGCTTGCCGTTAATGGTGTTGCACTTGCGTCAGTGACTCAGTGGTGTTTTCCTTCTTCGTTTTTAGGGTAGCATCATCAGTGAGTGGTGTTTCATTCTTCTCTGATATTTATCCATAGCTTGTTTTCTCATGCATTACCAAATGTATGAAGTTTGTGTAAGTTGTCGAAATTAACCCGTAGCGTGAATGCCTCGGACTCAGGCCAGCGTCCGCTAGAAGCGATTCCGACGGACGACCGCTTCACAGCAATTCCGTAGACTAAAAGTCTCAAATACGCAACGTAATCCAACTATCGAAGTTGATAATAGAGATGTAGCACGAGTACAGAGGAAATCTATCGTGTCTTTATGATTAATGATTTAGCGAGGAAGCATATAATGAGACGAGTCTAAAACCACGTGATAACATAGCGGCAAAGTTTAAACCCTCAAAGCTTGACACCCATCAACTATCAATACCAGTCAAATTAGCCCCCGAAGGCAATCCAACATGGTTTGGCTCCAACGTGGAACGGATGTGGCAGCGGTTTTGACGGTGAGTTTGCGATGAGGTGATGTGGCAGCCCAGTCAGCATATTCAACAAACAAATAAATAAAATATGATTGGCATTTCTCTCCCAGCCGCCATGGCTGCCTGCCTCTCCCTCTATCCTGCTGCCATAACTATCTCTCCTGCCCAATGCAACCTACCTCCGCCGCTCGCCTCCATCATGCTCCTCCACTCCAGTGCGGCCTTGGCCAGCACGTAGGACACGGACCTCGCGGCGCACGGCTCGTCGAGGACGGCCCGAGGGGAAGGTCGACCAGTGAGTAGGGTCAGTGCCGGCCCGGACGGGAGGGCGTGGTCAAGGAGGACGAAGAGTAGTCGCGGCGCGCAGTCCCAATGATCAAATTAGGGAATCTCACCAACTAGATTATTGAAAATAATTTCTTAAGGTTTCTGAAGAGACTGAGAATACAAATTTTGGACAAACAGATTGGGAGTTCTGATTTTTGGAGCGTTGCTGTCTAGTATCGAGTTACTGCTAGCTCATCATTTTGCTTAAGTAGATTAAATATTTAAATTATTGGTTTTGGGATTCGTGTAGGATCAATGACATCTAAGTAAGTGTTTTGAATTGTTTGGTCAGTGTTGTGACTGAATATCTTCTGTAGGTGGGGTAACATTGGGTGTATTGTCTTCTTCACATCAAACCGGTCGTCACTTCTAGAAGACAAGTACATTTTAGAGTAATAGTAGATGTTTGGTGGTACAAATTGGTTATATGGCTGTTGCTATGGTTATTCATGTGAAGTATGAGTATTTCTATTTGTTTATATGTTTTCGTTAATTGATGATGCATACCGGAAAGTATGGAATTTATTTATTTGATTCATTTCATTTCAATGAGATCCCCATATTGAGATATGAGCAATGATATCCTCGTATAAAAAATGACAGGCAATAGATCCCGCATTTGAGAATGCAGGCGAGTGAACACCGACGGGTGTTACACTCAGCTATACCGGTATATGCAAAAGTGAAGATATGTGCATCTTGCATTGCATTCATGACCAATGATTATGTAATTTGAATATTAAGAATGCCTTGTCATTGAAATGATGTTCCACATATTGCTTAATTGTACTTACTGAGTCTTGGAATCACTCTTGCCTTTTGTTGTTTTATGTGAACATTGAGAACGACATGCATTGGGTGGAAATAGCTCATGAGATGATTTTCACATTGTTGCACCTCACGCCACCTAAACCTTACTTCTTTTACCATATCATTAGTAGAACTTCTATTGTAATAATGGTTTAACGTATTTCCAATAGCTCCCTGCGGACTTTATCCATGCTAGTTGATGATTTATTATTATTATTATTATTTGAAGGTTATTCATGATGTTGTTGATATTTGTTTGGATTATAATAATTGTTAATTTAGTTTTCAGTTCTTCGCTGAAATTTTATGTTATCCATGTTGTTAAATAAGTTTGGCTATGAATCCTAGCTGTTAGTAGTGTTGTTTTGAAGAAAAAAAATTGTAGTGTTATTTAAAGGTAGTAGTTGTAGGTTACATCTTGGTTTTTGGTAAGCCGGGGTATTACAATGATGCCTTTGGCTCCTTCATTTCGGCCTCTCAAGACAAAAAGGTACTCAGTAGCTCGATGCTATAACAGTTACGAGACCACAAATGTTCCCTCATTAGAATCTAACTGATTTCGAGACCACAAATGTTCCTTCACTAGAATCTAACTGATTTCTGATGTTAGTTGTCTGCCCACACGATGCTGTGAACATACAAATCCCTCATAAAATATCCAAACTATACACGAAGTAGTAGCGAAACCATGGATATTTCGTCCAACATAGTTGAGAATTGTACCCTCTGCCACGTATACAAGCGTAGGTTGAGGCGATTCCGTGCCTTTTGCGTGATTCTCAGCCATTGGATATGGACTAAGAAGTGAACAGTGCAAATGCATGGCATCTTTTTCCTCAAACTGGGTGTCGATGGCGAGTTGGCGAGATGCTGCATGAGCATGACGTGCTTCTGGCTACTCTTCTCGTACCGTGCGGCCTCCTCCCTCCCAATATAATTCAAGCTCGAATTCGCATGCCTCGACGATGCTGATGTTCGGCTACTAGCCTACTACCCTGCATCCTGCACGCTCTGCACCGCAGGCGCAGGGCGGCAGCGGCAGGACCGTCGGCTCCCGCACGGCAGCAGCGCGCGCACACACACACCAACGTACGAGTACGACCAACTTTAGTTAAGCGTTAAGCAATTCGTCCGTCAAAACTTGCCTAAGATGTGGCAAACAATCCGTTGGCTCCTGCACGGCCCGGCCCGGCCGGCGCGAACACCATGGTATCATGCCCGGTTGTCCGGTGTGGCAACTGGCAAAGGGCCGCAGGTGTTGGCCGGCGCGCGCTGTACAGAACGGGCCGCCACCCGCTGGTTGTTTCCGCGTTTTCCCTAGCCCGCTTACGCGCATCACCGCTGGTGCCTGGTAGGCTGTGTACTCCATATCCCATGTCCACGAATCCGCCCATTATTGGCAGCCGCGGTCCGAAAAGGACCAGTACGCACGACGGCACCAGACAAGGCCTCTCGTGCAAATAATAACGAACTTACAGTCGATTCTTTTTCCCCTTTCAGAAACAAAAACCTACGCAGGGTTCGAACTATTCCTACTCCCATTTCTTCGCCGATTCATTTGAGATGAACCATCCCAAATCCCCAACCTCAACAGTCAACACGTACGTGCGGATGTCGTACCTGAGGCGGATCAGTTATTACTACCACCGGCCTAGCTACCAGCAGGTGGAGGGAGGCACAAGTAGTAGTAGTCTCGGTTGCATCGCGTGCCCTACATGATGGCATCATGGCAGTCGATTGCATGGCCGGCATGCCCAGCGGCCCTGCCGCGACGCCCGATCGATGCTGTTAAAAGCACAGGAAGCGTCAGAAAACACACACCAGGCATGATCGAGCAATGAATGATATGCTTGCAGATGGCACGCATCGCGAGCTGTCCATAGCTCCGTATGCATATGGCCTCGTTTGGAACGGCTTCGGCTTCCGGCTTTTGTCCGAAAAAACCGGAAGCTCTTCTAAATGGCTGGCTTTTGGAAGCCGTTTTCGCCGAACCTGATTTCCACCTCAACGGGAGAAAGCCGAAAGCCGGAAGCTACCTTTTCTTCCTCAGCTCCGGTAAGGACCTCCTCTCTTCAATTACTTGCTCATGAACTAACCTCCTCTCTTCAATTACTTGCTCATGAACTATCTCTAAGCCTTATTGAAGCTATCCTTACCATTCTTCCCCTTTCGTTTTGCTTAGACCGTCTTCTCCTCGTCATCTTCCTCAGCGCCGGTGCTGGTCTTCGTCGCCGGAGCTCCTCCGGCAATCTTTGAACCTCCTCTATGCTCAAGTAGCTTCCTTGTAGTCCCTAGTTGCTTGGGCACCCGCTTCATTGGACAATGCAGAGCTTGTTGTCGCTTTTGCTTGTTGGTCTGCTTTGCACCGCCGCTCCTCTCCGGCTCACCGCCGTTCTAGGCCGGCTCAGCTATCGAGGTTACCTCTGTAAGTTGTGCATGGCGGTGAGCCGGAGAGGGCCAGCGGTAAGCCCAACTTTGAGCTCGGACTCGTTGTCGTACGCGGACAGGTACTGTAGCTAGGTCATTAGGACACTGATTCGTTCTTTAATTGTCTAATAATTGTTTAGCAATTAATGGTTGTCCTAAATGGCTTAAGTATCACTTACATGCGGGCCTCGCGCAATTAAAACCAGGTGCATGTGTGCGCAACGCTGAGATTGATTTCAGGCCGTCCATTTTTAGATCTGTGTCTCAGATCTCTCAGAACGTTCGGACATCTCGAACGTCTCCTTTCTATGTGGACCGTCCATTTTCGATTAGCGCTCCAGATCGCTTTGAACGTTCGGATCATCCGAACGCTCCTATCGCTTTGAACCGTTCCTTTGGAGATCAACGCTCCGGATTGGATGGAACGTTCGGACCATCCGAACGTCTCTTCCTTTTTGGACCGTCCGATTTTGATCTAACGCTTGGATCGTTGGGCCTTCGCGCTGGCAAACGTTCCCTTCGTTTGGGCCGTTCGATTCAATCTCTACGGTCCAAGTGTTTTCCGTTGTGGGTTAATAAGAAAATCCAGTTTGTCTTTTTTTTGTGAACTGGAAATTGTGTTAAACTTCAAAATGGCTTAAGTAATTCATTTTAACTCCTTTTTGGATGATTCAAATTTTGTTATTTACTAGTTTAACTAAACTTTAATCTAAAAATTGTTTGAATCTTGTTTCTGTTCCAGAAAAGGTTGTTAGTAGTTTTTATTTTGGTTTGACTTTATTGCTGCTCTAAAAATTCATTTAACTTAATGCATAAGTAATTCTCTGTCACTCCAACTAGAGTAAACTAAAAATTGGTAGATTCCTCTGCTACTATGCTTTAGTGTAGAATATGTTTTATGTATGTCTTTGCCTCAGAAAATCTTGTTTTATAAATTAATTGTGCACTACTTTCATAACTCGGAAAAAATCATAAGAAATTCATTTTAACTTCAAATGAAGTGAACTAATTTTTGTTGTTTTTAGAATGTCATGATCTATCTACCATAAAAAATTTATATTCACCAACCTTCTGGAAATTTATGCATGAACAATAACAGGAAGTTAATTATTTAATTTCTGCCATACAAAAATAGTTTAGGCTATAACTTTTGCATGCATCATCCAAATCAATTGATTCTTATCGCTAAATTCATTTAAAATCATGTTCTACCTGCTGTGTAAATTTCATGGGTTTTGGTTGACTTTGGATGTTGAGTCTTTTTCGGTGTTATTTATTCTTATTGGGTCTTCTCGTTCTTTCGATAGGTTCCGACGATTTATTGAGTATGAGAGTGATCCTCTGCAGCAAGACAGTGATCTCCAGCAAGGCAAGCAATGTTCCATTCATTTGATCATATTGATCCCATTACTTTCAAAGTCTAATATCTTGTTTGCAAAGTGTATGTATGCATGTTTTTTTTTTGTCAAAGTTAATTTGTCGATTAGAGGTAGCTAATCCTATATTATGATTTTCCTAAATTGTTCATCCCCTGCCACTAGCTTAAGTTAATAATCTCGCTGGTGAATTAGAGCTCGGTGGATGATATATGGTCTTTTATGTCTATGCGATGTGATGCTTAGTCATGTTTAGCTACCGGTAGAATTGGGCGGTTATCGACTTAGTCGATGACCTTGATCACATAAAACTTACTATGACCATATGTCCAGCACCTTGTGCTATGTTACTTTGAGAAAACTAAAACTGAAAATAACATGTTTTGAACTTGGGCACATTGGTATGATGGTATGGTTTTTGGATGTGAATGGATGGTGCCCGAGTCAACAAGGACCGAATTACTTGCGCCATTGATCCAAGCACTTTTGCGTGCTAACCACATGAGAGGGATATGTGACCTCTCTTGACTTAGTACTTTGGCGTGTGTTGGCTCTGAGTCGCAGGAGGATGCGTGTGTGTGTGTTGTGGTAAAAAGAGGAATGTGTTTATGTGTTGGGTGCACGGGAGGGGTATTGTAGTTGTCCGGTTGCTTTACCCTATAAGGGTAGTTGACTCCCGGCTTTATAATGACTTCAATGCAACGTATGTGTTTCTATCCATACGGGCGACTCGTAGTTAATACACAATATTGAAAAACGTCTCGTAGGACTTAGCCGTGCCGGCACACCAAAGGAAGTGTGCTAAATAGCTTGGCAAAAAGGTGGTCTGACATGTGGGTAAAGTTGCACACCCCTGCAGGGTTCAATATATTCGAATAGCCTCATCCTAGGTTATGGGCACGCTTGGTTATTTCCCACAAGAATTAAACTATAACTATTTCATTAAAACTTGAATTCGGGTGATACGAATGGGGAATTCGTGCTATACTGTGGTGGCTATCGGGTTAGTCACCTCTAGGTTGTTATTTATGTTATTATTGTTGTCTCGCTGTTATTTCAACAAATAAAAACAGATTTGTCAAATTGCCTTCAATCTATTACAATATTGTAAATGAAAATTGCTTTATGCGTCCAATAAACTATATGACCATCTCTTTTGTTTCAGCTAGCATGTAGCTATGTATAGGCTTGTTACTCGTAAGACTTGCGAGTATATTTTTGTGCTCAGTTGCATTGCTTAATTGTTGCAGAGGAGGTTGACCCCCAAGGGGTTAGCTTTTGTGAGACAGACTACGTGCTGGACGACTAGCTTGGCGACTCGGTCGGTTATCGTGTGGGTAAATGGCAAACCGGTTGGCTTTTGGTTATCGCCATCTTTTTGCATTTTGCTCCCGCTGTTCCTCCTGTTGCTATTGTGTCATTTGGCCAGTCGGTCCTTTTTGTAATAACTCTATTATGTATGTCTTTTGCTTAGACCCAGTATTGTAATTTTTTATGGAAATGATGCATGATTTTGTAAAGGTGTATGTGTACTGCAATTCTGAGAAGTGCATGTCCATCGAGGTCCAGGATATTTGATTGGTAATACTAGAACCATTTGGAAGGTTAAGTATTACGAGTTAAATACCCTGGGTTCTCACAACCACATTGAGGGGTCCAGAGATATCTCTCCTGTTATGTTAGGAGGGGGCAAATCTCATATCCGACCAGTCACATTCCTCCGCATGTTTCATAGCATACCCGAAAGCTACCTTTATAACTATTCTATTACAGAGTAGCGTTTGGCAACCTCTAAGTGTACTATTACATATGTAGGAAACCATGCTAATCTCAGGTCTAACGATTGTACATCATCATTGCTTGAGACTAACTAATAACACATGAAATCATAACAATCTCAACAGTGTCTCAAGGTGGGTTAATCCAGCACTATGTTCTCTAACATGCGTTCACATTATTAATTCGATATCTCTATATCCATGACCGATGAAACATGGTCATCAATCAATACATGTGCTGGTTGATAAGTCACTAGTGTTCCGACGAGTGACATCCGACCAGGGATACATTTAGAATGATATCATATAAATTAAAGAGTTTCACCAACCAGTCGCATACTTTTTAATCTTTATAACTAATTATTTATTCAAGGAACATAATAATATTTATTCATTAACTCATAAACATAGACGTAATATAATCATCTCTATAATTACCTTTAGGTAGGGCTGGAAATGAGCTGAGACGAGCCTGCTCGAGCCAAGCTTGCCCAGGCTCAGTCCGAGTTGCGGCTCGGCTCGTTTTGAAAATGAATTTGGAACTGGGCTTGGCTCAGCTCGAAAAGAAGCACGAGCCAGCTCGCGAGCTCTCCCAAGCCAAAAACCACCAAGTCCCGTGACTCCCGTTCGCTGTTTGAGACTTCAAGCCTCAGCCATAAGTGAGCCTGAAAGTCTTGGGCTGTTCGAGTCTCAGGTTCTCAGCCAGAAAAAGAAAGCCAGAAACAACAACGAACACAAAACAAAGGTAGAAACAGTTTTTCTTAATGAATTTCAAGACAATTGAAAGACTAACACTTAATATTTAACAATCCATTCCATCCATGTCAACATAACAGTTCATATACAATGATCCATCCATATCAACACAACAGCCTGTAAGGAATAATTCCAATCCCCAATTTTCTGAAATCCATTCCAGAGAGTAGAACTAATTTTTTGTTACATGATCCATTAATCTGGACTATCATTTGGTCATGTAAGTAGAATTTGCAATGTACAATTCACCTGTAGAGTGGCACAATCTCGGGCTCGATGTCATGAGCCTAGCAAGACCACTCCATCTGCACCGCAAAGATGGGGTGCACGATGTGAGCATGCCTAATTGTGTCGGGGCTCGCGAGGGCTTGCGAGCCAAGTAGCTGACGAGCAAGAACTAGGCCTTCACATGGTGGAGCTTGAAGGTGGGCGGACGCAGCGGAGGTGGTCGAGGATGAGGGGGTCGTCGCGAGTGAAGAGGCGGCGAAGGTCGTAGGCGATGTGATTCTCAGGGTCGTTGTCGGCTGAAGGTGGGGTGGAGGAAGGGGAGGAGGAGGCAACGGCGGTCAAGGTTGTTGAAGACGGTGCGATCGATCTTGAGAGGCAGGGTCGGCGTCGGGGCAGCTGGATCTAGCGGATGGGCGGGAGCGAGAGAGGGTCCATGTCGAACCCGGGAGCGAAAGATCCCGAATTCTCTGTGTTCATATACCGGTCCAGGATTTCCAGTATACACAGTCTCACAAAAATAAATATCACAATCATATCACGAATTGAAAATGACATTAATTAATAAAGGGGGTTTAATACAACGAGTATGAATAACAATTAACAAATATCCAATGAAAGACAAAGCGGAAGCATAATAATATATGGGGCCACACGATGCGCCACAGGCAATCGTCTGGGTCAAGGCCTACTCGTCCAGGTCCTCACCGTCGGGGAAGCAGATCTTCTCCTGAATAAGACTTATTCAGCAAGAGTGAGCACTACTACCGTGCTCGCAAGCTACACCCAATATTGAATTTAAATGCATGCATAAGGTAACAAGTGAGTATGGCAGGGTTAATTTGCATAAACCGTATTTTCTGGTTAAATATCAATAGTAATTTCCAAGGCCATTTTCATTATATAACTCAAATCAGATTTTCATTGTCATTATGATAACATGGATAACCTCCAAAGAATTAGTGAAGGATACCCTCCTAACACTTGGCTTCCCGCCCAATTTTTCATAAGGATAAACCATCCCAGCCATGTGATAAAACAGTTTTAAAACCCAAAAACAATTCTAACTTTAAGTGGCATTGCTAGCATGTCCATGACCGCGGACGCGACTATTTGAATAGTTTTTACTCTGCAGAGTGTGTACA
This sequence comes from Ampelocalamus luodianensis, assembly GCA_036346255.1. Classification (NCBI taxonomy): domain Eukaryota; kingdom Viridiplantae; phylum Streptophyta; class Magnoliopsida; order Poales; family Poaceae; genus Ampelocalamus; species Ampelocalamus luodianensis. The sequence continues at coordinate 8,015,995 of CM070622.1, forward strand.
ACTTTACCCACACGAGATGTCATGCTCGATATGTCGGCCAATTCACGCTTCCGTAGGCGTGCGACTGAGCATTTATCATGAGGCCTTTACGATGTTTTGTCCTAGTATACTCATGCCCGCTAAGGTTTCGCTCCTTTGGACTAACCGTCCTCCGGAAGCCCCCTCTTGCGCCAAGCGGGAATAAAACGTCTAACCGACACCCACATAAACACATGACATAAATACACTAGAACATCACAAGTTAGTTAGCCAAATCCTGCCCATACAGGACATGTGGTAGTACGTTTAGGCATAGCAATTAGCGGCTCAAAGACCGGTCCTCAAATGATTTGGGCGACTTTCCGACAAACCACGGGTCTTAATCTTAACTAGATTAAACCTGCATAAACTCGCACCCACCTTTACAACCATTTCGCCGAGTCCAAACCCATTTTTGATTTTAGAGTAAAACCCTCCTTTTTAAACCCATGTGGTAAAACAATACCACAATTTCAGTTTTGGAACAATTTATAGAGATTTGGCTAAACCTTCCCAAAATTTGTAAGTGTGAACTAAGCCAGGCTAAGCATTTGACTAATTTTGATAATTTTTAGTCCATGGTGTCAAGGCAAACAATTATAATGTTCAAATGGGTCATACAATGGAACATAGGAATAACTATGTAAAAACAGGACATTAAAACATTTATATAAACATATGCATGCATTAAATAATTTAAAAACTGAAAATACTTTAAAATACTGGGGGCAATATGGTCAATGGTATAACTTGCCTTCGTTGATGTCCCGGAAGTCTAAATCTTCAGTGGGGTCGAGCTCTCCGGAGTCGTCAAAGTCTAAACGCGAAAATACGATAAATTCAAATTCAAATAAATTCAAAAACTCAGCTCAAATCAACTCCAAATTGAAATATTTTGGTTTAGTTAGCTAGATTATAATTTTATACAAATTTTGCAATTTGAATCACCCAATTTGGAGTTCATATGCAAAAGTTATGAATTTTAGAAGTTTATATCTAAATCTGAAATTTTATTGAATTTCCAGAATTATTTTCCCACTGAAAATCCATTTATTGCGCAATAATTACCTCAGCACAGTATTTCAGAAAATAAAAGATTTAAAATTCATTTATGACAGGTGGGCCCCATGAGTCAGTGACTCGGCCCATGTGGACCAAGTCCACCGTGCTTTGGAAGGACTGGCACGTGGGCCGTGCCGCGTGTGCGTGTGCGTGCGTGGTCTGCCGACTGGCGCCACACGGCCGTCTTCGCCGAGATGGCGCCAGTGGCACCCGGTGGCGGCCACGTCGGCTTGACGACGGCAACCGCAGTGTCGGCGCGCCGACAACGGCGATCAGCGGCTCTCGGCGAGGTGAGTGGTCGCAAAATGTGGGGAAGTAATGCGATCCGATGGTACCGTTTTGGCGTGAATGGTCGTCGAGCCGACCGGCGGGTCTTTGGCGGCGGAGAGGCTCGGGTGTCGACGAGGTAGGAGTTCCGGCGGCTCCCAGGCGAAGTGGAGAGGACCACCGTGTTCGCGAGAAGGTGCTGATGCCGAAGGTGACGACGGAGAGGATGCGGCGGCGTCGCCGGCGGCGGAAACGAAGCTCCAAGCTTCACGGTCGCCGGCGATGGAACTTCAATTCCGAGCACCAGAGATGATAAGCGTGGCGATGGGTGGTGGCTTCGGGATCGGTGGAGGAATGCGCACCCGAGGCTGCCTTTTATAGGCACCGGGGTGCTCTGGTGCGGCGTGGAGGAAGTGGGGATCATGGCGGCGGTTTCGGCAGACGTGGGTGAACTGCCGCGGAGAAGAGGGAAGAAGGTGGGGGAAAAGTGGCGGAGGTGGACACGGTCTCGTGCGCATGTCGCGGGGAAGTCGGGGGCGTGCGAGGTGGCCGTTAACGGAGCTCGGGCGCGTGCGGAAATGGCGGGCGACTGTTGCGGCGCGAGGAGGAAGAAGAGGCGAGGAAGACGACGACTCGGAATCGTCTGATTTCGATCGGACGATTGATAACAGATGGAATGAAGCGGTACGTTGAGATTAGGCACAGCCGTTGGATTTTGATCCAACGGTGGAAATTAGATTGTGCGAATCGGTAAGTGATTCTCGGGCGCAGCCGTTGGATTTAGATCCAACGGTGGATGGGGAGGGAAGGCGCGCGGGCGAGCGCGGGCCGTTGCGGGCTGGTGCGGGAGGAGATTTGGGCCGAGGCCAATGGGTTTCGGCTCAAAGCCATTCCTGGATTTTCTTTTGCTTTTCTATTTGTTTAAATCCTGATAATTCATATAAGGTTTAGAAAATATCAAAACACTTCCAAAAATTATGGAAAAATTAACAGAAATTCCCATAATCAATCTGGACTTAATAAAATTATTTCCAACTACTTGTTGTCTTTTAATTTCGCAATTAGATTTGTTCTAGCTTTAAATTACTTATTAAAAAGCTTTTAAAATTTCAGAAAATTCCACAAACATAAATAAATTTAAATTTTTACTGAAATTTGAAAATTGGGCTATTACAAACCTACCCCCCTTAAGTTAATCTCGACCCGAGATTCAGGATTGGTCAGCAAAGAGCTCGGGGTAGTTGGTCTTGAGGTCTTCCTCTTTTTCCCATGTGGCTTCACTTTCTGGGTGATGACTCCACTGTACCTTGTATGATCGAATTATCCTGCTCCTGGTGACACGTTCTGCGACATCTATAATCTTGATGGGTCGCTCCACGTAGGTGAGATCTTCTCGAAGATCGAAGCTTTCCAGGAAGGTATGGTCTTCTGGTGCTTGCAGGCATTTCCTCAACTGGGATACATGGAAGACATCGTGCACTGCTGACAAGGCTTCTGGCAGCTCAAGCTGATATGCTACTTCACCTCTTTTGGCCAGAATTTTGTATGGTCCCACAAATCTGGGTGCGAGTTTTCCTTTTGTTCGGAATCTTCTTACTCCTCTGAGTGGAGTGACTCTGAGATAGACCAAGTCTCCTACCTCAAAGTTTAAATCCCTTCGACGGTTATCAACATAACTCTTTTGTCGGGTTTGTGCCACTTTCAGGTGTTCCCTTATGGCTTTGACCTTACTTTCTGCATCTTTAATTATCTCAAGTCCAAAGAGCTGATGTTCTCCTACTTCATCCCACAGGAGTGGAGTTCTGCATTTTCTTCCATACAAAGCTTCAAATGGAGCCATTTGCAAGCTAGCTTGATAGCTATTGTTATACGAGAGTGCATGATACGGCAAATTCTTGTCCCAACTTTGTCCAAATTCCAGGCACGGGCTGGAGCATATCTTCGAGGACTTGATTGGTGCGTTCGTCGACCATCATGCGAGGATGATAGGTCATCTTGAAGTTGAGTCTGGTGCCTAAGGCTTCATGCAGACTTTGCCAGAATCTTGATGTAAACTGAGAACCTCTGTCGGACACGATCTTCTTGGGCACTCCGTGTAAACAAACAATCCTGGCCACATATAATTCTGCCAACTGGCTGCTTCTGTATGTAGTTTTCACGGGAATGAAATGTGCTACCTTAGTCAACCGATCAATTATTACCCAGATGGAATCATATCCTGATTGGGTCCTAGGAAGTCCGGTGATGAAATCCATACCAATTTCTTCCCACTTCCATTCTGGAATTGGTAGTGGTTGTAACAATCCAGCTGGTCTCTGATGTTCTGCCTTAACTCGCTGACACACATCACAGCGGGCGACGAACTCGGCAATTTCTCGCTTCATGCTGACCCACCAGTATTTCTCCTTCAGATCCTGGTACATCTTGGTGCTTCCCGGGTGAATGGAGTAAGGCGTGTCATGAGCCTCCTTCAGAATTGATTGTTTTAACTCCTGCTGGTTAGGTACACAAATGCGGTTCCCAAACCACACGGTTCCTTGTTCATCTTCAGCGAATCCTGGAGCCTTGCCTCTTCGCATATTCTTCTTGATCTCCTTGATGTCATCATCTTCTAGTTGTTTTTCTCTGATCTGACCTTGAAGAGTTGGTTGTACTTCCAAAGCATTCACGCAACCTTAGCTGACAATCTCCAGGTTTAGACTCTTCAACTCCTCATGTAGCTCTGGCTGATCTTGCTGCACCATCATGGTATTACAATAGACCCTTCTGCTCAAGGCGTCTGCAACTACATTTGCTTTGCCCGGATGATAGTGGATCCCCAGATCATAATCTTTTATCAACTCTAGCCACATTCTTTGCCGAAGATTTAATTCTGACTGCGTGAAGATATATTTCAGACTCTTGTGATCTGTGAAAATCTCACAGCGGTTACCGATGAGATAATGCCGCCAGATCTTCAAGGCATGCACAATCGCGGCTAACTCCAGATCATGCGTCGGGTAGTTTCCTTCATGTGGCCTCAATTGCCGGGATGCATAAGCCACAACTTTGCCTTCCTGCATCAATACGCATCCGAGACCTTGACGAGATGCGTCGCAGAAAATCTCAAAATCCTTACGGATATCGGGTAAAACTAGCAGTCTTTGAGACTAATCTCCTCTTGGATCTTGAAACTTTCTTCACGAGCATCTGTCCATTCGAACTTCTTCTCCTTCTTGAAGTTGGGTCATGGGCTTTGCAATTTTTGAGAAATTTTCAATGAACTCGCGTAATAACCCGCTAGTCCAAGAAAACTTCTTACTGTGGATCGCTCGGTTGCTTCCAATCCATTACTGCCTCAACTTTGGCGGGATCTACTGCAATTCCTCCAGCTGACACAATATGTCCAAGAAATGCTACTTGACTTAGCCAGAATTCACTCTTGCTGAATTTGGCATAAAGCTGGTGCTTCCTGAGCTTATCCAGAATCATCCTGAGGTGCTTCTCATGTTCTTCTTCATCCTTCGAGTAGATGAGAATGTCATCGATGAAAACAACCACGAACTTATCCAAAAATTCCATGAACACTTTGTTCATCATATTCATGAAGTAAGCAGGGGCGTTCGTCAAACAAAATGACATCACTGTAAACTCATATAACCCATATCTGGTGGTGAAGGCTGTCTTTGGGATATCCTCTGGTCTGATCTTCAATTGATGATAGTCGGATCTCAAATCTATCTTCGAGAAGACACTTGCTCCTTTTAGCTGATCAAACAGATCATCTATCCTGGGTAATGGATACTTATTCTTGATCGTCACCTCATTGAGTGATCTGTAATCAACACACATCCTCATGCTATTATCCTTCTTCTTGACGAACAGTACTGGTGCTCCCCAAGGTGATGAGCTGGGTCGGATGTACCCTTTGTGTCACAGTTCTTCTATTTGTTTCTTCAATTCTGCTAACTCATTGGCTGGCATTCTGTAGGGTCGCTTCGATATTGGGGCTGTGCCGGGGACTAAGTCAATTAAGAACATTATGTCCCTATCTGGTGGCATACCCGGTAGATCATCAGGAAAGACATCCGAATATTCTTGTACTACCGGTATATCTTCAAGTTTCACTTCCTTCATGCTGGTGAGGATGGAACTGCCTCGGGTACAAGTCTTGGGCTTGAACTCAACTGAGATTCCTTCTCCATTTGTGAGGGTGATAGACCTATTGGCACAGTCTATCTGTCCGTGATTCTTGGCTAGCGAGTCCATTCCAAGAATGACATCCAAACCTTGGGAATGTAAGACTATCAAGTCTGCTAGGAAGGATACTCCGGATATTTCAAGGGTGAGATTCGGGCATAAAGAACTAGTCCTCATCTCTGAACCCGGGGAATGGATTATCATGGGATTTGCTAAGGAAGATATTGGTAACCCATTTTTGCCCACAAACTTATTTGACACAAAAGAGTGCGAAGCTCCGGAATCAAATAGAACTGAAGCTGGTATTGAATTGACAAGAAACATACCAAGCACGACATCTGGCGCTGCCTCGGCTTCCTCGGCCGTGACGTGGTTCACACGTCCCTTGATGAACTGGCCTGTCGGCTTTGCAGTGCCGCCAGTGGCTATGGCTCCCGGTGTTGCCTTGGCAGATGCCGCTGCCTGCTGCTTCTTGGGGCATCTGTTGGCACAGTGGCCTGTTTCGTTGCAATGAAAATAGGTCACTCCTGCAGCTGAGGGAGCGGAGCTTTTCTGCTGAAATTGTCCTCCAGTTGATGCGCTGCAGAAGTTGGAGGGGTTGGGGCGCTGGTTCTGCACCGGAACTCGTGATGTGGAAGTCTGGAACTTTCCACGCTGCAGCTGCTGGGGCTGAATAAATCGAGGCTTGGGGAGGCCTCCTACATTGAACCTCTGGGCGGCCATCCTCCGCTTGCGGTTCTCCATCTCCTGATGCTTGGCCTCCTGACGGATCGCCTTGTCCACCAACTGTTGGAAGTCAGTGAAGTTCTGGGAGATGAGTTGGACAGAGATATCGTCGTTGAGTCCCTCCAGGAACCTTTCTTGCCGTTCTTCATCTCGGGCCACATCAGCCGGGGCATAGCGAGCCAACTGGTTGAAGCGGTGGAGATACTCGCTCACCGAGCGATTGCCTTGGCGAAGGGCATGGAACTCCTTCTTCTTCAATGTCATCTGGCCGGCAGGAATGTGTGCATGACGGAAGGCTCTGACGAACTCGTCCCACGAGATGGCCTGGGCGTTGGCGTGTGAGATGCAGAAATTGTCCCACCATTCTGAAGCTGGTCCGTTGAGTTGGTGAGAGGCGAAGAGGACCCTCTCACGATCAGTGCATTGCGCGATATCCATCTTCTTTCCGATCGCGCAGAGCCAGTCGTCAGCATCCATCGGCTCGGTGCTGCTGGAGAAGGTTGGAGGACGCATACGCATGAACTCCGACATTGTCACCCGCTGAGGAGGGTGTGCTGGTGCCTGAGTTGTGGCGCGGTTCTTCGCTGCGGCAGGCGTTCGTGCGTTCTTTGAGTGGTGGGCGGCAGATCTATGAGGTGAGTTTGGTTGGCCATCATCTGCTGCGATCCGTCCTCGTGGGCGGCGGGGGAGGCTGCTGGACATGCTGCTCCTGATGGTCAGCATTCCCGTTGCTTTGACCGTGTGTGCTGCCGTTTCCTGTGCGGGTGTTCACCATCTGCTAAATTTTCCCAGGATTTAGGAAAGGAAAGAAAAGATAGCGCTAAGGGAAGTAAGTCTATATTAGCCCAAAAAGCACACAATACCAGACAAAGAATCCAATTTTTTTTTCAAAGTAGTCCTTTATTTTATTCATTTGATTATGGCTACCACAAAAGGTTAGCAGCTCATAATTCGCAGCTAATTGAACAACTAAAGGGAAAACAAATATCTAAAATGGTGGAGGTAAACATCTATGGGGTGGATGGGGTGTAGTCAGGGAGTTACAGTCTCGCCTTGGCCCTTCTTGTACAGAGCCAACTCAGCTTCAGCTGCCTTCAATCTCTCCTCTGCAGCCTCTAGCCTCCCCTGAACGAGATACAGCTCGTCTAGGGTGTTGTCATAGGCGTAATCCATCGCCTTGGCTAACTCCACCTGGTGGGTGATCTCCGGCATATCCTCATTCTCGACTGAGCTGAAGGCACTGCCTAGCCGGGTGGGGATGTGCATAGGGTAATACTGGAATGCAGTATCCCGAAAGTAGGCGTCGTAGGTGTAGCGAAGTCGGCGGACGGCTTCTCTTGCGGCGTCCTGGATGCCGTCCTCGAAGGTCTCCCGACGCATTGGGGCGTCGAAGATGTGGAATGACGTATCTGGCGCCAAGTTAGAGTAGAGGATAACCTCCACTCTCCAGCGCTCCTGCTGTCCCACGATATACTTGTATCCTTGGTATGTGGGTCTCTTCGTGAAACTCAGATGCTGTATCATCTTCCATAGGATATCTGCCCATTCTCCGGCGTAGACTCCATGGGAGATGCGGGTCGGTCTCTCGGCCATCTACAATTTTAGAAAGGACAAGAGTTTAGAAATTTTTTTGATAGAGAAAGGAAGAGTAAGACTCTGGAAGACAGGTAAATAATTTGTAAATTTTTGAAAAATAATCCTTAATGGTTTTACCAATTCTATCGTGGGCCATGACCTACAGTCGATATGGCTCTGATACCATTTTTGTCGAACCCGGGAGCGAAAGATCCCGAATTCTCTGTGTTCATATACCGGTCCAGGATTTTCAGTATACACAGTCTCACAAAAATGAATATCACAATCATATCACGAATTGAAAATGACATTAATTAATAAAGGGGGTTTAATACAACGAGTCTGAATAACAATTAACAAATATCCAATGAAAGACAAAGCGGAAGCATAATAATATATGGGGCCACACGATGCGCCACAGGTAATCGTCTGGGTGAAGGCCTATTCGTCCAGGTCCTCACCGTCGGGGAACAGATCTTCTCCGAATAAGATTTATTCAAAGAAGAGTGAGCACTACTACCGTGCCCGCAAGCTACACCCAATATTGAATTTAAATGCATGCATAAGGTAACAAGTGAGTATGGCAGGGTTAATTTGCATAAACCGCATTTTCTGGTTAAATATCAATAGTAATTTCCAAGGCCGTTTTCATTATATAACTCAAATCAGATTTTCATTGTCATTATGATAACATGGATAACCTCCAAAGAATTAGTGAAGGATACCCTCCTAACACTTGGCTTCCCGCCCAATTTTTCATAAGGATAAACTATCCCAGCCATGTGATAAAACAGTTTTAAAACCCAAAAACAATTCTAACTTTAAGTGGCATTGCTAGCATGTCCATGACCGCGGACGCGGCTATTTGAATAGTTTTTACTCTGCAGAGTGTGTACAACTTTACCCACACGAGATGTCATGTTCGATATGTCGGCCAATTCACGCTTCCGTAGGCGTGCGACTGAGCATTTATCATGAGGCCTTTGCCGCGTGTGCGTGTGCGTGGCTGCTGACCTGGCGCCACACGGGCTGTGCTGCCGAGATGGCGCCCAGGTGGCACCACGGTGGCGGCCACGTCGGCTTGACGACGGCAACCGTGTCGGGCGCGGCCGACAACGGTGATCGGCGGCTCTCCGGCGAGGGTGAGTGGTCGCAAAATGTAGGGGGAAGTAATGCGATCCCGATGGTACCGTTTTGGGCGTGAATGGTCGTCGGAGCTGACCAGCGGCGGGTCTTTGGCGGCGGAGAGGCTCGGGTGTCGACGAGGTAGGAGTTCCAGTGGCTCCCAGGCGAAGTGGAGAGGACCACCGTGTTCGCGAGAAGGTGCTGATGCCGAAGGTGACGACGGAGAGGATGAGGCGGCGTCGCCGGCGACGGAAACGAAGCTCCAAGCTTCACGGTCGCCGGCGATGGAACTTCAATTCCGAGCACCAGGGATGATAAGCGTGGCGATGGGTGGTGGCTTCGGGATCGGTGGAGGAATGCGCACCCGAGGCTGCCTTTTATAGGCGCCGGGGTGCTCTGGTGCGGCGTGGAGGAAGTGGGGATCATGGCGGCGGTTTCGGCAGACGTGGGTGAACTGCCGCGGAGAAGAGGGAAGAAGGTGGGGGAAAAGTGGCGGAGGTGGACACGGTCTCGTGCGCATGTCGCGGGGAAGTCGGGGGCGTGCGAGGTGGCGTTAGCGAGCTCGGCGCGTCGCGAAATGGCGCGCATCATTGCGCGCGAGGAGGAAGAAGAGGCGAGGAAGACGACGACTCGGAATCGTCCGATTTCGATCGAACGATTGATAACAGATGGAATGAAGCGGTACGTTGAGATTAGGCACAACCGTTGGATTTTGATCCAACGGTGGAAATTAGATTGTGCGAATCGGTAAGTGATTCTCGGGCGCAGTCGTTGGATTTAGATCCAACGGTGGATGGGGAGGGAAGGCGCGCGGGCGAGCGCGGGCCGTTGCGGGCTGGTGCGGGAGGAGATTTGGGCCGAGGCCAATGGGTTTCGGCCCAAAGCCATTCCTGGATTTTCTTTTGCTTTTCTATTTATTTAAATTCTGATAGTTCATATAAGGTTTAGAAAATATCAAAACACTTCCAAAAATTATGGAAAAATTCACAAAAATTCCCATAATCAATCTGGACTTAATAAAATTATTTCCAACTACTTGTTGTCTTTTAATTTCGCAATTAGATTTGTTCTAGCTTTAAATTACTTATTAAAAAGCTTTTAAAATTTCAGAAAATTTCACAAACATAAATAAATTTAAATTTTTACTGAAATTTGAAAATTGGACTGTTACAGTCCACGCGGGGCCACCAACACCGGCAGAGAACCACAGGAGGAAGGCGATGAGGATGAGTGCAACGAGGAGGGGCGGGAGCGCGGAGGTGGCCGGGAGGAGCAGTAGCAGGAGGGAGTCTTCTTGGCTGGTGGCCATGGTGAGAACCGTGGGAGTGCTTGGCGAGGGAGCAGCGGCTTGGCCGGTGGCCATGGCGAGAACAATGGGATTGGGAGTGCTTGGTGAGGGAGCTTGAGAGAGCAGCGGCAGATGGGGTGGCCTGGCGGGAGAGGAAGGGGATCGAGCAGGATCGAGATGGATGGATCATAGGGTGGGGAATTGGGGATAGGGAACTAGGGATTATGTAGGGAGGAAGGGATGGGGTGGGAAGGGAATTGGGGATTGGGAGGGATGGACCTGCCGAGTAGACTGGGGCTTGGGGGGTGCACAGCCGCACTGGCCCCTACGTGGGCTGAACGAGTCGAATGAGCAACTCGCGAGCCACCTCGAGCTCGGTTTGTTTTTTTTTTGACGAGCTGAAAATGGGGTTTGGCTCGGCTAAAAAATTCACGAGCCCGAGCTGAGCCGAGCTGGGCGTTGACAAGCTTGAGCAGGCTCGCGAGTCTTGAGCTATTTTTCCAACCCTACCTCTAGGGCATGTCACCAATAGCAGCATCCCCGAGGAGGAATCTTGTGGCAGCGTTCCGTCACGTCTCTGCGGGAAGCAGACTCGTTGGGTTACATTGCTGCGCAAAGCTACTTCGTCGGGTCACGTCGTCCTAACGTGTGGGACTACCATGATGTCTGCAAATTGTTGTTACTTTTGGACATTGTGGTGCTATTTTTCTGTTACTGTACAAGTTACTGTGATGCAAAGTCGTTGAAGTTGTAGTAATAGCCTGCAACCGTCTATTATGGTAAAGGCGTCTCCTCCAACACCGGTGCCTACATCACGACCGAAGACCAACGCAAGCTCCTCCTTAGCAGCAGCTTCACCGGAACCACCCACGCCGGATGTCCCTATCCTTTCCACGAACTGAACATAGACCATTGGCTGTGCATATATTGTAGCAGCAGGGTTGCAAACAACCTCAATGTAATTGGCCCATGAAGCGTCACTTGTCGCCTTCATAAGTTGCTAGACGGTTTCCCCTGTACTACCCACCACTGAGGCATACAACACCTCGATGCATAGCTTCTTCCTTGCAGTGGCGCGGTCGAACGCGGAACGCATGCACCGCCTTTGCTCCAAGAGGCTTATGTCCTTCAGACCCGGCACCCAGATCATGATCCGATCACATTTTGACAAGTCCGCCCCATACGGTCTGTCGTGTACGAGAACGTTCCCGTGGAACACGGACAGATCTTGAATCTCCGCCATGAAGTACCTAACACAGGTGCATATGAAGAATGAAACCACTTATATGCAATGCTCGTACCATCTAGCATCTGCTATCGTACATCATGTGGCTATCTTCGGATGTAACTACTTCATTCTGAGCATATAAATTATTGTACCATAAACTACCATAAATACGGAAATGTCCTAATATTTACAAGAAATTTATAGGTTATTGTGTAATTTCTTCATAATTTAATGTACTCTACGTTTTTCTCAAAAAATCTAGGAAATCTACTATTACGTGTACTCGGCATTGTTTTCATTTAAATCGTTTTGACAACATGCTCCAAATTATTCAAAATTTTATTTTCAGTTATATAAATATATTTGTCGAATTACATGTTAATCACATAATAGCCTTTTTTGTGAACATCGTAGTACATACTATCTACATATGCTAGAATGTGTGAAGAAATATGGCAACATACATGAAATGCACAACTACAGTAGACAAGTTTCCATGAGCTAATGTCTTGGAAAACACCAAACATATTACGTGATCTATATATCATCAAGCTGATGTCAACAAGGATGCACATTAAAAAGAAGAAAGAAGTTACCAGAAAAAGGAATACATCTAAGTGAGCACCCTAAATACAAGACCTTGAGCTTAAATGCTAAATTAAGAGTAAATGACTTATGTGCCGCTGCATGTTATTAATGTGCCAAACCCTTCAAACAAGAACTGCTACTTTTTTTTTTCTATCCGTATGGTCATAAGATATCACATCCGGCTAAATATTTATGTTGCACTGTAAGTGTTTGTAGCAATTAGGACTTCAGATCTTTTATAATCTAGGATATCACAAATACTATTGTGTTACTTTACTTATAGCCTTATAATGAACAGAACCATCTATTAACAAAGAATATTCGTGAGATGATTAACCAAAAGCTAATGAGCACGCTACATGCATTTGATGAGAAAAAGGCAACTAACCAAGTAGTACTCAAAATCTTACTACCATTGAACTTTCGGGCTTCATTCTCACTAGTTTTTTTCTCGTCATTTTACCTAGCATATATTACTGTAGCTAATTACGTGCTAATCACGTTACTAAAACTATAGCCGCATGTCGATGATAATTACCTTTTCTTGATGCTCACAAGGCAATGCACAACTTCCGCAACTGCGCGAACTTCAACTACTCTCTGGTTAGCTTCTACCTTCTCTTGCTCTCTGGTTCTCTTCTCCCTACCTCAACGTGAGGATAATCGCGCGCACAGGAGAAAGCATAACGTTGGGCTTGTTTTATCGCTGCGCAGGGGGCGGCAGGCGTGCCAACCATCGAGCGCATGGGGGCCAGCAAAGCCACGGGCCAATGCTTGCAGGCGAGCGTGCGGAGGGACTAGCGCAGGCGAGCAGCGCGTGGCCCGGGCGTGCCCACCTACTGCGGCCCTGAGCCGCATTTGCATGCCTCGCGTGGGGCGCATGGCGCCACAACAGCGCGCGAGAGGGGCACAGCCTCGACCGAGCGACACGTGGCGCACCTGCTGTGGTCCCGGGCCACATCTGCATGCGCACTACTGTGTTCGTAGGGTGCAACAACTCAGTGGTTGTTGCGGCCTTCTGGCGCAACTTTTGCTTGTTGTGCGCCCTGAGCGCAGGAAGGCCTGCTGCGGCCACTCGGTGTAGCAGAAGACGTGTCAGCGTCCAAATCAACTGTGCTCGAAAGATGGCTATAAATAGAATTTTGAAAATAGGGAGGCTACATTCGGAATCACGGATGAACAGAGCCAATAGTGCCCAAATTTCCGCTCCCAACCGTTCCCAGGGACAGATAGCGTCAGCATGCTGGCTTCTTGCCACGAAATGAATCCAACATCAAACGAACCTATCAGCTAGCCCCTACTGCTACCTACTCCACAGCCCACACTAGCTTGCTCTGATCTGGCGGCCCCTGCACGCGCTGATCACTACAGATCTAAAGATGCTAAGTAAATATGTAGTTATTTCAGTCTGGTTCTCTCACAGACTACAACTAGATGCTTCCTGCAGATCTGAATCAGGCGTCTACTTCTGCTGTTGCTGCCTCTTCCTGCCCGGGATGCATCTTCCCCTGATCCCTTCCTCCCCTTCCACCTGCTCATCCGTTCTCTCCTCGCCGATCGCGCCGACGCCAAGCCTCAAGCTCCTGAAGTTAAACCAAACGAAAAGTTAGCGGCGATCGACTCTGCATTTGCACCATATATACTAGCCAGTTCATTTGCATGCATGCAGACAGGTGTATATATAAGCATAAGCGTACGATGTGACATACATACGTATCCAGTTTTGTCCGCATGTAAGAGCACTGTGCGCCACAACATTGGTACAGTAACACCTAGTAGGCTAGTGCAGCACTCGAGTGATTCAAGCTTGACGAGCCCCAAGAGTGGACTATGCAGGTAAGGTCCGTGCATGCACAGTGCACACGTACTGCAGCACGACGCACGACACAATTCGCTGTCCACATGACGAAACGTACAGCATACAGCCAACGAGAACCCATGGAACAGAGACGACACGTTCGGTACTTCTTCCGGCAATAATGCTAGCGCTGTGCCATGTTTGGTTAGCGTAGCGTCGTTCTGAACGAGAACGACATGCATGGTCACTTGTTTCTCTTGTTTTTGTTTCTTTTCAGGACGAAGGACATACATACATGCTCACTCGTTGACCTCTATGTTGTGTCACGGCTAAAGTACAAACTTCCCATTTAGTCTAAACAATGGTGACATGCTGCGGTCTAGAGGGATCTTCCGGGACATGACAAATCGAGTCAGACTAAGAAAGGCGGTATGCATTCGACAATGTGTCACTAGAAAATCAGAGAGAGTCACAAAAGCTAATTAGTATGTGTAGCTAATAAACGGAGGAGGAACGGTTTCTGGTAAGGTTACCTCTCCTCGTTGTACGAGTTGGACCGCTTGAGCGACGAAGGCAGGGGAGTGGCCCTGCCGCTGCTCTCCACGATGCTGCCGCTGAAGTATTCCTTCTCCTCCACCGCCAGGTGGCCGAACCGCCGGCTCAGCTCGCCGCCCGCCTCCTCCTCGTCCGCGCCGGCGCTGGACGCGAGACGGCTCACCAGGCCGCAGCTCCGCCTCGGCTCTGCCCGGCACTTGGCCGAGCCGGCGGCCGAGCCGCATGCGATGAGCTGCAGAAGCATAGAGCCGGTCCTGTTCGGCTCGGTCTCGTCGGCCCGGCCCGGCTGCTGGGCGGCCGGCGGCTTGTCGGAGGAGGTCGATGACGGCGGCGAGGTCTCCTCGACGGGCAGCTCCACCGGGCGGGCCCGGTTGGTGCGGGCCGAGACGGGCTTGTCGGGCCGGGCGAGCAGAGACGCGGCGGCTCGGCGGTGGTACGGGTATCCCAGCTCGTCGTCCTCGGGATCTTCTGCGGCGTCGTCCCGGTAGCCGTCCACGTACTGCTTGTGGCTGTGGGGGACAGCCAGCGGCTTCGTCGGAGACCTATCGGTTACCCGGAGGTGTTGGAACCGATCTGCAGGTTGCAGAAAACAAGAAGAAAGAAAAGTTCGTCAATTGAACGGTAATACTAATTCGGCAGAGACAGGTGGCCTTTGATTCAGATTATGCATGCAATAGCAGGGGAGACTTTTGGCACCACCGTGCATTAACCTCAGAAAAAGAAAAGGAATTATAGCGTTGGCTGCTAAAGTCTTCACGATTTACGATGTGGGTGCAGAAAAGAAACGTGGAAGGTGTAAGAAAGCTGTACTTGTGTTTTACCAGCACCCATGGCCCATCTCATTTGAAAACGAGTTGACAATGAGAGGAGAGAAAGGGAAGAAAAAGAACCTTTTGCACAGACAAGACGGCTTGTTTTTGGGGAGGGGAAGAAGCAATAATGAAGTTATCTCATACTAGAAAGATGAATGTTAGTATGCTAATTCTTGCTTTGCACGCATCATACAAACCATGGCCGTTTTTCAATACGATCAACGATAACTTTGACAAGCAACAATGGTGATACAAAAAGGGCGGGTAGGGTGGTGTTGGTGGTCAATACCGGAAGAACAGCCAGGGAAGATCTCAGAGCCCTTGAGGACGTACTCCACGCCGTCCGACGGGTAGATCACATCGTTATCCGAGAGGTCGTTCCAAACGTAACCGTTCTTGTAGTTCCTTTATATGTACACACAAATGCAGAACCAAGCGTAAGCTGTATTGTTCTAAAAGTACATTGCCTGAGAAGAGCGAGGAAGAACGCAACCAGTGCGTACCTCTTGCAAGACCATGAGAAGAGAGCAGGCATGCCTCTGCCCCTCAGCAGAGTGAGCCTCTCCATCACATCTTCACACCAAAAAAAGAAAAAGAATGGCAGCATCGATCAGTGACTAGCACACTGTAGTTCTTAGAAAGGAAAGAGTAAAGACCATGTAGATGCATCTTACACACAAAAAAAAACAAGTTTCACCAATGTGCGTAGTGGTAGTACATGATGCGTGTGCAAGTACCTTTTAGGCGAAGGGGCTGGTGGGGATGCTGCGCCAGCTCCATGAAGTGTGGGTGCTCCAGCTGCCCGTTCCTGCAGAGGTAGTAGATGATCTGCACCCGCCTCATCGGCCTCGCCGGCGCCGACCTCACCGACGACGCGTACGCCGGCCTGCCCCGCTCCGGGCTCGCCTCCACCCTGCTGCCCAGTTTCCTCCCTTCCGCTCCGCCACTCGCCTCCATCTCTCTTCTTTGGTACTCCTCTCACTCTCACTCTCACTGATCAGAAGCCATGCACAAACTCGGAGCTTTTCACTTGGTACCACTGCCCACAAGAGCAGCAGCAGCTTATTATTATATTTCTACTGGCTGGTGCTGGTGGCTGGCTAGCTTGTTGCCTTGTTGGCCCCCACGGGTTTTACGAGCGGAGAGACTAGGAGAGAGAGGAGAGCAGATCGTCCTTTTTGGCCTAAATGGCACCGTGACACAGCAATTTTGCAAAAGTGTCTTATTTTGCTCGTGATTTGCAAATATGGTAACTCGGTCATAGCCGGAACAAGTCTCACATCGACACGTGTTGTGTCTGCACGGTCACCGTTCGGATGTGATGGGGAATCTGTAGGACTCAGCTGGCGCGGGTGGGTGAGGAAAACTAGACGGTGGCCATACGGATGAAGAGGGAAAACACGTGGTGGCCATATGGATGAGGAGGGAAAACGGGCGGTGGCTATGCAAACGAGGAAAAACAGGTCGTGGCCGTGCGAACGAGGAGGGAAACCGGGTGGTGACTGTGCGGAGAAGAGAATCCGGGCTGTGATCGTACGGACAAGCCTTGTCCGGACTACGGACGGCCGAAATTATACACATAATAACGAGAGGCTCGTCCGGACTACCATATTTATAAATAACGTGTGTGAGATAAGACACTTTTTTAAATACACTAAAAACTCCGTATCACCGTCATCGTACCACTATGATACATACATACGTGTGGAATGGGATTGGAGCATCCAAGTACAAGGCGCCCATGCTCTCCTTTTAACACACACAGTCACAAACACCCTTCACTGCTATATATGTCACGTCGCGCGCTTTACAGTTTTCAAAAGAACCACCAACCGGCCATCAGCCATCCACAGCGTACGCGATGCTAAATTTACCAGTGAATCACTGGTACATCATACAGTTAGGTCAGATTTGCTTTTTTTTTTTCTCTCTCTCTCTCGTATTTAGCACCCTCTCTTCCCTCTTAAGTGTGATCCACCATGTACTAAAGTAAATAAAAAAAAACCCTCCTCTCTCTCCCTCTCTTTCGCCATCGCCATCCTCTCCAGATCGGCCACCGCTCGCTCCTCCCACTGCCGCTCGTACGGTTCTAGAGTCGGCCTCGATCTGACGATAGGGCCTTCGATCCGTGCACGACGGCTTCAATTCGGCGACGGAGCCCTCGATCCGGCGCTTGGCGGCCTCGACCCGACGGCGACAACCTCAATCCATCGTGGTCGTCTCCGTTGAAGGCTCGGCAGCGCGTGTCGTGTGGCTATGACGATAGCTGCCAAGTGAGCCTACGCGAATTGTTTAGTTTCCTAGCATCGATGGCTCTGCTCCGCTTGCTGCAGTGGGTGGCATCGGTGCTAAGTTCTCTCTCCCCTCTTCCTGCACAGGCTTTGGACCAACACCGTGGATGGCCTAACTCGCCAACTTTATTTACTCGATTGTGTCGTTAGTTCCACTCTAGTCCTTGTTTTGAAAGCTTAATTCTCAACCAATCCCTATGCTAAAACTCTGACCCATCCACGAAGATTGGCCGAGAATTTGGGAGGAGCAGAGAAAGTCTTGTATAGAAACGGGTGAGATGCAGGCAGCTGCCACGTCATCAAGCAGGTAGTGCGCTACGGAAAAAATCCTATAGGATCTGGTCCATAACTCCATCAATGTAGACCAACTCCA
This sequence comes from Ampelocalamus luodianensis, assembly GCA_036346255.1. NCBI lineage: Eukaryota > Viridiplantae > Streptophyta > Magnoliopsida > Poales > Poaceae > Ampelocalamus > Ampelocalamus luodianensis. Next base: position 8,033,880 of record CM070622.1, read on the forward strand.
CCGTGTGACACGTGTCTCTTCACGAATCTCAAAGCGCACAGCCACATAAATCACTGATGTAAATTTTCACGAATTGAATACTGAAGGCTAGCATGTCACGCTTTGAGATTCGTGAAAAGACATGTGTCACACGGTGGAGTTGATCTACATTGATGGGTTGTGAACCAATTCCTATTGAATTTTTTCCGTACGCTACTGTTGCGCCATAAGTTCACCTGCCGCGCGCACCGTGAGGTGCAGTTGCAGCAGCGCTGCGTGCCGCGCGCGGCCGCGGCGTGATGTGGACTTCTGCTGGGCGCGCGGCAGGGGAAAGAGAAGCTCGGAAAGGGGGTGGGTGGAACTGTGGGAGTAGGACGGACACCGCTCGCGGGCCGCGCTTTTCCTGGGCTCACCGTCTGTTGGTTGGTCGGCCCAAGCGCTTCGATTGCCTTAACTTGTTTGCAATTGCAGATTTGCAGTCGCCGTCGCAGTCGCAGTGAAAGAACGCATGTAATAACAAGAGAGTAAGACACGGTCAGGGAAGTGTGTTGTGTAGGGCTTGTGACGAGAGGGATTGCAGCTTTTGGAAACTAGCCGGCGCGGGTGCCTCGCTCGATCTGATTTGATGGGGATGGGATGGGAAATGGCAGGCTTGTACGGTTGTTTCCACTAACCTCCTTTCATTTTTGGTGGATCCAATGGCATGCATGCATGCCTGCCTTTGCAAAACACTGGAACCTCTAGCCTGCAAGTTTGTGGACTAGAATCCAAATGCCCCGTCCATAGCTCTGGTCTTGATTTCCATTTAACCTCTTTGACCTCTGTTAGTTTGTACTTTGTAGTAGTGGTGCAAGTGCTCTGTACCAGCAGTACTCCTGTGCTACCGGATCGACCGAGTATAGCTTTGAATCACAGACTAGTCCCAAGTCCAACAGTCGATGTATACTCCAGCTTAATGTTCTTTAAAGAAAGAGCTCAAAAAAAAAGAGAGGGAAAATATGGCTTTGCATGCACTCATGCAGATGTCCACCACTGAAAGCAGGCAAGTGCTCACCATTCGCCAATGGGCTGTCAAGACCAAATAGTGGTTCCATATTCATGCAACGCTGGAAGCACAACAATATAGGAGTAGCAAACTAGCAGTGCAAAATTTAATCCTCAGCGAGCACATTGAAGTCTACGCAGTAGTAGCACACTCAAGTCCTCATCTTTGGAAAGATACAGGCACCAATTTATTTCGTTGCCCTTCAGCATGGAGAGAACGACACAGCATTGCCATTACTCTACGAATATTACGCCAGGTGTGCATTAAAGAGGGGGGAACCTGCTTTGTGGTGTGTAATCTACTTCGCTAGACTAATTTAAAATCCCATGAGTAGCTCTGGCAGCAGCCAGCCTAGCTAGCTGATATGTTTATATGCATCCTCTGGAGCAAGTTAGTAACTGCCTTACCTGTAAAAAATTGTGGGGAATTCTGACGTCCCTTCTGTTCTTGATATTAATTCATGAAAGACGATGGAGGCTGATAGATGAAGGGCATTATAATGTTCCTTCTTATGTATGTGGCAAACTGACAATATATAAATTCTCTGAAGATTCTGCTCCTCTGCATCATTGAGGCTCATGTGCGCGATCTCTTCCTCGAGTGTAGAAATATGGAGCTTTCGTATTCGGTTTGTTTGTGTAAAGAACTAGATTTATAGATGAACTACATCGATATCTACTCGTTTTCGTATGATCTTTTTATGATACACAAGTTTTATGTAGTATCATGCATGTAACTGCCCTAAATAGAGCATAAGAGCTTTGCATGGATTATGCCGTGCAGAATTCTGGAAACAAAAATGAAGTAATTGGTCTGCAGAAGCAATGGCTAATGCAGCCATGCATAGCAGCATAGGCCGGGGTTCAACCTCAACATGGACGAGGAGGAGGAAATCAATGTCGAGTACACCAATAATGCTAGGTGCATATCTACGGTCACCGAGAAGGAACAGGAACAGCTAGGAAGAGTATCAGCAGATTGCCTTGTCTATATGTAGCCGTGTAGGTGCAGCTCTAGTTTCAGATACAAAGCAGTAATGCTTAGTCCATTGAGAATAAAATGGAGAAGGAACAGTACAACCACATTAATTACATATCCATTCTATAACCCAGATAATGCTTGTGCTTGAGCTACCTGATTGCGAGTTTGCGGCATGGTGACCTACATGTCGCTCTGAACTCACCAAATTAACATCCTTTTCGTAATTTGTTTCGCTAAGTTTAGGATGTTTCATAATGAGATCAATTATTCCATCTGGCTCTGTATAGTCTAGATAAAACATCACAAAGTAAAATCCAACCCGTGCGTAGTTGACTTGCTTAGCTACCACATTCACATTCCCTAAATCTAGTCATCCATCATGATGCGCGTGATTGTTTGGTCACCATAAATTGTGAGTTCTGAAAAAACCATACAATTATGTATTTTCAATACTAACATACGAAGCATATATTTTTAAAGTTTAGTTGAAAAGTAGTCTAAGTGGTATGTCCTAGCATTTAGCTATTGTTGTTCAACTTATATGTACTTTTATTTTTACCGTCTTTCATACATTAAAAAAGAAGAGTGTCCCCCCTAAGATTATGAATTTATGAGGCCATAAAACACATCTAAGGAGTTGCATGCCTTGCTATTTCACGTTTATTGTTCAACTCATATGTACTTCTTTTCATTAAAAAGAAGAATGCGACAAACAAAAGAGCATATACCACCACCTAGTGTTATACATGCTTCATCTTTTTAGCCATAAAGACTTATAGTGGCCGAAAAACACCCCCACAAGTCTGCATCATCTACCATGTACGGTACACCCTTCATCTTTTTCAACTCACATGTACCTCTTTTCATTAAAAAAAAAAAGAATACGACAAACAAAAGAGCATATACTACCTACCTAGTGTTATATATACATGCTTCACCTTTTTAGCCATAAAGACTCATAGTGGCCGAAAAACACCCCCACAAATCTACACCATCTATCATGTACGGTACACCCTTCATCTTTTTCATCATAAGATCCATAGGAACTGCAGACGCCTCAGCATAACCACATGAACATGATATCATCCTGTCTACCCTAAATGTGAGATGACAAAATTACCTACCAATTTATACGCGGAAGGTCGTCAAATAGACTTTCATTGTACCCAATACATTTATTCTTAGCCACTTTTTTAAAACTAAATTACCCACCAAGTCACTTGGACTAAGATTTTAATGAGACGGGCACGAGAGGAATGAAGATGGCGGTCGCCGCCGCCGTCTATAGTTACTTAGGGCTGGGCTTGGGTTGGCACGGCACGACCTCGGCATGACGAGCTTTGGACCGTGCCTAGACCTAGCCGGAGGCGAGGTGGGCCGGCACTGCACAGCACGACAGGGTGACTTAGCCGAGCCAGCATGACACGACGTGGCCCGAAGCACGGTGGGCCTAGGCCGTCCCACGGCCCAATGTCCAGCTCTACTCCGGTACGAAATCAAATCCACGAGAAGAGCCCAACGAATCAGCTCACGGCTGACTGCCACACACACTCTTGCATGCGTCCAGCCAAGTAGAAGAGAAGCTTTGTTTTCACGTCGATAAGCAAGTAGTTGGAGATTCTTGGAAGAAGGGGGAGCTGTAAACCACGAAATGATAAAGCTGAAACGACAACATGGTCTGCTGTTGGTTTCCAGCGTTAGAGTATCAGACGCTGCATGGCTTCAACGACGAAAGCATCTCTTGGAATCAAAGCTTTTTGGACTTTGCCGCACACGAAGCTACTACTAATCCAGTGAAGCAAATGAAACAATCACGCAGAAGAAACAGAGCCCAGCAAAAGAAAAGGGAGGCTACTTTAATTTGCACAATGAGCTCAGAAACGTCTTTTCGACTGCAACCATCCCATGCTACATTTGCATAGACTGTGGAAACGGTTCAGAGAAAGGCTGACGCAGGCCACACGGGCCAGAAGTAGCAACCAAGCCAGGATGCATGTCAGCACTAGTACTCGGCAGACACCAGAAGCCAAGATCATCAGGTTAATAAAGGAGCTGCAGTATTAACTGCGTTACACAGCTCCTGTCTGTCAGGCGGCTCAGGCCAGGCAAAGACCAGACGAAGCCTTCACTTGGCCTCCATGGCGGCATGGCCATGGACGGATGGACCTAGCCTAGCTAAGATCTCCAAGACAAAAGGCCTACTCTACTCATGAATCCATCCATCTGCCTTGGGATCCTGCCCTTCTGTAGTAGTATGTCTGTAACGTTGACAGTGCCATGCAGTAAATGTTGGGCGCCTCGGCCTCCTCTCGTGCTCACAGGAGTCACGGATTTCACAGAAGCTGCAGCTAGCTGCTGACTTGCTGTTGGACTTTGGGATGGTCCGGCTGGATGAACATGGAACAGCGTCGAGTCAACGGTGTGCCCCACGTAGCTAGGCGAGCGTAGGCAGCAGAGGCACGTCAGTTCTTGCACAGCAGTAGCACCCCTTGCATTGAAGCAGATTCTTGTACAGTACACGTGTAGATGTGTCGAGTCGATCTACATAACGCACGTAGTAGTAGTAGTACTCCACTGCCTTTGGCATGTTGGCACACACACACGCGCATACTAGAAGCCATATTGACTGTACCAATGCTCTTCTTCGTAGGAGCGGGGATAAACGAGTCCAGAGTAGCACAGAACGATCACGACCTGATCCTCACTTGCTCGAGTTGTCATCAACTCATTCAGTTCCAGGCCATCCATGAGATGTCTAAGGCACCGTGAATGGGGGGAAATGCAGGGTTTCGGGAAGAAAAGTTTGCTAAATACATGATTTTCTCCTCGTATGTAGTAGCATGCAAACAGCACTTCGGTGGCAACCATGTAATCCACATTGTCCCCTAGAATAAAGGGCTATAACCATGTTTAGCACGATAACACAAAGAAACATCAAGGGGCCAAAACAGGCGTATCCACACAAAGACAAGTTACATCAACACAAGAAGATAGTTCATATAGAGACCAAAGTCGGCTTGATATGTCAAATTATTGGCCAGCCAAATTTCATCAAGACAGGAAATACACAACCAGTGCTTTAAGAGTGGGTTCCTCTTGCGTAATGAATTTTTGGGGTATCCAGGTCTAAAAACCTTATTCATGCCCTCAAGACATGATGACATCCTCGATGGGCTGCAACAAACCCTTACCAAACCTCAGGACGCAGCTCGCCAGTTGCGGGAGGCATCCATTTCCCAGAATTGTACACACTTTCACCAACCTTCCATCCAGGAACATCTTTCATAATCCTTGCCTCCTCTTCAAGATACTTCTTCCATTCTTTGACAAATCTACATAAGTACGATGGACCTTGTGTGTTACGTGAATGCTAGGAAAAGGAAAGAGAGGCCGATGGTATGGCAGACAGGGCTGAATTGTACCTTTCATCTTCTTCAGCTTGGAGCATCGGCAGTATAGCACTACGGGCAGCAATTTTCTCTTCCTTCAGTGCGCTACACACAGAAATTCACATCATCAAGCAAGGAAACAAATATAGCATGGATGCGAAAATCACATGAACTTATGAGCATTACAAAGCAGTAAATCATGATCATGTCAAGACAAACATGCCGAGGTGATTTCATCATAAATGGGGAAATCAGCATGATTTAGTACAATGCTCACAAAACAAGTACGCACAAGTTAAAAGGTATTGGCTACCAAAAAAAAGCTGGCATGTTGAACTGTAAATAGAGAGCAAATAACAACACAACAGGAAGGAGCAGTAAGCAGTAGAACTTGTGTTTGACTGCTTATTAATGTTTGTCTGTTCATGAAAAAAATGACAGAGGTGCTTCAATGCTCTCCTCAAAACTGAGCATTTAGATACAAAGGAGTCGAGCTATCATAGAGACAATAGAGTCAAGAATATCGATCCATTTTAACAACTAATCTAATTATCTCAACAATCCTGAGTCCTGTTGTGAATTCACAATTAAAGGATAACTAAGTGGTTAGAATCGTTTGACGCAGGCTTCTAACTTTCTGTTGCATTGGCTGAGCTATGCTGCAAACTTGACAAATCTTTTGTTGTTCATGTATGTGTAAGATGTGCAGCACAAAGTGCTGCATCCTCTTGCACACAACCCATTCAGAACAAACTGTTGTGCATTGTTCACTACTTCACTAGCACCCCATTTTTCAGAACTTTTACACCCATAACAACAACTGTTCTTAGGATGGCTACAGGCTCACAACCTATTCTGAACAAATTGTTGTGCATTGTTCACTAGCACCCCATTTTTCATAATTCTTTACACCCATAACAACAATTGTTCTAAGGTTGGCTACTCGCTCTGAACTTGCAGCCATCAGTTAAGTAAGAAAGAACTCCTAAATTCAGGTGTCAGTAAAATTAATCAATTAGTGGAAGTTGTTATAGTAGGTCGAATAATGTAATGTTAAACAAATTACAAAGAAATACAACAGCATGTTGCTTGGGATTTGACACATCATTTTTATATGGACCCTACATTGATCCATTCTGAAGGTTTTCACCTACTGCTACTGCAACGATTTATTTGAACAAATGCAAGAAAGTAACCAATGACAAGCAAACATGATAGGTAACAGGCAGGCAGCAACGGAAGATTGATCTGTGTTTGGTCTCCTATGTCGATGATAAAATTAGCACATGGTAAATGCCTAAATGGTAATAGTAACTAGTAAGAGCTGCAATGTGGCAGACAGATGGATGGGCAGGGTGTGTTACTTACCGGCGGACCTTGTTCCCCTGCCCGACCTGGTACATGCCCCAGGCGAAGGCGCCGAAGGCGGTGAGGAAGATGGCGGTGGCGCTGGGGCCCTTAGTTGGGATCCGGCGCGCGTAGCGCACGGGCGCGAACCCGCCCGGCGGCGGCCCGTCCTGCACCACCGGCATCTCCTTGACGCTCGCCATCCCCGGCTTGTTCCGCACCATCGCCTCCGTCATCTTCGCTCCGATCCGGAAACCTCACCACCAACACGGGACCGCTCACCTGCCGATCTGGAGCTCCGGCGAGAGGCCAACCGATTGCGAGCGCAGCTGTCGCTAGGGTTAATTGGGGGCACCTGGGGCCGGGGGGAATCGCTCCCCAGTGAGAGTGGGTCGTGAATTCGTTGCTCTCCAGGGTCTCTTTCGCAAAGAGTTTAGGTGGGCCCACTTCCGAGGCCCATCAGAGGCCTGCGGATAAATGGGCTCGCAGGTTGGCCTTCCGGTTTCCACATTTCGTCCGCTAGAAAAAGGAGAGGAGAGAGAAAACCCCCCGGATTCGGAATGCATCAAGCCTGCGACACGCGACGGCATAGTGTTTCTGTTGGCGAATCTCATCGTCATCACGTTGGCACGTTGCTTGTTTGCGATGCATGACTCGATACTTGGGTGTCGCAAGTCGCAGCACGAGTCTCGTTTGCTAACCGAACGACTGCATGCCATTGGCCCGAGCGATGGACTAGGACACGGCGCTTGTATGCTTTCACAAGATGCCGGAACAGATAAGAGTACACCGCTCGAGCTGTTAAGCGGTCACGGGTCGTGGATGGATGCGCCTTGGGAGCGGCTGTCGGTGAGCGACGGCGCGGCGCGTCCTCCCAGTACGCGTGCATAGTGTACACTCTACCCCGCGAGACGAGACGTTGGAGGCTTCAGGGCAGCGGCGGAGGCAGCGATGAGCCATACATACCCTGGGCTAGAGCGACTCTCTGTGTTCTAGGCCTTATATTCCTTTTAATTTTTGGCAATTTTTTAAGGAGAGATTGCATAGACTTTTGGACTTAGCTCTCGGGTTATAACTTACCTAACCCGAGGCCAAGATCGGTCCCTGATTCTGGACAAGGCGGAACGGAGAAGCTCTTGCACGCAGCCCGCGCCGTGCGTCGTGAAGAGAAATCCTTGCGTTGCTCGGAGTCCCCGTGCAAAGCGATCGTAAGAATGCGTGTGAGGACCGACCGATCGACCGAGGGAGGAACATTCGAGCGAATCTGAAGGGTAGCCTTGTGTTTATCTTTTGTGGATCCGTGTTCGCTCAACCTTGCACGACGACGACCTGATGACCAAAAACGTACCGATAAGAGTCCAAAGAACGCAATCAACGCAATGCAAGAAACGGATACTTCCACTCCTAGATGTGCTCAGATCTCGAGCCAAGAGTGACACCGATAGGCAGCATGTGCCCCACACGTGAATTGTTGATTCCGGTCTCATGCTATGACTACCCCACGAGGAGTACTACCGAACTAGCTAGGCATTGATTGGATACCTGCATTCTTGCTGTCCTTAGTTGTTAGGAAAGAAAAGGGAAAGGCAAGGCTCGGGCTCGAACTTGGAGTAAGGAATCAGATGCAAGAAAACAAAAAACAATGTCCTGATTTGTGAAGACAAACCAGTTTGGAATCTTCTGCCTTTAAGCTCAATTCAAGCCAGTAATAGTGCAGCGTTATTCGGTGCCAGAGAAAGAGAAGACAATCTGAGAATGCACTGCCTGTTGTTGTCCACCGACAAATTGTGAGCGCCCGTGTTTTTTTAGACCTAACCTCGTAGCGGTAATCAGGGTTTAGCAGCGTTAAGCTTTTCTTAGCAGCGAGTTAGCGATAGTATTAAGTCGCTCCCAATTAGCTAAAGCGTGTCGTGTCGATCATTCATGCATTCGCTCCACCATTTCAATCGTCTTTCAGCACAACAGTTGATCAATAGATAAATAGAATGCACCGTCAATTGCATTAGACAACAAATCATCAATTGCATTAGATTATTCATCAGTAGTTCATTTTACATCCACAGAATCCAGATCATCTCATTTACATTCATACATCCTATGACATGCAACCCTAAAACAGATTAGTAGCACTGGTGCCGAAAACCATTCCCGCTGCCCACAGGCATCACAGTACCCCTAACACAGTGCAACCCTATCCACATTCACAGCCACGTTTTTCACCTGCAAAGCAAACAGTCCATTCCTATCTACTTGTGCGGCCCTTTTACCCCCGCAATTCACAGCCGAAGCCCTATTTTACTGCCCCCCACATTCATTCACACAGCCATTCACCTCATTCCCCTCGCCGGTCGGACACAGCTCAGCGAGAGCTTGGCGTCACGAAGCGACCGAGTTCGGCATTGCCACGGCCGGCGACACCACCATACTATTCTCACTTCATCATCAGGTAAAGATATTGAGCATGAACTAGAGGTGAGCACACGCATACCTGGTAGCCGCAGCTTCTTCCTCCAGTAGCATCCCATTTCCAGATCTACCTCTAACCTGCATTCATACATACTAGCATGCATCAGTAGAACATCTAGTAGGATTTGAGTGAACTAGTAGGGGGAAGGCATCGATGCTTGGTGCCGGCGGCCGGGAGGCAGAGCCCACCGGGCCGAAGCTCATGGTCGCCGGATCTAGGCCGCAGAAGGGAGGACGAGGTGGCGGAAGGAGAAAGAAGAAGGGAGAGACCGGATCTGCGCCGGGAGGAGGAGACCGAAGAAGGAGAGTCGGGTCGGGGTTGGAAGGGAAGCAAGGGAGGCGGCGCTAGGGTAAGGGGAGAAGAGGGGAGCCGAGAGAGGGAGAGCCGGGTTCGGCGGCGGCGCTTGGACCCGGGAACCGGAGCCGGCGGCCGGAGGAGAGGCAGGGAGCCGGGACCGAGCCGGATCTGGGCTGAGTCAGGGCCGGCGCAAGGTCCGGCGGCGCCTAGGGTTAGAGAGCAAAGAAGGCGGCCGGGGGGGAAGAGCAACCGGCGAGCGGCGGCGGCGCCGAGGAGCTGGGGGAGCAGCGGCGTCGGGAGGATAGAGAGGGAGCAGAGAGGAAGCCGGCGCGAGGGAGCCGAGAGACCGGCGGCGCTAGCAAGGGGAGCAAGGCGGCGGCGCTTAGAGCTGAGGGGGAAGAAGGGAGTCGGCAGGGTGGGTTGTGTGCGTGTGTGCTGTGCGTGTGTGCTAGGTGTGTGTGTAGGCCGGGCGTGTGTGCTAGGTGTGTGTGTAGGCCGGGCGTGTGTGCTGTGCGTGTGTGTAGGCCGGGTGTGTGTGGGCTTAGTGTGTGCGTGTGTTAGTGGAGGCAGTGGGCCGCCCGAGTGAGAGAGAGAGAGAGAGAGAGAGAGAGAGAGAGAGAGATTAGAGGGAAGATTAGGTTAGGGCTTTAGATTTAGGTTTGGTCTAATCTTCAGTCAGGTGTAGACTCTTGTAATCGGTGGTTTGACAGCTAGAATTCGTTGAGTAGTTTGTGCTTCGGTAGCTGTTAGTTAACTGGTGGGTTTAGACAAGCGGGCGACTATCGGAGAGTGCTAACTTCGATTAGACCGCAAAAGCATTTTAGTAATTAAAATGTGCTAACTTGTAGTCGTCACTAACTTATGTATCCATATTAGCACTCAAATCAACTACGTATTTACTTATACTATTATTCGCTTCCGATCTACTACGTATAAGCTAACCAAGACTGACGGGAGCAAAGTGACGTAACTTCAGCGGCGCCAACTTTTCCTACTTCTACGAAGCCAAGCGATCCTCTTGAACATTAATATAGTTACTTTAAAAATATACCCTATCTTGCACTATTATATGTATTGCATCAAAATGTTTTTCTAAAACCTAAAGGAAATGATTGAGATGATTAAGATAATTGAGAAAGAAATGAGACTTATTAGAAGGGTAAAAGGGGGCCCTGGCTGGGGAAACGCGACGATGATGTTGAGGTAAGAGGTGGGCCCCTTTTTACATATGGCTATAATATAAGGACCAACAAACTCTTGCTCGGTTAGATGCCGTAATTCAGTGCCAACCATTTTCCCGTTTCGGCGGGCAGAAAATGCTACCTTGTTACGTGACTAGGCTCTCCACATCGGGTAAGTAATAGGTGTGTGTGAGTAATATAGAGGAACCCAGGACCAGTGGGGGATAGTCCGGAAGTGGGGGATCCAAGGCGCTATATGCGCTAAGGTGGAGTGTTGAGTGCAGAATAGAAGCTGCCTCAACCAACCTCACCAGAACTCGGTGGATGATGAGGCCAGCAGCGTGACTTAATCTGCACCGGCGGAAGGTGATGGGTGGAGAAATTAATCACGTAACCTGGAAAACGTTCTGTATTCTGATCTCGAATCCGCATCTAAGGTAATGCGGTGAACCTTGTTCACGGAGAGTTCAGAATAGCTATGGGTAAAGTGGTACAAAGCCTGCGCAGTGCTAAACAAATCATGAATTCATGCCAGTCTCCAGGATTGGAGTCTACGGGAACCACAGGGGGTCTTTTGTCTCTCCGAGTGACTAGTAGAGTTTTTCAGTATTAAAACTTGCCACCTTTTTGTCGAGATTTATTTTCTAAAGTGAGATGGCTTAGAAATTGTGATAAAGAGTAGAGATAGTGCATCCTTTGCATCTTTTGCTATTAATGCTTGCTGAGTACATTCATTTGTACTCAACCTTGTTAGTATTCTCCTTTGTAGACCCCAGTCCAGCAGGGAAGTATCCCGAGTGGAGCGAAAGCACTGCAGGTACAGATGAGACCACAGGAGGCGAAGACCCTTACTACGAGGCGCAGGGCGAGATGGACTCCGTATTTGACTCCTGGGACGAATAGGAGGCCAGTGGAGTGTGGCAGGCAAGAAGGGGGTTTAGTCTTATTTTGGCTATGTAAATTAGTATGTGTGCCGTAAGACTTTAGCCCTGCGTGGCTAACTGTTTGAATAAATGACAGTTTCTATCTTATTGTTCTGATACGCTAACTCTGGTAAGGCTTACTATTCGTTGGAGCGGTGTTCTACCGGGCAAACGAATAGTAATCCGTATGCTTAAGTGTTATTACCCCTGGGATAATAACACGGGGCGTCACACAAATAAAGATGAAAACATTAACATTCAAGCCTTCAAGGTTACCTCTTGCAAGAAAACTTTCACTGAATAATCTTTCCACATCAACTTTCATACAATCTTTTGACCTATCGGTTCCTTGTCTTCAGTCAATAATGGCACAGATCATTCAGAAGCTTCTTGCCTATGTCTTTCTTCTCACCCAGATGACCAGATTCGTAGAAAGACCAGCATCAAACTAATAGTGTGTCTTCGGATAGAGTAATCTTGTGTGATAACAATTCGTGTCAATTTTGTTGTTTTGCTTGTCCGTCGTTCTGAACCGATCAACAAACACTCCTACTGCAGTAAACTGCATTTTATCAGATGAACAGGTGAACGAACTTTAAGTCCTATTGTCACCTAGCAAATCAAATATCCCTGCAACTTGCAACCAGGATAAAGCAGCGGCAGTTGCAGGTTCTTGTTCCTGCAATAAGAAGGAAAAAAATCACAAAAACAAAACACTATTTTCCCCAACGAAGCAACGGATCATATATTTTCAAGCCCATATCCAAGTTAGTCAAGAAAGAAATATTTATTAACTTTTAGCTCCACGATAATATATCCATGACATGGACAGGTGATCAAACAGTGCATCTTCCAAGTGAAGAAAATATTCTTTCTAAGTTGCGACAAATAGTGATCCCAATGGCCATCACTGGAGAGGGGATCTGTGAGTGGCGCAATGGAGGTTTGCATCAGGAGAACAGCCACCAATGGTAAGGCAGTGGCGGGCATGTTTTGTGCTCTTGGAGCCTCATGCTGCAGAACCATGTCCCTATCTGAAGATGATGCCCGGTGAATAAAAAGTCGGCCGATCGAGGGAGGGCTAATATTTCGGAAACATCCTGCAACATGAAAACAGGTTCAGCGATCCTATCCCTCGTCTGTATCCTGTACCACACACTTTGCCACCGAATCTTTTATGTTATCTGTCTTGTTTCACTCTCATCGAGTCCATCAAGTTGATCGATGCGATGATGGTAACCTTGTATCTACATTAATCATCTCATGAGCTGATGTTTATTACTGCAGGTTCCGTGGTTTACATGGCACCTAGTTTACCACCTTGTTATTTGCAGCTGATTCTGATGATGCCAACTGTTTGGAAATCGGAACTGCTCCTGCTCGCGTTGTACCAGAAGTGCAGCTTGCTTGGAAGGAAGAAAACTTTCGATTCACGCGTCCTTGCGAAATTCTTATTTAGTTCTGTCTTGTAATCCTCTTCTTGATCTTGACAAGAAGATCAAGTCGGAAACGAGATGCACCCTACCCTCCAGAAACCAAATTCATAATTAAATTCTCATTCTTCCACAAGTCCCTCCGGTCCGCTAACTAGTCTGTCTCCACTTGCCCCAGCGAAATCTATATCCGACCTACCACAGTTTTGTGTTCATCACTTCATCCAAATATGGTCTACGTTGAGCATACAATTAACCAGCAGATTACTGAATCAACATATTACCTTCTTATGACAGTACCACTGTTAAACAAGAGATGCTACAGTTAGTATTCAGATTCAGCAATCTAGTCCAGAGAATATGACTATATGATCCCGTATTGAACATCTATCAAAGAGTGATGCAATGAACCGAGCAGTAACCAACAAGGAGGTAAATTAAACTGAACTGCAAGAATGTACCAGTGGGAAGCATTGAAAAGAAAAGGAACCAGAAATCAATGATTACTTCATTGCTTGGAACTTATCCATCAAGCCGAGAACAATGTACATCAAGCTCTCCCAATATTTAATGCCATGCCATTATCATAGATGGTATCAGACGATCCTTACTCACGACGACAAAAATCACTTGTTCATCAATGGAAAATATTTTATTCCCGGCTCAATAATTAAGGCCTTATCCGAAGAACAGATAAGCCTCCCTGTCTCGCTAATCACTCGCACCCGTGGAGATCGATCCTCACACAAATCCACTTGCAACTCGGTGGTAGGTCGCGGGGTGCCCTCGGCAAGTTATGCGACGCGGTTGTGCCCTGGCAGGTGGGCCCGGTGCTACTGTGTCGCTGGGATGGCGGTGACACGTAGGGAAGGCGTGGTGACACGTGGAGGATCTCGATTGATTGACTATGGAGCTGCGCCCGATCCCACGTGGCGGCCCTACCCTGCGATGCCGCTTTTGATATTTCCACAAACATATCCAGACCGAAACATCCGACGACTAATCAACGGCCAGATTAGTATGGGTGCTCCCCCATGTTACTCTGTTAGTTGCTCCTTTTTGCACTTTCGCCCAGTGCGAACTTGTATATTCGACTTAGGTAGCTGTCCTTAGACGGATGGTGGTTTCAAAAGGGGTTTGCATCACATATTCACAGCGAGTTGTCTCTTAACTCGTAAGTCATTCTATTCGAACCACAGTACAAATCAACCCGATATATTAACTTTTGCTACAATGTAAAAACGTGTTCTCGCTAGAGTATTTTCTTAGGACAAATATCGTTCTACAATATTTTAACGGTAACTATGGTTCTATGAATCGTGCTTCTCTGAATTAGTTGTAGATCCGATTCTCATAAGATTTGCATGCATGAATTGTTGTCTACTAAATAAGCTGGCGACGTGTTTTTTCAAAGAACATAATATATGTTAGGGGAAATTGAGAAAACAAATACATAGCATATATCCTTGTTAGTAGAGCTAAGATGCTCGATTTGCTTGTTGAGAAAATTGCATCTCAAAAAGAAGAAGAATCCAATGGTTTGTTTTATGTTTAACACAAAATAAAGCCAGCCGTTCATGGAAATATTAAATGTGTGGCGTGTAGAGATAAGGAGAAAAAAAAAACACACGCTTGAATGGCCACAAAACTCGTATCATATCGGTATTACTTGAGAAGTTGACACTCCAACTCAAATTTTGTATCTTTCGTACCTAATGTTTGCTTCGTGTCGTGTTTTAAACCTGGCCTATATAATTCGAGTGCTCACTCTTTCTAACACAATTCGACATTATATTAAATAGTGATACATCAAACTTTAGAAAGCAAACACCGATTATCCATAACTAAATACTGGTCTTGTAAAGAATTTTAACATTGCATTAATTACAAACCAAACCATCACGTGTACTTAGTGCGAAACTAAAATCTAACCTCTCTACAAATCAATTACTCTACATAATTAAGCACCCCGCGTCTTATAGAAGGCCAAACCAAAACTTATAAGACAAGACCATCTATGTAGCGATCGATGGGCACTACAAAAAACTTACGACTTGAGCTTAAACCAAAACACACCTACTCTTAACAACACTTTCCAAACAACAAACATTTTTTTTCATCCCTAGGTCCTAATAAAACCAACAAACAAAACCAAACTAGCGAAAAGCTCATGCAACCCACGCTTAGCCGTAGGGTGCAATCGGGTTGCATTCGGATAGATATTGTTCTTACCATATTCTAATCTATATTTTTCCTCAGTTTTGGAGGTGGATACGGTCAAACTGGATACGAATTCGGAGTTTTGGACACGATACCATCCAGACGGATACATCACGAATGCGGGTCAGAAATGAATAATATAGAGGATAGTGTGCGTACAGCTAGGCCTTATACTAGGACCAACCCAACCCCAACCTTAGCTCAAGAGGACCATCGTAGTCCAAACTCCAAAGACTGAGATAGAGAAATGGAGATTTTTAGAGAGAGATGGAGTGTGGCTTCTCGTGGACGGTGACATGGATCAAGAGGTGGCAGCAGGTTGCTAGCGACGATGGGGCGAGGTGCGCGATGAGCCGCGGCGGCGAGCGAGGCTTCGGCTCCTGGCGGCGAGCCGTGACAACGGCAAAGCGGCGAGCTCTGGGACGGCGAGCGGCGGTGGTACGCAGCAAAGCCCAGAGGCTACGGCGATGGGACAAGGCTGCGGCTCCCGGCGGAGAGCCATGACGACGGGTGGAGGCAGCGAGCTTTTGGGACGGGTGAAGTTGGTGGCTCCCAGCGACGGTCGTAGATGGTGACATTGGCAGGCTGTCGGCGACGAGCGAAGGCGCGGTATGATTCCGGATATCCAGCTATCCGCTTACCGATGATATTCGATTGGATATTAGCTCTTCCGATTTTACTACCGAATCTGAGACTAACGGTTCGGTATTGATATCGAATCTGGTATGATACCGAACTCTCTTCCCAAATTCAGCACCAACAAGATTATACACCGAATCGGTCGAGAATTACCCGTACCGTTTGCGCCCGTAACTAGCCTGTTACACTCGCAACAGCACAAATTGATCCGGCGCCCCTGCCCCGCCAAAAACAAACTTCCGGGAGGCCCTTTGTCCTAAAGCGACAACGAGAGCGACGGAAAAAATAAGACAAAAAAAACGCGGAAAACCCCACCTTACCAAGCCGAGCTCCCTAGAGAACGACGCCGTCCGGCCGCCGAGGCCGAGCTGCACAGGCCGCGCCCCAGGAAACACCTCAAAACCTCAGACACAAGCCTCGTTCCCTCCCCATTAAGCTTCCTTCCCTCCCCCATCTCTGGTCACACCGCCATTCCCGAACGCTACTGCGCTCTGATACCCAGCTCGTTCGTTCGCTGCTGCCTGCTGATCCCCCAACCCAAAGCTTCCATTCTCTCTAAAAAAACAAAGCCCAAAGCTTCCATCTCCCGAGTATAGAGTCCAAGCTTTTTGGCCAGCCTCTCGCGTCGTCATCGCCTTGCGTGAAGCCATGGGCGAGGTCCCCGTCGCCGCCGGCGTCCTCGACTTCCGACACGGGGAGCTCGCCCCCGCGCCCGCTTCTCCTCCCCATTCCCACCCGCGCGTGCTCCCTCTTTCCTGCTCCGCCAACGGTAAGGCCTCCTATTCGGATGACGAGGTGTACTGGTCGCTGTTCTTCCTTTAGTTTGTTCTTCGATTTGATTTTGGTTTGATTTGATTTGGTCTAAATGTAGAGGGTGCCGAGGAGGTGCCTGGAGGTCCGGGTTTTAAGGACGCTGGTGGCCGCCTCGCGGTGGAGGTGGTGGGGTCGAATTCGTCCGGTTCGGAGGAACGGGCTGTGAGCAGCGAGGCGTTGGAAGGCCTTGGCGAGGTTGACGCGGATGACGCGGCGGTTCTGTGTTCCGAGGATGGCGCCGTGCTCGAATCGCCGGAGCCAGGTGTTTTGGATGTGAGATTAGGGGCTCCGGTGGTGCGGCTCCATGATCAGAAGTTGGAGCGTGGGAGTTCGGGTTCCGATGAAATTGGCGCAATCAACGAGATTTCATTTGTTGGGGCGTCTCCATCAGATGCCAGTTCAAATTTGGACGCCAGTGGGGCAATTGGTGGTTCTTCCCTCGTGGAGGGGTCCCTGGCAGAGGCGAGTGGTGCCCGAGGACGCGAACGAGAGGTGCGGGAAGAGACTACGGGTGTGCAAGGGATGCCTGCTGCCGCGGGGGTCTCTGAAGGGGATGGAAGTTCTGAGGTCGGAGCTGTGATGAAAGGTGATTTGGATGGTAGAAATGGCCTTTCCCAAGGGAAATCGGAGTTACGTGTTGATGGTGGCGATGTCGAGGGGGGCACAGAGATGAGTGGTGCCTTGTCTGATGATGGAGTGGACAGGATGGAGACGACTTTGGAGGAGTATGAGGTTTCAGATGGCCCCACCAGGCGAGTTCAGGAAGGAGTGGACAGGATGGAGATGAGTTTGGATGATAAGGTTTCGGACGGCTCGACCACACACGATTCTGATACCGACGTGGAGACGGAGTCCAGTGGCTCTAGTATAGAGGAACAAGACACAGGATACGGAGTCCACATCCCACGTATGGTATGTCTTTCGAGCAAACTCCTGAGCTAGGTACTTGTCAACGTTGATATGCTTCATGTCAATGAATTGATGCTGTATGTTTGTAACTCTGTCTTGTAGTTTCTCTGAATTAATTCACTTGAGTTTTAAAAAATTTCATCGTAACTCACTGAAGTTGCTGAAATACAATCTGTGAAAAATTACAGTTATTCTTCGGGCAGTAATGTTTTTTTTGGGTGAGAAACTGCTTTTATTCAGTACTCTGCTCTTGTGTTGATATTTAGTATCAGTTTCTAGTTACTTATTTGGTTATCCTCTCTTCATATGGTCATACATCCTAGTAAGCGACCACGCTAATACTAAAGGACACTCTATTCAACTCACTAGAGTAATTGGGATCCGGTGTGAATTTGATGCATTATTGTCCCATGTATAAATTAATGGCCTGTGGTAATTTTGTGGCAAATTAGCATTAACTTTCTCAAAAACTATAGCTCTGTCTATAAACACAGCTTCTTGTTGTTATATGAATATATATGTTGGTGATAGTGCAAATTTCTTCTGCTTAGAGGATGATCTGTACCTCTATTTTCCCCTTTGTAGGAACACGACATCTGTGAGGTGGCCAGGGAAAACAACATTTCAGAGGTGAAGAGCTCTGATAGGTATTGCTTTTAGCATTTTGCATTGTAAGGTGTCGGCTTATAGCTTAATCTCTTTTCATACATATATTGGCTTATTCAAGTAAAGTTTGTGGTGTTTCACTGTTAAAGTTTGTTTTCTCTTTTGCCTTTTGAACCTGTGAAGGTTTAAAAGATGCTTATTTCATTTTTTGTATTCATGCTTAATTCATACGCAGGATGGCTTCAGTAGCCATATCAACACCTGTGTTGGCTTCAGGTGCAGCGATGTTACCTCATCCTTCGAAGGTAATGGTTGTTCTTCTTGGCCTCTTGTAAGTAATGTATGTTTACTATATCTGCTAGATACAAAATGCACTTCAGACTAAAGTAATGTTATCACAATAGTTCAATTATTGTATTTTCTTATTGATCTGCTCTCAGCGTACTTGCGGTGCTGTGGAAAACATGTTGAAACCTTTTTTTATAAATGAAACTGCATTTACGGCAACCCTTCTAAATTCTGTTCACGTTTTCCTCTTCTAACAAATTAAGCTTCAGTTGAGTGCAACATTATTCCATTAACTGATTCAATGAGAGATCTAGTTCTTTTTGTAGACTGGCATGTATATTGCATATGTTTGCCTTTTTCGTTTTGAGATTAAATATACTTGCTTGTCATGCTGATGATAGTACAGTCCACTGATTCTGAATTTTCTCTCACTTCTGGCTTATTTTTTGCCCCTTGCTTCAGTCCATTATGTTGAAGTATAAGTGAATTGTCTATCTTTCCTCATCAGTTTAAGCTTTTGGGTGAATTGGTTGACGTATGCAACTCAATATGGTATTAGAGTCAAGAGGTCTTGAGTTCAAGACCTGACTGGCACAATTAAGAAAATAATTGCAGTCCATTTCTATTCCACGTCTTAGGCCTGAGAGAACCTACACGTGAAGAGGAGTGTTGAAGTATAAGTGAATTGTCCATCTTTCCTCATCAGCTTAAGCTTTTGAGTGAATTGCTTGGTACATGCAACTCAATACATTATATTTGATCTATAGTTTTTAGAATGTCTAGAAATGATGATTGAAACAATGCTTTAGCTATCTGTGACTATGAAACATATATACAGTTGCACTGCTTCTGCTGGTTTCCTTTATGTGAGATAGTACACAGGGAGGAATACTTATCCTCCATGTGTATTTGATTTGTTACCTGTGGTAATCTGCATTAAGACAACCTCACATTTCTCTTGAATCTTTTTGACAACAATATCTATAAACTTTTCCAGGTGTTAACAGGTGGTGAAGATGCATATTTTATAGCTTGTGACGGTTGGTTTGGTGTAGCAGATGGAGTTGGTCAGTGGTCATTTGAAGGTAAACCATATGTTTTTCGCTTTTTCTCAACTACATTTTTGTCGTGCAACCTTGTGGGTGCTTTGAACTCCTGATTCCTGAGCATACAAATTTCTCTCCCATTCCTTGTTTCTTACATTGTGTTCACTTTTGGAAAGTGTTTGTTTGCCAGTTAGCATCATTGTCAGATGCTCAGAGCTATGGTTTTCCCCTAAAGAAATCACAATAGCAATTTTTCTTGTCCACCGTGCATGCATGATACTTCTGACGTTTGAAATTGATTACTTGCCACTACAGAAATTTGGAACAACCGGAACCATCAGTCGACAATAATAGAGGCATTGTTGACCACAGTGAATTACAGTAATCGCTTTGAGTGGTGACTTACAAGTTAAAACCACGTGAAGAATTTTTGAAGTCCAACACTGGTGTCATATTCAATACCTATCGGTGCAGAATATTTGTATGAGAAGTGAAATGTTGAAATTTTAAGAAATATTGGCATCGTGAAATAAGTTTATAACAACTAATGATAGCAGACTTGCTTATTTTCAAATACTACAGTAAGGCTCAAAAGGTCACTAGGAAGGTGTAGGAAGTCCCAGTAAAGTTGGGTTGACGATATCAAAGTTGATAGGGACGAGACAATGACTATCAACCTACACAATGACAGCTACATTCCTTTCATTACCACTTTTAATGTTGTAGAAACACTGTAAATGAGCAATTGTTTGCTTGATAATGATTTGTGAAATTGCCATCCTATCAGCCGATAGCTTAACCAAATGTGGTAAGGACCCTAAGGCTCAGCTAAAGAACAACATCCTGACATGTAAACAGAACAAAACTACAGGATATACACATGAAAATACGGCCAAATTGTAGTGCTAAACATGTCTTTATCCAGTTTGCCTCAAATGTCACTGTACTTGCTCTCCAGCAATAAGGCAGGGAAGAAAATTCTGTAGGGAGATTGGGAACTAAAGAAACAAAGGAAATCAAGGCACTGAATTTGATTTGATGTAGTACTGTAAAAAAATGATTGCATACAAGCACAACAGTATTTGCTATGCCACAATAACTATACCACATGTCTCTACTGGAAACACTCCAGTAGAGATGTCAGTCAATGAGTTCATATGTGCTATTGGAGTATCTGAACTATTTCTTATCTTTAGCTTCATTAAGTTTGCACCAACTGTGGATTTTATCTTTCATCGTTCTCTGTTATCCTGGGGGATATTACCACTTATAATTGTTGATGTCACTTTTGTTCTCAGGAATCAATGCAGGGTTGTATGCGAGAGAACTAATGGATAGTTGCAAAAAAATTGTTACGGAGAGTCAAGGGGCTCCAGGGATGAGACCTGAAGAAGTTCTCGCTAAGGCTGCAGATGCAGCACGGTGCCCTGGTTCTTCCACTGTTTTGGTTGCTCACTTTGATGGGCAGGTACATTATTTGGTCAAGATCTGGCACATATTTTTCTTATTTCTTCGGTCAATTTAAATATATGTGTGCTTATTGGCTCATTGACATGACAGGTCCTTCATGCGTCCAATATTGGAGATTCTGGATTACTAGTGATTAGAAATGGAGAAATATATAAAAAAACAAACCCGATGACTTATGGTTTCAATTTCCCCTTGCAAATTGAAAAGGGCGACAATCCTTTGAAACTTGTTCAGGTGATTTGCCTTCACTCTGCTGTTATCGATATCCTCTTGTGAGCTTTATCAGATTTTGACATAGGATTTTCCTCTTTATTTGCAGAAATACACCTTCGACCTACAAGAAGGTGATGTCATTGTAACAGCAACAGATGGTCTTTTCGACAACGTGTATGAGAAAGAAGTAGCGGCCATCGTTTCCAAATCATTAGAAGCCGACCTCAAGCCTACGGTGAGAAACTAATGAACTCTTCTTTCTGGGAAAGAACAGAGCCTAATGAACCCCCACCTCATACAAAACTGTCAACCAAGGATTATGCTGACATGATCTTTTGCATAACATCGCAGGAGATTGCCGAGTTCCTGGCTGCTAGAGCGAAGGAAGTGGGGAGGTCTGGAACCGGGAGAAGCCCATTCTCCGACGCGGCGCTCTCAGCCGGGTACCTGGGTTACTCCGGGGGCAAGTTGGACGATGTAACAGTTGTTGTATCCGTTGTTCGGAAATCTTAAATTTAAACTATAAAATCCTCTCTTCTATTAAGTGCAGCCCCGAGATTTTGCTACAGCTGCACTCGCTGGCAAATGCCCATGAACATTTTGTGCTTCAATAACACGCTCGTCTCAGCTACGCCCAGCCCCACGTGCCACGTGTACACATGATAAGTTAAATCTATCACGGCCATGGCCGCGGTAAGCTGCGAGCCATGGTCTTCTGCCTGTTCTGGATGAGCTGTTGTGCCACTGCCCATCGTGTTTTTGGCCACGAAGACGTGAGTTGACGCCGGGAAGGTGGCTGCAGCCGAACGCGATGGGGATGGAGCTTGAGTGGTGGAGTCGCTTCCGGTGCCTGCCGGTGATGCCGTAGGCGTCGACGACGGCGGCGACCCTCCGAATGGAGCGGGAGCTGGAAGAACGTTAGCGTTATCAGGTGGACACGTTTCTTTTTTTCTTTCTAAAGTGCACAAAATGCCCAGTTTTTATTCAAAAAAGATTGTGCTCCTGCCACTCAAGTTTTCTACAGGTTCGCGTGTTAATAGGAGATTAGAAGTATAAGCTGATTGCGGAGCTTGACCCAAATTTTAAGGGGTGCCAAACTGCCAAAGGGCAATTACCAAAACCTCGGGTCAAACTTCAAAATCAAACACTAGAATAGAGTAAGAACTAGGAAGGAAAAAAATTACCAAGACTGCAACTTATCTAGACTCACTCGACCATTGATTTCTCCGCTTATCCGTCGTCTGCTTGCAGCTATGTACTGTGAGTTGATCTTTCTTCTTTTTTTGCTGAGGGCCACAACCCCTGTTGGCCCTCAGAAGAATATAAATATACGTCAAATAATATACGCGGAATCAGAAGAGCGAACAACTAAGGAAGCACGCAAACATACCTGGAACCCCATCAGTCACACCGGGAATAGAAACTCCAGCGGTACAAGAACGAGATCATTAGAAAATTACTCCATCAAGTTGGTAAAGTAATAAAAAGGACCTCACAATTGCAAAGGAACAAAATATCAAGAAGTTCCAAAGAGACATACACATGGATCAGTACTGTAGCAGGATATTGTAGCAAAAACGTTGTAGCATGATACTGTTTATGCACACTGTATTAGTCAGGATCAAAGAATGTCACGATACTGTTCACCCGTGACATTCCTATTGCACTGTGCGGGGATGCGATTGGGGGGAGGCAGGCCACCTCTTTCCTCACCACGTCCTTGCGTCGAGCGGCACGACTCGTCGGGCTTCGCCACCGTGCTCCCCTCCTGCACGTAGCTCAGGCACCCCGCCAGGCTCAGCAGCGCGTCGGTGCAGACCACGGACGGCGTGGGCGCACCCGCGTTGTTGCCGCCGACGCCGGTTGCACTTGCACCGTCGACGTGTACCGTGGCTAACGTCGATAGGAGGAGCAACGGTGACCATGCCATGGCCGTGGTCTTAGCCGCCGCTGCCATCCTTGCTGCCCTGCTGCTGCTGATCAATGTACTAGTGAAGGGGCGGCTTCGGCTGGCTTGCATGCTTCTTTTTCGAAGCGGCCGTGTGACAAAAACGATGAAGTGCTTTGTGGCTGTGGGTGAGCCAACCGAGCGGATTGCGAGTCCAGCTTTCAAAAAGGCTGGTGATTCTCCACGGGGCTACGGGAGGATGGCAAGAACTCCTCTCTTTCCCCATTCGAGGGGTTTATGCCATGGGTGTTGATGCAGCACAGATGAGTCGTGTTAACTGTGATTTGTCAAGTATCATAACCAAGCACACCAGGATAATGAACGGAGGCCAAATGTTTAGAAGACGCCGTTGAGGGGAGAGAAAGGAGGACACCGCCGGCCGGCGATCGATCAAGTGGGCTTTTGGATAGCTGGATGGTGGCATGGGCGACGGTGCGGGGTGTGGAATCCAGAGACTTTTTCGAGACACGGCTGGGACCAAAGCACGGCACGAAACCAAAGCGTGTCCTAATGTGGCACACTAGACCTGTTCAGATACTGGATCAGGTCTAGAAAAGTCATGCTTCGAATATGCAGAGCCTAATTTGACTTGAAATCCACGTGTTTTTCATAAAATATTTTAATTATAATTTTTTTGGAATAAACATTAATATTTAATTTATTTTGAGAATTACTTTTTTTATTGTCATTGTCAGCTCGAGGTGAGTTACCGAACCAGACCACTCATGAACGGGTCTAGGATAGACCGCCACGGCGCAACGGCTGCGTACGCCGCCGCGTCGAATTGGTTCCCTCACACATTCACAAACACAGCACGTCGCCATTGCAGGATGCGAATTTGATATTACACCCCCAAAGACAAAAGAGGTGCGACGATAACAGAGAAGAAAAATGGAAAATAAAAATGACTGAACAAGACGTCCACTTCTCCTCTGCGGAGTCAAGATGAATCCACTAGCAAAGTACCAACCAAAATAGCAGCTATTCTATTATCTTGTGATATGACTAATTAGCAACTAACTGAATCCGTCCGTTAAGCGAAGGAAAACAGAAGACCTAAAATAGAGCTGCGGCGAGGGCTGCGCTAATCACCACGGCTCCCATGAGAGCAGCTAGATTGGGGGCACCGGAAGTCGCCGTGGCAGTCGTCGGCGTGCTCGACGGCTCTGATGCAGGCGGTGGAGAGCCCAGGGCGGGCGGCGGCGCGACCGACGCTGGACTTGGCGGTGACGGGAGCACCGGAGCTGCACACCATTTTGGAACAAATGCGTCAGGACTAGGAATACATGCACACTATAGACTTCCGGGCCAGTTTAAGATCCAATCTAGGCTATTTTTTTTTAAAAAAAAATCTTTTGTATGAATCTTTAGCTAGCGCATTTTGTCAATTTAATAACAGTATTTCAAAGTTTGAGCAGTTTTGTAGATTTATTTTTGTTTATCAGGACGTAATAATAGCGAAGAGGTAATTGTAACAACCTAGTATAAAGTTGAAAGACGATATGATCGTGACGTACCAGGTTCGGGTGGTGCCAGTGCAGGGGGCTTTGTAGCCGGAGCTGCACAACAAATCAGCAAAGCAATTGAGAATTACACAGTAAATCAGCAAAGACTTAACAAATGCAAAGAGAAGCCTAAATGGGCCGATTTGGGCTTCCAAATGGTGGCACAGGATGAACAAACGGGCCTGGTCAGTCCGCCCTTAAGCCCATCCGTCCGAACCGATCGGACGCGCCACGCAAGACTGTTCAACAAAAGCTCAATCTAATCTGCAAGTTCAACGTGGATGTTGCACGTTTCTACGTACCGGGCGTAGGCGGGAGCGGGATTGGAAGCACGGGCATCGGCGACGGCGTGCTCAGTGCAGGCGTGGGCGCGGGCGTCGAGGGAGGGAGACCCGGCACGATCGGCGCGGGCGTCGCTGGAGGGAGACCCGGCACGATCGGCGCGGGCGTCGCGGGAGGGAGACCCGGCACGATCGGCGCGAGCGCGGGCGGGCCCGGCAGAAGCGGGGGAGTGGCGGGCAGGGGAGACGGCGACGGCACGGGCAGAGCAGGCGTCGGCGCGGGCGGAATCGACGGGATAGTGGGCGTCGGCACGGGCAGAGCAGGCGTCGGCGCGGGCGGAATCGACGGGATAGTGGGCGTCGGCACGGGCGGAACTGTGGGCGATGGCACGGGCGGAACTGTGGGCGATGGCACGGGCGGGTTCGATGGTGCAGCGGTGGGCGGAGCCGCCTCCTCGCGCGACACCGCCAGGCCGCGCAGCGGCAGCACATCTGCATCAACGGAGAACAAAGACACCCGGGGGTTAGCACAAAAACGCACTAAATTACACGGCGGGTAGGCTAAGCTTGCCAGTGGCTATCGAACCAAAAATAACACAGGCACGAGCACTGATCGAGTCCTCTATCCACAAGACATATCGATCGTACGTAAAACAAGTGGTGAATGGTGGTGATCACATATTACGAGGCTAAAGAAGCGTGCGCCACTTACAGGATTCAGCGACGGCGGTGGCACATAGCACCAACGCCAAGACGGCGACGCTCTTCTCTAGTAGTTTCACCATGGCGGCGAGGCTGGCAGGGTTGCGCTAGCTTAGATGAGTTCCCTGTCGTGTCTATACACCTCTCTCTCTCTCTCTCTATCTTAACAATCATTTGGAACGTGGACACACGTGACCTATATATAGAGATGGAGGGAAACGAGGTGACCGACCTTGATCGTGAAGCTAACCTAGATTGTTGTTTACTGCGACTTGCGCCTTGCCAACAATATGGACGCTATCTGTTGAGAAAATCTGGTTCTGTTCCGATATGGTTGTTCGATTGTTCTACCTCCGTAAAGATTTTGTCACCGAACTCCACACGAAACCCTCGTGCATTAGCTTAGTTTTCACTTTGACCACGCGAACATCTGTAAATTTCGTGGCACTACCAAAAATCGTGGACGGCAAATTATGGTTATGGACTCTGCAGAACCACACATTTGATTGCAAACTTCACCAGGATCCCCGTCGTGTCAGGCATGTGAGACCACGTGGAAGTCACCGGCCCCATGGTGTGTGACGAGTTTTTCACTTTGTTGTGCATGTTTCGTTGAACTTTGAGTTTGGTCCAGATGACTTTACAATTTTAGAGCTACTGTCTGTGTACAACCGGTTTGACCGCTGTGCAGATTGTCATGTGGCAAGCGGTCTGATCAGCCCTATGGTTTTTTTTTTTTGAAGAAAGGACACCAAACACTTATGCAGTCTTGTTTGGGTATATGTTTGCACTATATATTATTGGAATTGGAAACTAGACCTAAAACTAGATATAGTTTTACTGAAAAGTCTAGAGATTGTGTTTTTAAGTGCTATTGAGCGGTCAAGCCGGCATGATGAGAACAGTCGGACCGGATGTGGTGTTCTAGAACGCAGTAAGATGTGATTTTGAGTTGAAATTTGAGGGGTGGTCCTAGGAGCTTGGGATTGATGCATATGTTTGTATTATACTCTTATGGACTAATGTGGGTCAAGTTCCCGAAAATGGTTGTTTGGTCTATTGTTGTGCAGGTGGTTTGGAGCCAACTATGGTCAATGACGAGGAAGACCGGAACTTGTTTAAGAGAATCCAGGTCCAGAATGATCGTGGATATTGGGTGAGATGGTTGGACTCAAATAAGATACAAGATTGATAAGAACTATGGAAGGCAAAGTTTGAGTAAAGAATTTTTGAGGTAAAGTGATGCTTTCGGGAGCAAAGCTTTGTAGGACTCCGGAGCTACGTCATGGTGAAGCAGATGAGATCGGGACTAAGCTAGGGGAGCTGAGGTCTAGAATAATCAAGGTGACGCCGAAAGATGACCGAGGCTTACAGAGTTATGGACATGATGAACAATGGCAATGTGAACTAGAACTAAGCTTAGGGGAGTTGAGGTTAATAATGGTCAAGGAAGCCGACTGTGATCATGGTGCATGGTAAGACATGTGGCGCACCAAAATGACTTAGCCCTGTTTGCAAGCAAGGACGATTCGGTAGGATCCGGACGCGTGAGAGACTTGGCGAAAAGTCATTCAGACCACATGGATGATGGCGAAGAATAGGTGATGCTTCGATGTGAAGGATTCGGAAAGGTCGGTAGATTGGCATTTTGGTAAATTGCCAAATACCGAAAAAGTGGTGATATGTGAAATCACGGCGGTAGCCTAAGTGAATTAGGTCAAGGATACTCCATGAGGCAGACAAGACCATGAAGAGACGGTTCGGGAGCGTCAAATCATCGTGTGCTTTGAGAAGCGTGCGTAAGTGAGAGACTCATTTGTGTGTGGGCTTAACGGGTGCCGTTAGGGTTTCTCTCTTAGCTCCTATCCTCCACTGTATAAGGATTGGTGCATGATTGCAACAACCAAGCCTTGAAACCCTAATTTGCAAAATTTGCAAAAAGTGAAGAGGGAGGAGGCTAGGGTTTGAGAGATGTATTGAGAGAGATGAGAGCAATTGTGCGTGTGTTGTCCTAGTGGCTTTATCCTCCTAAGGGAGTAGCTGTAAACATTTATCTCCAAGTAGAAATCAAATTTCTCAATTCGTCCAAGTCTTCCTCTCATTTGCTCAAGTGTTTTTTTTTTTTTTTTGTGTGTTTCTTCTCCCCTCTTTATCTTGCTTTGTACCTAGGATGTGTGAGTGATGGAGATATCTATTGGAGATCGGATCTCATCCATCTAAGTATTTTCTATTGTAATTTCTTGAGTTTGTCCGATTTTGGTGGAAGAAATGGTGATTTTGAGGGTTTTACTCTTGATAGTTTTTGGCTTGATTATTGTTGCAATTGAGGATGTTAGGACATGTGGGAAACTATTCTTAGCCATCTTGGATTGATTCTTTCCATGACCTCCTATCTATCGACATTTTCGTATTTTGCCCAGTTTCCATGTAACTTGTCTTCGGACTGAAAAAGGTAAGATTTGGAAAGATTTGCTTCGATCTCTTCATAGATTAGATTCACAATATCATAGGCAAGGTGTATGCAAAGTTTGAAGTAATTTGGAACTGTGGATTGAAAGTTGTATCGATTCTTGGATTTGGAATTGTGCTGATTTTCAGCTCTTTTCCGATGGAGATGCCAGACCGCCTAGAGGTTAGGGCGCCCAATAGGTATGGTTAGACTACCCACTAGTTGGAGGTCAGACAGCCTAGACAAGTTTTTGCTCATTGTGTTCGGTTTTTCTTGAAGATTTCTGTTGCACAACGCCATCGGACCACTAAGCTAGCGTTCAGGCCCGAGCCCGCTAAACCAGCGTCCCAACCCCCAGGTCGTTGGGCCGCTAAACCGCAAGCCCAAGTATAAAGCAACAACCAAGGGATCTTAGGCCATCTCCTCCAAAAGACTAGCCCTGATAGGTGCGTACATCCTCACATTTATAAATCGTGCTTTGTCACCTTTCACAACCGATGTGGGACTATCCCAACAAATCTCTCCCTCACACATCGGGTGTGCTCCTCGACAACCATCTGGTCTGAGATGTATCCGGATACCTAGGCTCTGGTACCAATTATTGCGCAGCGCTATCGAACCACTAAACCAACGTCCGATCCCGAGCCTACTAAACCAGTGTCCCAGCCCCAGATCGTTAGGCTGTTAATCTACTTCTCCCACAACCGATGTGAGACTATCCTAACAACTTCATTTCATTGTGAGAGTTTAGATTTTAATCTTCATAGCTCTACATAGCTATTGAAATGAAAGAATCGTATACTACTTAATGCAAAATATTTTAAAGAGACCGTTGTTTGTGTGACCCAATTTAACCGTCTTCTCGTCGCCTCCTCGGTCCAACCATGCACAAACCAATTTTGCATGCACTATTGCCTCACGGATTTCTGATGCAGTAAGTACGCTGGTGAACCACCTAATTAGACGTTAGCACGCCACATGACGAAACGTGAAAAGATAAAACATTGAGCACAAGTCACCGATGAACTGATACTTCCAATACTAACTAACAAATAGAGAAGGGAACTAGCTAACACCGTACCCTCCTCCATATTATCCTATCCCATAAAAGGCTTCACGTTTCTAATTGCAGAGCGCGGATTGAGAATCTCACAAGCACAAAAGGGTAAGAATCAGGAAAGAACGCAAAACACAAGAGAAGCCAAATATTCCACAGCTGATTTCGCCTTTCTTGTTCCGTTCCATTCGCCTCGACACACTTGCTACGGTTGCAAACTCATCTTTGCACCTTCTTCACTTGTATTCCAGGATCATGTTGTTCTCAGGGGCCAGGCCGACGCAGGCCCTCATGATGTTCTCAAGCATAGCCCTCTGCTTCGCCAGAGCGTTCACCACTGGTGTGCCAGGAGGAACCTGTTTCAAGAGACACATTTAGTTAGTTGACGGATTAGAGCAAACAGTAACTGACAGTGGCGAATTCATGTACTGACAAGGGGTGCCTTGGTGAGATAGCTCAGGATTGTAGCCACTGGATGGAAGGAATGGAACTTCTCCTGCACAAAGGGCGAGTGGAACAATAACCTCATCAGTTTTGCTGACAAATTATATGGTGTTGAAATGCTGTAGCGGCTAACAACACATATTCATTCAATCCTTCAGACTCTTACCTCTCCCTCAGCTTTAAGCTGAATCCTCGTGCTAAGCTCAGCCAGGAGCACCAGATCAAGAATGATTGGTGCGGCAAGGAGCGAGTCCTCGCAGGTGTTGTGCAGCACAATGGTGTTCTTACCCCCCATGAAGATCTCTGAGGTGTACTCATCCATGGCCCTCTTGCTGTCTCCGACGTACGGCACATGCTGCGAAAGAAAGGCCAAGTTTTAATCCAAACCCAATTTTTTACAACGGTGCATGTGTCTGTAGTAGGTGACAGACAAATTGAGAGACCTTGATCACGACGACGTGATCAGGATGCTCGCCAGGCTCGTAGAGGATAGCATTGCTTGAGACCATGTCATCCACCACATTACTCTTGGAGATCTCCTTGGACCGGAATGTTTGCGGTGCAGAAAGGTTCATCCCATCATTGTTCCCCAAGTGGTTGTAGCTAACAATTGAGGTAGGCTACACCAAAATAAACCAAATATCTTGTCATATGTTTTTCACAGAGAAATGTCTACATTTAAATAAAGAAAAACAGTCAAGACGTCAAGGGTTTTTATTGATAATTGATACCTTGATTCCAGCACCAACAAGGAAATCAACCAAGACAGACTTCATCTTGGTTTGTCCACTCTTGAAATCATCACCACCAATCAGGCAGTTGTTCTTAATAGCAAGATCGATCAGCCCTGCACACAAGATAATACAAGCCTTGAACCAGAAATAAGACACCACATACAAGTAAAACTCAGCGCAGCAAACTACACACCAGGCACAAAGGTGTTCTGAGGGCTCCCGTTGATGAACGGTACACCCTCCATGACGCAGGCAATGGCATACAGTGTCGAAGGCGATATCTCTGCCTCGTTCTTGTCCACGGATGTCAGGAGGTTCAACATTGTGTCATTGAGCCCAACACAACATTGTGTCATTGAGCCCAACACAGACATTGCTGTACCTTTCAGTGTTTGCAGTCCACAACACAACCACCTTGTTCACTTTGTTCTTCTCCTTGAACTCCCTGTTTCATCAGCCATATAATCCATAAATTTTATGATAATTAGAGTTTACAGCATGGATTGTTGACACTAGTGAACCAGGTTGTTTTAACCATGGTAATCTATGTTAGAGATATATATGTATAGTGTGTTATTCCCCATTGTTATAAGGGGTTCTTTGCATATTCACCACATGTACTTGTGTATATATACTGACCCATTGACCCCATATTGAATACAAGCGCTATTCATCACATGGTATCAGAGCGAACCTAGGGTTCCGTCGCTTCGCTTGTCGCCACCGCATCGTCTCCCGGTGGTTCTTCTCCCTCTGCCGTTGCTCCTTCCGCAGTCGCCGCGACTGCTCGACGATCGCCGTCGTCTCCTCGGCTTGAGTCGGCCACCACTGCCGCTCGTCCACCACGGGCGCTTGGGGTGCGCTCGGGTCGCTATCGTCGCTCTCCCGACGCCGCCGTCGCCCAGGGACCGCTTCACCCGACGCCGCCGCCGCCCGGGGAAGTCGGGCTGCTCCACCTGCCGCCGCGCCACAGCGTCTTCACCGCCGCCGCCGCCGGAAGCCGGCCGCTCCACGCCGCCGACGCCACGCGCCTTCACGCCGCCGCCGCGCCGCCGGAAGCCGCCGCGCGGGAAGCTAGGGACAACCTAGTTCCCTTTCCCGCGGCGCACCTCCCGTTCGGCCGTGGTGGGTTTTAATTCGTCGCCACCGAAAAACGTCGTTCTAACGTTGCGCCGTCGGCGCCGCTGTTAGACGTTGCGTTTAGTCACCGCGCCGTCAGCGCCGCCTACCAATGGGCACCGTTTCTCTCCCTCGCTGCCCGGTGATCTTCGATGGTGTTAACTACACCGACTTTGTGTCTCACATGCGCATCCACATGCGTGGTCTTCGTCTCTGGGGCGTCCTCTCTGGCGATGTCACCTGTCCGCCTTGCCCTACTCCTCCGACGGAGCCTACGCCTGTTGCACTGCCTCCGACAGCTGACAAAGCTGCGGTTGAGGCTGCCGGTCTTGCTGATGATGAGGCTCGATTCCTGAGGCAAGGATCGATCGGCCGACCGCCTACACTCAGTGGTACGATGATGATGCTCGGGCTGCTGCTGTACTCATCGCCAGTATCCAACCTCAGTTTTCTTCTAAGGTTGTGGGACTCCCTTCGGCTTTCCAGATGTGGACTCATCTTCGTCAGTGCTACGAGCCCTCTGGTGATGCCCTGTACTTGTCCATGGTTCGCCAGGAGCACTCTCTCAGCAGGTGATGCTCGTTGGCGCTTTCACGCTCGAGCTCTCGCATGCGCGTCAGTGGACTCTCTTCGCTTCCGCTGGCCGCCGCTCCGCCCTGTTGCTGTTCGCCGTCCGTGACGACTGGAGTTTCAGAGGATCTACGAGTTCCTTACTCGCCGCCGTCTGAGTTCGGC
Source organism: Ampelocalamus luodianensis (assembly GCA_036346255.1). Classification (NCBI taxonomy): domain Eukaryota; kingdom Viridiplantae; phylum Streptophyta; class Magnoliopsida; order Poales; family Poaceae; genus Ampelocalamus; species Ampelocalamus luodianensis. The sequence continues at coordinate 8,066,100 of CM070622.1, forward strand.
GGCGTGGCGTGCCCGCTCCTTGCACGCCACCCTCGTGTCACTCTCCTGGAGGCTCTTACTGAGATACGTGCGGAGGAGACTCGCCTGAGTGGTGCTGGCCTGCTACCACTCCCCTCCGTGCTCGCCGCCCGCCCACCTGCTACACCGACGGCTCCACGCGCCGACTGCCGCCTCCTCCGGGCTGCCACAGGTGGCGGTGGCCGCCCTCCATCCGGCGGTGGTCGTCCTCACTGCTCCTACTGCAATAAGGTCGGCCACATTGAGTCCCAGTGATCCTCCAACTATGTCCTTCGAAACATCATCCTTATCGGTAATTGGCTTAGTTTCAGTAGTATGAACTCTTTGAGAAGTCCTTTTCATAGAAATGCCAATGGATAATTTATACACAATGCAACTTTGTTTTACATACAATAGGGACTTTTACAGCACCAGTTAAATTATACGTTTTGTTATAAGGAGAAGATACCTGAAGGCACTGAGCCCTGGTGCAATCATGTGTTCCCACGTACCAAATTCAGATTATTCTGTCTTTGTTTTACGTTTTCTAGGATGTACTTATACTTTTACTTGTACAAATTGCATGCAGCATGCATGTCTATTTACCTGATGTCCTTGATGATCTGCTCCACCTGCTCTTTCTTGGTGCCCTTGATGACATTGTTCGCCCGGGAGCGCTGGTTGGCCGCGATGAAATCCGGGTCATAGATGCCGGGGAGCGGCACCATGGACTCCATGTAGGGCCTGAGCTGTTTCTGCAGGTCAATGTCCAGCACCTTGGCCCTGGTCATAGCATCAGCCAGGTTCATGTTGCTGATGTCCCAGCCCCCGAACACGAGGTCGTCAGGGTTCACCTACGAAATTATTCAGCCCCATCAGAAAAAGAAAAGACCAGTTCTGTGAATCTGCAACCAACTAGCACCCTCATATATATGGAGTATTCAACAGAGCAATCATTGTCCAAAGATGCTGGAATTTTTCAGTTGACCCAACTTTTTGACCTATACAATCAGAACATGGCACACACCGCTCACTTTCTTAGCACCCTTTTTTACAAGACTTAGCTTTTTTGTTTATGTGGTACAAGGCAAAAAATTAACATTCCTTTCAGAAACCAACAAACAGTTATCTTTAAAAACAGGCCATGTACCACATTGTACTAGTTTGCAAAACATGATCTTCTTTTTCATGTGAGTGAGACCAGTAAAGGAGGATTAGCTAGATTACCATGGGCAGGAGGCGCTTGAAAGGCGCATAGATCTCCTCCCCATTGTAGCTTCCGACCCTGATGGTGGACGCCTGGGTGAGGGAGCCATAGTAGTTGGCTTGCTGCACCTTGTCCTTGGTCGCCCATGAGATCCCCCTGGATGAACTCACCCGAATTTCACCAATAAATCAAATGAACAAACAAACAAACGCACGAAAGAAACTGTGCAGAAATGCAGAGAGAGCACTGTCACTTACTCCCTGTTGGCGATGACCCCAGCCGTCAGTGTGGAGCCGTTGTTGCCGCCCCATCCCACAAACATCACCCTGCACCACCAGAAATGGGGTAAAAAACGCACCAAAAATCAGCATCGTGTATCGACAAGTGGCTGACACGACACTCACTGCACGTCGCCAACATGCAAAGAAAAAACAAAAGAAAAAGATTTTTTTAAAACAACAGTATTAAAATGGCCGCGTCAGGCTTTCACACTTCCCAGTATAGCAGGTAAGTAAGATTAACCCTACTAATCTACCATCTTGAATCTTGCAGAAACTACAGCCTCACGTGGACACGGGAAAAAACTAAGCAGAAGTTCAGATAAAGATGTCGTATCAAGCAGACGGGATCGGGATGCTCAATCTCAGAACACAAGCATCCAAAGTGACCGAGTAGCAAGGCAACAAACGCGTCGCAGTCCCCCATAAACCCCCACCAAGAATCGAACAAACTGAGCCAATCCGTCCCGCAAGTGTCAACGACGAGTCGTCGTCAGGCAAAGCGAGATTCCAAATAGAATAAGGATGCGACTAAATTGGAATGAAGATTGAGAGAAGGGCCGGACTGCGTATGTATAGTTGGCACTTACCCGAGCTTGGGGACGTTGGTGTTGGTCTTGAAGTGGTACTTGACGGACTTGGGGCGGACGACCCAGCAGGAGGTGCCGTCGCAGCCCTCGTGCACCAACTCCGTCGTGTCGTACCGGTACTCCGACTCGATCTCCCCCCTCGCCGTACCGCACGTGCGGGCTCTCCACGCGGAAGCTCTCGATGAACATCTCTTCGCCCGGTCTCTCGCGCTCGCCGCGACGGCGATCTCCTCAGATGGAGAGTAAGAGAGAGGGAGAGAGTTTCGCCTGTGGTGTGGTGGGTGAGCAGGGTGGTGGATTTAGAGGGCTCGGCGGCCACGTGGCGGGATGCCAGTACCTGGTCTGCTCGGGGCCACTTCAAAGGACCGAGCCGAGAGCCTGCGCGGCTGAGGAGAGTCTGCGGCTGAATTGGCCGCTTTTATACGGGTAATAGCAAAATAGACTGTATATTCATAAGTTGTTTGAATTTTATTTTAACTTTAAATTACTTGTTGTGATTATTGGATCAATATTCAATCATATGATATTTATTGGATCAATATCCAATTATATGGCAATCATATAACACTCTAATCTCTACATAAATCCAATGATCACAACAAGTGACTTAAACTTAAGAAAATTTCAGACAACTTAAAACTAGCAAAATCGATAGCAAAATAAGTTTATTTTATGTTCTTATAAAATTATAAAAATAACACCAAATAAAGGTTAGTTAGAGGTCATGTGTCATCTGTAGTGCTCTTGGATCGCGACAAAGCGGAATTACCGTGACAAGAACCACCGAGCACGGGAGGTATCCGTGGTGCCGTGGTAGCAAAGATGTTGCGCTCTCAAATCGCGGCAGAAAACTTACAACGCTCCTAGTCCACAGAACACATATGCATGTGAAGCTGCTTGTGTTTGGACTAGCTACTCCCGCGCACAGGAAACACGATATGTGGCCTCTCCCGTCGCGCCACGCTGCTACTCTTCTACCGTGATTCAAGAACACTGCAGGTTACACACGACGTTTGTTTAGCCTTCCGCTATTCTATTTTTGTAATTTTGTGCGACCGAAGCTCCTTTGCTATTTCGAATCGAAAGTACCTGGGTCAGCGAAAACTTGCTGAGGATGGCTAGCTCGGCGGATCCAGTCACCACACGGCGGAGTGACGCCCCCCCCGGGTGACACTTTTGGTTGCACGGAGCTCGTAGGCGCCGCCACGTGGTGGCCCAGGCCCATCCGCCTCTCGAGCGTGCCGAAACCTCCTAGAAGCGCTCACGTCCTGCGTGGCTCCATGCCTCTCTCCACACTCTTCGTGCCCGCTGCCGCTCCTCCTCTTGGATGCGGCCCATGAACGTCGGTCGTGAGGGTGGGTGGCGCTGACACACAGAGCCACAGCCTGACCCACAAGCACTGCACACGCCATGTGGTGTGGTGTCAGGGAGCGGCAGCGGCACCGGTCGTGTGATCCCGAGATACGCCACGTGGCGGTCAAGGCAGGTGTGGGCCCAGGGAAAACAAACTTGTTGTCCTCGCATGTTGAGGGTGCAATGCACCGCTCCTCTCTGTCCGGTGGCTTCACCGAGCCGTCGCAGATCCGAGCCAGCATGGAGGACGAGGGAGAAAAGGGTGGCTTATAGTGTCAAGTGTGACCTGCAGAGTGTGGTCCAAGCAGTGGTCCTAGAAGCGGGTGGCACCTGTATGCATCTGCCCCAAGCGAGAGCAGCGGCGCCATGGTGGGCAACGAAGGCAGTGCGGCGACCAGATCCGGGCAAGGCGATCATGATGTCGCCGGAGTGGGCGATGAAGACGGGGGCGGAGAGCCGAGATGCCGAAATTGAGCAAGCCGAGACGTCGGTCCTTAGGCCGGACGAAGTTGGCGCTGGGGCTGGGAAAGGGCGGAGTTTTCGGGGCGTGAAAGGCAGTGGCGGGGGGGGCTCGAGTGGCCGGTGAATCGTGGTGGCGGCGGTGAGAAGGTGAGAGACAGTGAGGGTGGGGATGGGGAGGAAGAAGTGAAGTCTGTGTTTACGTACCAGGAGAGTTTCTATGCTCAACTCATACAGGTATGTCGATTCAAGGTGATGAGGACATCAACCCTAAGAATATAACCATAACTTTGACACGCTGCACTGCATCCTCTACTGCAACCACATATCCTCCAATGGGACTATCGGCTACGACAATTTCATATACTCCAATTGAGCCGAGCTACTACTACATACCATGATGCTGCATCACCTATTGTTGGCCCACAGGCTATGTAATGTATTGGCCGACAACTTGGCCCATCTAGTGATCGGCCACCCCTAGGCCCGCACTGTTCATGCAGCACTATTTATATGTAAACAGTACCTCGCCCTAGGGTTTCCACCTCCTGGCCGCCCTCCTCATATAGGAGCCGTCGCCCTTAGTTCAATTCGGGTTTTTCTTTTAGAATATTCTGCATAGCAGTTTCGCCGCTCATTCGGTTTGAGGAACCCTAACTTTGTGAGTTTCATTAATATCCACAATACAATTTTAGATTGCATCTTCTACTCTCTTGCTTGTGTTCTCGATTCGCTTGCAGGAGATAGCCTTCTTGGCGAGGTCAACCGCGTTCGGCACGGTTGATAACCATCGGAGCAATCACTTGTATTGCCACACATGGACCAAAGAGTCTCGATGTGATCGAAACATATTTTGAATGGTGGTGCTAGTTTGATTTCAAGAGCATATAAGTTCTGGTGTTAAGGCCTTCGAGGATCGACGAAATGTGGAATTTTCTTAGCTTTACTCATGAAGTCCATACAGAAAAAAAAAAGAGAGGGACACATGAAATCAAACTCAGAGAAAAAGGAGTGGAAGAAAAAGGAGCGGAAAAGAGATTTACTGACATCGACTTGCAAAATTCTCACACATTAATGGTGATCGCAACGTTGCCCTTGGGTGCCGACCTCCCTTTCTATCATAGGGAGTAGTACACTGCACTGAACTAATGGTCGGTCTAAACTCGTTTTCACTTTTGACTGTACTTAATACGACTCGTGTTCTGCTTTTTGTTTTGAACTTTTAAGGGTGTAAGGTGGACGCATACACTCAACGTACACCCCACTCACACCACCATATGTATGAACACGTATATGCGTCCCTTTACACATGATGTATTTTTTTTGTAGAGGTGAAGTGCGGACACACGTTTTCCTACTAAACGCACACGCATGTGTAGCCGTTTATTTATGTGAGCGCGAGCGCGGAAGCCGTACTTCGAACCCTGGTGGGTGAGAGTGAACCATTCGTCAGTCACGCTCAAGAGTGCCTGAATTACAAAGTTTCTTTGGATGTGATGCCATGAATCCATGATGGGTCTGTCAGTTTGGAACTAGTGTGCACGCTCTGGCAGGGTCTTCGTTGTGCCCAATTTCTTCAGTGAGTTCCAGCATTTTCCAGGTGAGAAGCCTAGTTTTGTTCTATGACTGTAGGATCAAGGATAACCGACTAGAGGGGGTGAATAGGAGGTTTCTACATTTAATCAGGACCCGGTTTATCTGGCTTGCACTGTTTAACCATCCACTTGGTCCTAACAAGACAAATCAAATAAACCAAGCCTCGAGATATGTATACTTTTTCATACACATAGAGCCAAGCAAAGCCGAAAGACATAGATAATATAAAGAGAGTTATTACAAAAGAGAGGCCGACCACCAAAAGTCATACAAATAAGTAAATGAGAAGCCTAGTTTTGTTCTATCGTCCCAGACGGCGCGCAACACAACTCACAAAAGTGAGGATCAAAGATAACCTTGTTTTTGTACTGCAAGACTAGACGTGTGGGTGAATAGGAGGTTTCTACATTTAATCAAGTTTGCCAAAATTAAACTTTCAATAGATAGATGACAAACAACTAGAAGTGACTAACCCATTTTAGCATGAAGTACCCTTCATACCACCCAGTCAAGTTTAAGTTTTTAGAAACAAGTTCTTGACGACTACCAAGCATGTCCATAACCTAGACGAGGCTATTCGAATAGTTTTAACCTGCAGGGGTGTACCAATGTACCCACACGATAGACCGCCTTTCCACCACCACGGTTAGCACACTTCCTTTGGTATGCGTGCATGGCTAAGTCTAACAAGACGATACGATGCTAATTAAGAGCCGCAACCCACGGAGAAAGACACATTAGACAGCCTAACCGGTCCGCTAATGCTCCTCCAAAACACACACACAAGAACACACCCACCGACCACTCATAATTAACACCTCCCAAAGTACTTAGTCAAGAGACAATTTAAGCTTAGTGACACAAGTAACTCGGTCCTGGGGACTTATACAATTCTAGCTAAACAAGTGTAAATCACGAACTCTAACCAAAGAAATAACCTAGCTAGAGGATAAAATGATTATGCAACTAGAGGTCTAACTAATCAATTTAACAACAAAATAGCAATGCATACATAGAAGTTAAACAAAATATTAGACTTTAAAAGTAATGGGTAATGACTGCTTGCTCGCTTGTTGTTGCTCAATTTGTTGCGGAGGGTCGTTCTCGGGTTACCGCAAAAGAGATAACCATAGCGATTTAAATTTATACATAAGGCAAAATAGGAATATACCTAGGCATAGGAACTGGAAAACCTATTTTGGATTTGTGGTGCAAAAGGTATTCTCTAAAAACCTATTTTCGCCATAATTAGCACTGTAGCAAAAATATTTTCTAGAAAGATTTTGAAGCTGAAATTTTTATGGTAGCTACTTACTGGTATAGTGGAGGTCATTTGGAGTTATATTGAAAGAGTTATGATTTTTCTAAGTTATAAATCTAAGACATGATTAATTCCAGTATTAAAGACTACTGCAAAACCTATACTAAGCTAAAGTACTTTAACAGATGCATTTATAGAACTTTAGTTTGTTAAATTTGGAGCTACAGAGAAAAAGATATGAAATTTTGAAGTTTAAAACAATTAATATGTGCAAATAAAAGCTCTCGGGAACTAAATCTGAAAAACCACGAAAACTGGGGAGGTCGTGGGCCGTTGATCAAGGATCGCACGGTTCACGAGCTCGGACGCCCAAAACCCGCACGAGCACCCGGGCGCAAAGACCTCATCGCGCCTAGGGAGGTCTTAGCCGTGATATTGAATCCAACGGCTACGACTAGTGCACGCCACAGCAAGCACACGGAGGAGGTCCTCGCGCCCAAAGGTGGTCGGGATCGTTAGATCAAGATCTCGACGGTCCCGACCTCCTTAGGAGGTCCTAGGGTTAAATCTACTAAGGAGGTCCAGGCGGTGAGATCGGAAGGAGGAGGTCTTTGACGGCTAAGATCTCCTGAGGAGGTCTTAACTGCCAATGACTCCACCGATGGATTTAGATCCAATGGCCCAAGTGAGATGGGATGTTCGGGCCATCCGAGCGCCTCAACGAATCTGGGCCTTGGATCTTAAGATGGACGGCCTAGATCAAGATTGCATCCGGAGGGGTCCGAATGTTCTCCAGATCCGAGCCGTAGATCTAAAGACGAACGATAAAGAGAGAATCAAAACGGTAGAGTTGCAAATAGACTGAAGAGGTCTAGCCCGTTAGATCTAAATCTAACGGTCCAGAGCTGGCAGGGAGGTCCTATACGGTCAAGATCTCCAGGAGGAGGTCCTGAACGGCTATGATGAAGCGAGGGAGGTCCTGCGGTTTCTTGATAAGGACCCGAGGTGGTCTTTTTGCAAAGAGGACCCCAAAGGTAGTTTTGAAGGTTCTCTTTACAAAATACCAGGGGTGGTCTTTTGCAAAGAGGACCTCGGTGGGGTGGTCCGAGAGGGTGGTCTTGATAACACGACCAGGGGTGGTCTTTTCGCACAGAGGACCTCAAGGAGGTCTTTTGCAAAGAGGACCCCAAGGTGGAGGGTGATCCTATCGGCTGAGATCTAGCCTACGGAGGTCTTTAACGGCCAGGATACGATTAGGGGGAGGTCCAGAGACTTAGGATTTTTCGGAAAAGATCCTAAGGCCCAGATCTACACTTGGAGAGGTCGTGAACGGCTAAGATTAGCCCGAGGAGGTCCTAGAGTGGACTTAATGGTGCAGGACCTCCAGACAGCGGCGGCTAAGACAATTTAATGCATCTAATGATTGACAATAAATGAATCTAAAAGGAACACTTAATGACTAAGGCCCTGGCCTACACGTCAGTGACTCCACGGCACAAATTAGGACACAATTAATGCACCAATGATAAGCAATGAGTTGAGCATTAATGTGGTCCGAAGAACATGACGAAAACGAGATTTGCGAACTGGCAAAACCGAACGAGTTCATCACCTTGCGCGGCGATGTGGACCTCGTCGGCGGAAACCAAAGGCACGGATGAGTTCCAAATAGGAGGAGAACCTAAAGGTGCCAACAGCTAGGGCTAAACGCACCCTACCGGTGGCTAGTCGGAGATAACCACGAGACCCAATGCGCCAAAACGAAACCGAAGAGGTCTAATGGGATCGGGTTTTGGAACCAAGTACTCACCCGGATTGAAGGAGAATCTGGAGTGGTCGCGTAGCTCGTGACGGTGGAGGTCGCGGAGATGAAGAAGACGGCTCCGCCACGAACAACAAACTCCCACGTTGTCAACCTCGGGAAGGTTTAAACAAAACAAGTTAGGAGGCTTGAGGTGACCAAAAGAACAAAAGGATAGCCAAAATTGCAATATTGAACCACTGGAGCTCAAGGGTCGCGGAGAGCTCCAAGGTCTAGCAATGGTGGCAGAGGCTTTCGGAGACTTGAGCACAAGAGCAAAGAAAGAACTAGGTGCAAGAATGGATCCAAAGAAGCTTAAGGAGAAGCCCGGATCCATATATAGCCGAGCGCCAAAATGAACCAGGCCAAGCTTATGGGTGCACTGAGCTATAGTACACATGAGGTGATGGGAGTAGGTTGTCGAGAGACTTTTGAGCAAAAGGGTGCGGACATTTAATGTTGGCAAGACATAGCCGCTTGTCGCCCTAGAGTTGACAAGGCACGCTCTCTCACCGCCATGCACAAAATTGATAATGCCTGTGCCCACCCGACGGTGAGAGGACCAGTCAAAGAGCTCAACGGCTAAAATCCGCACCGAGCTCCACTAGGAGGTCGTGAGTCGTTGGATTGAAATCCAAGGGCTCGATTTTGGGCTAAGTATTAGAGGTCCTAACACTCGGGGATGTCCGAGCCACGATCCAAGATGGGCGCTCATGATCACCCAAGTGCTAGGGTGGTTGTGGAGGTCCGAGGAGGTCGCCTGGTGGTCTTTGCAAAGGTGCAAAGGAGGTCCCGGGAGGTCCTCGAGGGTTGTCTTTGTAAAAGAACAGAGGAGGTCGTGGGGTGGAGGTGGAGTCTTTGAGCGCCGGATTTAAAATCCAACGCCCGCACCACCCGCGCCCAACCCGACCGAGGAGGACGATGGAGTTTTTCCAGGTGGTGTCGTGTATAAAAAGACCTAAGTCTGCTTTGGGCTAGGTTTCACTAGTCCACGTTGTGGAAGCTTGAACCAATCAAGTCGGCTCCACGAATTAGGCCTTCCCTCAATTTCACTGTGGTTGTTCTTCCTCCACTCTAGAGATGGTGAACACCGAACCACTCACAATTGACACCGAGTCTCTTCACAATCTTCTTGAAGAGATCACGTGCAAAATCCCGCCAAGCCGTCTAGGTGCTAACAACACCAAGAGTAATAAATCACAATCTTTGCTTAACAGCACTCAAGTGCAATGGATCAAACTAGAATGAATGCACTTGAAGTTTTGCTCAACAACCCCACAATGAATGCACAAGTGTAAGTGAGGTGTAGAGTGACTGCTCTTAGCTCAAGAATGTCAATGCATAAGCACTTACTCTGTCCAAGAGCAGGTGGAGCCGTGGAGGGGTATTTATAGCCCCCCACAACCAATACGACTGTTGGGACCAATTTACAAGGAAAAACAGCACAAAACGGTAGTACTGCCATTGAACGGCCGGTATTACCGCACCATCCCAAAACGGCCCGTAACGGCTAACACAGACATGCATTAAATGCTCTGACAAAGCCGTTAGAAATTCGACGCGGTGCTACCGCCAATCAAACAGCGATAGTTCCGTTTTAGCGGAAGTTCCGATCAAAAGCAGGTACTTCCGTTTTTCTTGAGTTCCAAAAACATCAGCACTGGAAATAACGTACCGCTACTTAACCAATGGAAGAACCAGGAATACGGTAGTTCCGCGAGTTGAACTCCGGTACTACCATTCCTCAAAAGATCGAAATCACTCCGAAAAACATGCGTTCTGTAAAAAATGTACCGCCATATATTTCGGATGTACCGATGTTACGATAGTTCCGCTAAAAGCACTGCGGTACTACCGTTTCTTGAGAGAGCACATGAATTCCAAATAATAAGTGTTCTAGAAAAAACGTACCACACAAAGATCGGTACTACCGCCAAGCGGTAGTTCCGCAATTTGAACGACGGTACTACCGCGTAAAAGAAACACATAACATCTCTCAAAGAAAGTATCCAAGTAAACCCCAACAAGCATTTTAACTTTTACGGAACAAGGGTTTTGACCACAAGACTTGGAATACATCAAAGACTTTACGGTAATTTCTTAAAAGGACTTGCGGTACTACCATTGAGCGGTAGTTCCGCTAGGTACACTACGGTACTACCGTTGAGCGGTAGTTCCGCCAGGTATTATTACGGTACTACCAATCCACTTGAAAAACACAAGAGATTTCTTTTCAATACAACCTCAAAAGTATGCATAATCCTAGATTGATTCATTGTGCTTAGGAACATGTTATCAAGTTACTAGTTGTGATCCCTCTTGATAGTACGACATCTAACATATAATCCGGTCTCTCAACCAATTCTCCTGAGACCGGTAAACAGAAAAAATCTGAACTACTTGCACCTTGTCTTTGAGCCATATTGATCTTCATATTATCCTCAAGCATGCATTCCCATGTAGTTGTGTTCATCACTGGACTAAACCTTTATAAACACTCAATAATCACATTAGTCCCATAAGACATATTGTCATTAAATACCAAAACACTTTTTATGGGCCTAAATGCTTTCAATGAGCACTTTGGCCCGGCAAATTAACCATCTACCTTCCATGTCTAGTGACAAGCAGTGAGTACGTAGAGCCAACATGCCTTTTGGGGCTTTCTAAGAGCATGCACATCCATAGATGCTAAAGCAATGTTAGAGGTGAGAAAATTTCTTAGTACCGATGCCAACAGATGGAGGAGTGTGGGCTAAGCCTGGATTGCATGACAACGAAGCAATCCTTGGAAGCTGGTGCTAATGTTAGAAAAACTAAATGTTTCTTTAGCTAAATATATGACTTTAGCACTATAGGTGGTGCTAAGTGTTGAAATAAAAATAGCTAACAATAGTCTCGTGGAGAGAGAAATGTGATATGTCCACCTTAGCATATACTTTAGATGCTAAGGGGTGTCATGCTCTAAAGCGCATTGATGGAATATTCGACTCTTTTATTAAAAAAAGCAGTTGGATTAATGACCGTCAGATCAGGACCTAACAGATCTTTCCTTCCTCTCCCATGTATAAACCATTCATCCCCTTTAGCTCCACTCGTCAACCCAACAACTTTCGATCTCAGCCGCCTTGCCCTTTCCATCCGCGCACCTTCTCTCTCCACCTCAACACCGACGATGCTCATCATCGGTGAATTGCCTCCATCGCTGTCGTCTACCAAAGTGGCTGCTTGCCTCCTTGGTAGCCACCATCCACGATCCAGTACACAGTTACCTCCCACAACCTCTGGCGGCATTACTATCATTGCCGCAAAACCTAACATGTTTTTCATCACCATGTTGTCCTTATCTTCATCATCATGCCCCGCTGATCAGATCTTGTGGTCAATGACACCATCATCAACTCACCATACCGCGACTCACTAAATTTTTATGGTTGTGGCTATTGAACCCCGAGAACCCCAAAGGGTGAAAAACTTGCTAGAGCCAGAGATAAAGGCGGAGCACTGCTTGCGAGGCAAAACCGACGGTAAGTAATATGACCACTTTCTTTTTGTAACTAGTTAAGTGCTGGTGCGTTGCGACAAAACATCTCATAGATGTAATAGTTTATGAATTGAAGTAGATATAATATATTTCAATTCGTTAAGACGCACGGAGCAAAGCAGAAGAGCAGTGGTGGAGAGGAGGAAGTGAGGCCCATCCAGATCCAGTCGATCAAAGCAACGACGGGGGAGGGGGCGGAGGCGCACGCAGAGCAGAGCAGAAGAGCGGGGGTGGAGGCGAGGGCGCAAAGGAGGAGGAAGCGCAGGTGGTGTCACAGGTGATGCTAGGAAAGGAGTAGGGAGTGCACGATGCGAGGAGATAGTTTGCTGATAACATGGTCTACATGTCAGTAAAGAGAGACAGGGGTTGGGATGGTGGGAAGGACAGACGACCACCAACTCCAATTTTTAAGTAGTAGAGATCAACATAGAGTCTTTTCTTTTTTAGAGAAAAAATTGCAGTTGCTACAACTATATGATAGATCTACTCATTTATGATAGATGTATTTATTCATATAGTGACTGTTTCTTAGTTAGGATCTCGACAATACGAAGCAATAGGTTGGTTATTAGTTAATTTTCTATAATTACTAAGTTTTTTCTTTTTCTATTTATAGTATGATAGATCTTTTCTTCGTCCTGCTTCTATCTGTCTCGACGTGATCCAAGCGGGTTCAAGTGCTTGCAGAGCATATCTACCAAAACAAATACGATTGCCTCGCGAGATTTTCCCTTCATTCTTCCTCTATGTTGTTTACTAAATCTGGTTCTTTTGGGGTTATAGTCGATGGTTCTTTCTTAGTTCCATCTCTACCGCAAGCTGGACATGAGAGTTTCTTCTCATCCACTCCTCGCGAATGAAATGAGAAAGCGTGCAAATTTCTCTAATTCCATAATATTTTGGAATATTATGGATAGATGCACATTAATAGATAATAGAAAAAGTTAGGGTTTTTTTAATATTGAATATTGAATTTGTTAAAATAGAAAAATATATAGTCAAGAAAGAAGATCTAGAATATATCTAGATGTGTGTGTCTATTTATCTATATTCTATATTTATAGATAATGTAATCTTTCTTAAAAAAAAATCTCCTTATTTTGACTCTTATTGAATCGCGGGAAAGTATTCTAATTCAATAAAGATTTCGCGGGCGAATATTTACTCTTTCCTGTCTTATTTGTTAATTTCTAACCTTACCAAATAAGGCAATTTTTTTGGTTTGTTCCGCCATCCCACCCAATGAAGTCTTAGGATTCTTTTCAATAAAATCCTATGCAGTCACTATATGAATAAATACATCTATCATAAATGAGTAGATCTATCATATAGTTGTAGCAACTGCAATTTTTTCTCTAAAAAAGAAAACAGATTCTAGGTTGTGAAGCAAAACTAAAGGGATGTGGATAAAAGGAGGGATGATAGAAAGAAGGAAGAAGAATAAGAAAGATATAGGATTCCAATATGTATGGTCTATGAGTTACATCATAAAAGGCAATGTGATAAAGCATCAATATAATAAAAATAATGAGAATTAAATCGTAACTTGAAACAAAAATAGAAATTTTAAGCAATAATAAAATAAAGAGCGGCCGGGTTAATAAAGCGAGAAAATTGACTCGGAAAGAAATTTTTGGAAAGCTCCATTGTGGGATTCGGACCTAACCATTAAAGGAGAAGTAGTGGAAGCATGAGAACCTATGATTGCATAGGATTTTATTGAAAAGAATCCTAAGACTTCATTGGGTGGGATGGCGGAACAAACCAAAAAATTGCCTTATTTGGTAAGGTTAGAAATTAACAAATAAGACAGAAAGAGTAAATATTCACTCACATGAAATCTTTATTGAATTAGAATACTTTCCTGCGATTCAATAAGAGTGAAATAAGGAGATTTTTTAAGAAAGATTACATTATCTATAAATATAGAATATAGATAAATAGACACACACATCTAGATATATTCTAGATCTTCTTTCTTGACTATATATTTTTCTATTTTAACAAATTCAATATTCAATATTAAAAACCCTAACTTTTTCTATTATCTATTGATGTGCATCTATCCATAATATTCCAAAATATTATGGAATTAGAGAAATTTGCACTTTCTCATTTCATTCATGAGAGTGGATGAGAAGAAACTCTCATGTCCGGCTTTTGCAGAGAGATGGAACTAAGAAAGAACCATCGACTATAACCCCAAAAGAACCAGATTTCATAAACAACATAGAGGAAGAATGAAGGAAAAATCTGCCGAGGCAATCGTATTTGTTTTGGTAGATATGCTCTGCAAGCACTTGAACCCGCTTGGATCACGTCGAGCAGATAGAAGCGGGACGAAGAGCAATGACACGATATGCACGTCGTGGTGGAAAAATATGGGTGCGTATATTTCCGACAAACCGGTTACACTAAGACCCACGGAAACACGTATGGGCTCAGAAAGGGATCCCAGAATATTGGGTAGCCGTTGTTAAACCAAGTCGAATACTTTATGAAATGGGCGGAGTATCAAATCGATCTAGAGCGACTATCTCCATAGCCGCCAAGAAATGCCCATCTGAAGTCAATTTCTTCGATTAGAGATATAGCATCCCAAAAAGGAGTATTGAAGATAAAAAAACGAGTTTTTTTTTTGGAAAGACAATATTTCTTTCATCCTTTTGCATAGAAATAACAAATTGAAATCAAAATAATATGATTCAACCTCGGACCCTTTTAAATGTAGCAGATAACGATGGAGCTCGAAAATTGATGTGTATTCGAGTCATAGGAGCGCTAGTAATCACGATATGCTCGTATTGGTGATGTTATTGTTCTTTGTAATCAAAGACGCGAGGCCCCAAATGCCTCTAGAAAGATCCAAGTAATTGAGTTTGTAATTGTACGTACATGTAAAGAGTTCAAATGCGAAGACGGTATAATAATACGCTATGATGACAATGCGTGCGGTTATCATTGATCAAAAAGGAAATCCAAAAGGAACTCGAGTTTTTGGCGCGATCGCCGAGGAATTGAGATAATTGAATTTTACTAAAATAGTTTCATTAGCTCCTCTACTAATAAAATAGTAACTTCTATAGGATTTACTAAATTCTATTGGGTAACATGACCTAATGATCATGTACTAGATCCGCCCCTATTCGTCCATTTCAAATGGCTAACGAACCAAATAAACTGATTTGTTAAGTCACCCTAACTCACGCTGCAGTCCTGACCCGTTGCATGAGTAGGACATCGTGGGCTCGCTCGAGCAGCTGCTAGATGCACTATGCGTAGTTCGGCCCAGGACACTCACAACCCCTGAACCAGAATTTTGGATGGGCCAGGCTGCCATACATTTTCTCTCTCAATTGTATAGGCACCCATTTGCGCCCTAACAAACCCAATTCTATAACACAAGCCCAGCAAACTTGCTGCTTGATTTTTTGTGGGGAATAATTGCCCCTCGATTTTGTGCGCAATTGCTATGCCTACTAGTGGCAAGGCGCGCCAAGGCGCCCGTAGAGTAAAAAAAAGAGCGACAACATATGTTAGATATTGGCGTTGAATGAAAGAGTAACAATTGAACAAAATATATCCAACATTAGAGGAAAACAATCAGAATACAAAAATAAATGTTTATCAAATAGTGAAAGAACCATTATGATGGGGTTGCTGTGTTTTATTCTTGTCACTTTGTATATCTTTTCAACTCTTGAACTCACTTAGCCCGTCATGGGGCCTAAATAAGGACTAGTGTAGACTTAGCCTGACTAACCAAGTAACAACCATCTAATACCATGGTACACTCGAAAATAAAACACCAATTGAGTTGTGCTTATATGCCTGACTATTGGCAATTACTAACCAATAGGACACCATATGAAATTCTTTGATTGACTTAGCTATCCTCTAGTTCAGGCAAGGCTAGGCTAACTAATAAACAATCTGGTATTATAATGACCTTACTTGAAGAGCTGATTAGAAACATCTTATACTTGGCTTTCTGTGTAACATCAATTGCACGAAGGGCAGAGTAGATTTAGAACTAAATACTTAAAAGCTTGCTGAACTGATCAGAACTACCTTACACCCTAGTGGCCTAGTGCGTCAACTGGTGTCAACTATACGTGGAACACACAACATATTCGGTATTAAATGCACATAAGGTGAAAATACCAGCTGTAATGGTGACTCTAGTTGTGTATTAGTTGCCATGTACCAACCACAAATATTGCCACTGGAATAGGTATGCTAAATGCATAGTAGCACGAACATAACATAAGAGCTATATCACTATCAGTTGTGTCACAGGTACTATCATAAAGCTCGTGTGCTCATCACTTGGATATCTACAGTATTGTAACACTCTCTGCTGCTACTCTACTAGGGCCATTATGTGGTTATGAGGCAATTCTACATAACAAATACACAAACTGAACTTCACGAGAACACAGACATCTGACTTGTTAGTTATAGGATTGCTCCAAAAATAGGGAAACACATAGTTGCCATAGTAGCTCCCAAGGCAAAAGTAAGTTGTGTGCTAAAACATGGAACTAAATAGCAAAGACCCAAATCAAACCTGTTGTGCAACAACAATATCATGAGTATCATCAGGTGCAGGAGCAGAGCTTGAAGGGATCACAATGCCGTCTTCAAGGAAGGACTGGGCTCCACTGATCTTTCAGTAAGTCCAAACAAATTGCTCCATTTTGGTTGCTAATATTAGGGTGCCTTCAACATAGATTAGAGGAGAAATCAGAGCTGTAGATAGCGCAAGACTTGTACTTATTAGTTAGGCTCAGAAGTAGCAGTTAAATAACAGTGATTATCAAGTCACAATATATTTTTGGAGAATGAATGGCTCACCACCACATGAAGAGTAAACTCGTCATAATAGCTTAAGAGAATATACCAACACTGAAACAACAGATTTTGTACTTGCTGTATTTATTTGAACTACATTGTACTACTACTACTAATGTCCCTATTTCATCAACCAACAACAAACATAAGAAAGCAAAAACCCATATCAATTCTTGAAAATTGTTAGCTTAGAGTAATGGATTCCTACAAACAAGGAACATTGAGATCCTCCTTTGAAAAGGCATATACACAGAGAAGAATACACAGAATAAACCACGTGGAGAACAAAAGCTTGCATACCATACTTTGGTGATGAACTCATCTTAGGAGGCTCAAAGGGATAGCCACCTGTCAATCAAAGACACACAATCAATTAGTTACAATATAATAACATCTTCCATGCCTTTGCAGATATTGCTTTGGTTTCAGTTATTAGCATATAGCGGTGAGCTGGTGATGCACAAAATATTTCACTCGAGGAACAACTAAAAAGGCCACAAAATTCCAAACAATTGAAGATTGGGGCAGTCTCACCTGCAACTCTAGAAGCACACCTATTTTATTTCTCTTACCCAATAGCCTGAATCTACAACCATAGACACAAATAACGGTCTGAAGCATCAGTGTGAAAGGGTTCATCAACATGGAACAGTACCAGAAAGTACAACTAAAGGAGTTGAGTTGGCAACCTATCGATTCTTCTAGTGGAAAACAATCTAGAAAGCACATGTTTGCATACTTGAGACAAATTTGAAACTCCAATGAAGTTAATTAGACACACAAAAAAGGCTAATCCTAAAGGCAACCAAAAAAATTGCTAATAAAAACAACACTGGTTAAAGCTAGCATGGCCAATTTATGGGGACATAAATTATTTCGCTCATCAAGAAATGATAAAAGGACGCATTCATTTACATTCCACATGCATAGAAAGCAATCCCAATTCATCAACAACTAAAGCTCTTCTATTATTACGGGTAAGGGAAAATCTAACAGCCACAAAATATTTCCTTGAGCCAAGTCTTTGTTTTACTGTATGTTCACTCATTGGTAAACTAGGATCCACAAAATTAGAACCAATATTGCCACACTGGATATGTGAAAAATATAAACATGGTATTTAGATCAACCTAGTCTAGCCTTAATGAATAATGACTCATGCATGTGGCTAAAAGGATAAAGAGAAAAAAAAACTCCTTTTATGTGTTAATTGTCATGAGTACATGAGAAAAAAACATACACACATATAGGAAAATATCTCACTTACCAACAATGCAACAGGTCAACATCTATGAAATCCGTGGCACTTCCTATGGCAAAAAGAGACACAAAAAATAACTCAGCCCATTATACATAAAGCTCTCAACATTTAAACTACTATCAAAGCAAGCACAAAAAAATAGATGTGCACACAAACAAAATTCATATACATGCACTAAAATTTTATGGAGAAAGAAGCTAAGTAAAATATAAATGTAGCAGTGTTAGTGACCAACATGAAAATCTAAAGAAATGAAGCAATACTCTAAAAGATCCGAATATGCCAAACTGAAAATGAAAAAGAAAAGGTTTAGACAGAGAAGGCCTTCTAAACTTGAAGGGCACACCATAGCTCCCTTGAGGCAGAACCAAATCCCACGGTACACAGTTAATGCCTACTGAATGTTCGTGGTAATGGCTACAAATAGGTACTATCATTCTTGTAACAAATGAACTACACAAACACATCATGGTTGCACACCATGCTGTGGGCCAAGAGGCAATTTCAACGATTATGACACGATTTATGGATAGCAAATTCATAAGGTGAGTCCCAAAACCAACAAACAGTCTTCACATGTGTAAATCTTCAGATGTGACCTAAATGCAATGCTCTTTACCAATCTAAACTAGTAGAGCACAAATTTTGTGCAAATATGAATCACCATAGCCACCGTCTCTAATATTACAGAACCAAATAGTCGATTAATTTTAGTAAACAACATATGTTCATCTCATAATGCCCATAAAATGCTTCGGTTGAGGTAGTCACCACATGTTCTTGAAGTGCCATGTTTATGCATGTCAGTACACCCAAAACTTCTCACGGGCCTATAGTGATCAAACTATCTGGAGTTTGTAAATGCCAAACATACTTCCTTCATCTTATAACTCTGAAATACACAATTTTAGCACCAATCCAAACCAGTTGCTAGCATTGCGCTAATTTACCCGTAGTTACCAAAAAACGACACTTCTTGGCTTCTTGCTAATGTTATACTCCACGATAATACCATTCAAAAATCTAAAATGACTGCTAGCTACCACAAAATCGTGTGGTTGTCAACAAATGTGAATGTTGTTGTTGACTTAGTATAGAACAACAGTAATTAATTGTTCATAGATCACCACTTAGTCATAAATTTTATCCATCTCCTCGTCAGAACCATTTATAATCTAGAATAAACCAGTAGAAACTAAGATATCTCATAATATCCTTCTAGAACCTTTTTGTCCACTTATCTCAGTCCAAATGGTCACCGAATTACCTCTAAATTACAATTTTAATACAAAATCAACTAATATATATATATATATATATATATATATATATAAGTAGTTACTCCCTATTACGTATCTCACAACGTAGGGAGTATCATACGCAATCGAGAGTATATATGTGTAGTATACAAGTATATAAGACCACCTAGGTGACATTTACACTTTTTCAGGGGTGGTATGTACAATTTTTTAGATATACTCCTTTTTATGTGCGAATATGAAAGTATTTACAAAATATGCTAAAAATTATGGACTCTCTTGCAAATTTTTCGTGTGGTTCACATTAGAGTATCTTATAATTAGTATATAAGTATACCCAAAGTGATAAAGAAGTATGTCAAATTATTTTAGGTGGTATATTAGAGGTGAGAGTAATTACACTTGGAAGTAGAAAGTATTAATCCTATATATATATATATTACTGAACTAATTAACAGACAAGCACAACACCATAGGATGTCCGCAAACACCAACCAAGTTTTTTTTTCTCACAAAAATTATTATTCGAAAGATCTAGCACCAGATAAGTCGCTATTTGTAGTCCACCCATGGGAAAAAAGGGGAAACAAAACAAATCTTACAAGACAAACTAAAATTCCTCAAGAAGCCCTGAAGCCAATATATTTCTATTTCCGACAAACGCACAAGCTAAACAAAGTAAAAAAAACAAGATTAAAAAATCGTTCACCTCGAAGCTGCTTGGGCTTGGGCTCAGGCTGGGCCCTGGCATCAATCGACGACAACGACAACAAGAACGAGGCGTGCGACGAGGCCACGGACTCCTCAAACTCGGCGTGGCCTCCGAACCCTAGCCAGTGAACGTTCATCGGCAGCAATCGAGAGGAAGAAGACACATGACTAGATCCATGGAAAAAGACCCCCTCCCCACACCAAAAAGAGCGAACGGAAAAACCAAAGACCAACAGAGAACCATTCAAAAGAGGAAAAACAAGACATATCTTACAAGACAATCTCAAATTCCTCAAGAAGACCTGAAGCCAATATATTTCTATTTTCGACAAGTGTACCAGGCTAAACAAAGTAAAAAAAACAAGATTCGAATATCGCTCACCTCAAAGCTGCTCGGGATCGCGCTCGGGCTAGGCCCTGGCGTCGATCGACGATGACGACAGTAGGAACGAGGAAGGCGACAATGCCACGGACTCCTCGAGCTCGGCGCGACCGTCAAACCCTAACCAGTCCCCGCCGTCGCCACATCTGAGCACCACCGGTGCCGGCGACTGTCGGCGCTTGGTGGCATGTGTGGCCGCTTTGAAGCGAGAGCATCTCCACCGGGCGGGAAGTCTCCCTAGAACACGTGATTGCCGGTAGGGTCGATCCAATCCTCGGCGCTCGAGCGATGGCAACCAAGACGAAGAAGGGTGACAGGCAACAGATGGAGGAAGAAATCGATGGAGGCGAGACGAACGAGGAGGAAGGAACGAGGTGCGCGGTGGGGAACAAGGCCAGACAAGGCGCATAGGAAATGATGAAGCGCACACACGCAGCGAGGCGGGGCGAGGGCGTGTGACCGCACCACCAGACCTGATCGAACGGTGGAAGTGAGACGTGAGACATCCAACGGTGCAGGGTTTTCTGTTGACGTGGCCACGCTGAGGATGCCCCTTTCTGCCTCCATTTACCTGAGAGGATTCCATCCGATCATCTGAATTTTTTAATAAATCCTTCTCGATCTGTTGTTCCAGATATTTCTGCAATTCTCTGCACACCCAAATCAAAAATTGAATCCCCAAATTGAATTCAACAACCCGTCTACATTGCACGCACGAGATCCGGCTCTATCCAACTTTCGCATTCAGAAGTTTGTACATTCGCAGGGCCATTAGAGGTACGACTTCCGAGTATGATACGACTCAAAATCTGGAAGACTCCAACCATTAATGACGCTTTAATCCTCCGCTGTGCCCAAATCTACCCTCCTATCTACCCGCCCTTCCACACCCAAAGCCGGGCCCATTGCTTTCACTGATGAGTTCGGGCTCGATTTCGTCGCACGCACGCACCGCACGCTGCAGAAGAGGACGAGCCCTTTCCTCGTCTCCAGTCTCCACCTCGGCCTCGCTCCCTCCGGCCCCGACCGACGGCAAGGAAAACCCCACCCATCCCTCCCTCCTCCCCGCCATCGATCTCTGCACCGATTGGCCGGCGCGCTCCGCTCGTCTCCCCTCCACCGCCGGTGCCACTGGAGATCCGTCCGGAGTAATAGTATCTCCTTTTCTCGGTAAGCTCCAATCCCTAGTACTTCTGTGCGGTTTCAGCAATCGAATCAATCTGCCCCCGAGATTCCGCCATGCCCGTGGACTGTCGGAGTAGTCGCAGATTTGGTTTCTGCGCGCCGACGCGCTAATGCTCTAGCTTCTCTTGTTCCGCGGCAGGGACAGCGAGCAGTGGCTTGGTTTTGGCGTTGAGTTGATGGTACAATGAGCAGGCCCAACACCCGCAATAAGAACAAGAGGCCGCGGGCCGATGGGTCCGAGAGCCCGTCCTCTGCTGTTCTCAAGTATGCACGCATTGCCTTCTTCCTTTGTCGAAAGCTCGATTTTGATTGATAGGGTGGTGGTGAGGTTTCTCTGTTTCTGTTGCTGATGTTTTGTTTTGTTTTGTTTGGGTTGATGCCTGTTATGCAGGAAGATACATTCCACTGGCGCGATCACCAAAAGTGACATCCGGCAGCTGTATATGGTGTCGAAGCCAGTTTGCCATGGTTGCCATGGGAACTCCAAGGACTCGCCCAATTGTTTCTGCGGGTTGATCCCCACTGCCAATGGGGTGAGGAAAACTGGCCTGTGGCAGAAAATGAATGAGATTGTCCGTGGTCTCGGTCCTAACCCATCCAAGGACCTTCGAGATTCCACCGAGACGCCCGCTGGATTGACTAACCTGGGCGCAACCTGTTACGCGAACAGCATACTTCAGTGCCTTTACATGAACACCTCCTTCCGCTCGGGCATTTTCTCTCTGGAGCCTGATGTCTTGAAGAAGCATCCTGTTCTGGATCAGCTGGCTCGGTTGTTCGCACAGCTACACTCCAGCAAAATGGCATTCATTGATTCGGCGCCTTTTATCAAGACATTGGAATTAGATAACGGTGTCCAGCAGGACAGCCATGAATTTCTCACCTTGTTTTTGTCTCTGCTTGAGCGATCGTTAAGTCACTCCAAGGTCCCTGGTGCTAGAACTGTCGTGCAACATATGTTTCGTGGGAGCGTGTCACATGTGACTCGGTATGGTAAATGCCCATACACATTTGAAATAGGCTTTAAGATTTTTTAAAAGTGGTTTCAAGGTTGGATTTTGGAAATGGAAGGGAACTAAGCTTTTGGTCTCTAGAAGGTTTTTCATTTCAGAATCATCACTGGGTGTTGTCTTTTGGGCTGTCATTTGCTCAAATACACAATTTTTTATTATCTTATAATGGTCTGCCATGTTATTACTATTATAAAAGAGGGGCAATTCGCTACATGCCACTGAATAATTTCGGATCTTCACAATATACCACTAATGTCTCACTGACACATGGGTCTTGAGCCCACATGCCAGCATCACAATGAGTGATATATTGTGAATCATGTAGTTATTTAGTGACATATTATAAATTTTCTCTATAAAAATGCTTAGTTTATGAATCTGGTGTGCCCGATGGTTTTCTTGTTAAACAACATAAAACCAGTTAACTAGATATGAAGTCTTTTGAACCTAAGTCTTATTTTGCTGAACCTGGTGCTTAAGGGTGCATTTGGTTGGGTGAACCAGGGTGAATGGGAGGGATGGTCCTGTATGAGATGATACAAGTATGATGTTTGATTGGTGGGATATGATGATACGTGATTTTGTTTGGTTGGTGGGATAGGATGATCCTAGATGGTTCAAAATGATGTTTGGTTTGATGAATATGGTTGTATTTGGATTGCCATAATTTTTTTCTTTTTCTTTTATTCCTTTCTCTTTCCCCCCCTCATTTCCTTCCTTTCTTTCCCTCTTTTTCTTTTTCTCCCTGTATCCCTTCTCCTGCCGACACTCTTCTTCCTTGACACTCTTCTTTCCCCCACACTCTTCTTTCTTCCCCGAAATAGGCAGGGGGAGAGCAAAGATCGGCGCCATCGCCATGGGCGAGCCAGGCGAGCCAAGGCAGCGGCGCGAGAGCCGAGCGCCGGCCGCTGCTGCGCACGATCAGCCAGCCAGCGCGCATGCGAGGGACTGGGGCCGGGCTGGCGTGTCAAGGTGGAGGCGAGAGGCAGCGTCGGCGGCTAGGCACCGGGACAAGCCGGGGAGGCACGGGGGCGAGAGGAGCCGGCGGCCGGGGCGCAGCCAAGGGAGCTGGAAGCGGTGGCACCGTGGAGCGACAGCACCAAGCGGGCCAAGCCCAAGCCGCGTGGGCGCCGATGGCGGCAGGCAAGCCGGAGCAGGCAGCGGCCGGAGGCGAGCCAAGGAGCGGCGCCAAGAAGCTTTGGCCAGGAGTGCTTGCGAGGAGACGGTGGACTGTGTGGTTCGGGTTTTTTCATCGAACGAACTGGTACAACATCTATGCGGAATATTCCTTTCAATGGAATCTCCAAACCAAACACGTGAACCACTCCATTTTCCGAACGGAACCATCCCGTTCAGCCTCGTTCAACCAACCAAATGCACCCTAAGACAAGCTATGTGCTCAGGCAAATTTCTATGATTTTGTAATTGGATTGATTACTCAGATAGTTAGGAAGATATCAACTAGACTTGTGCTTTCTATTAGCAAGATCTTTGCTTTCTATGTACTATACTGTATTCACAATTTCACATTCCACAACCTACACATATCAAAGTGAACGATATGCATAGTTCATGCTACTGGCTTATTTTGTGGAGAACTAATGTTTAGACATCATATGTTTAAGGTGCTCATCATGTGGAAGGGATTCTGAAGCATCTTCAAAAATGGAAGACTTCTATGAACTGGAGTTGAATATTAAAGGTTTAAATAATTTAGAAGAAAGTTTGGATGACTACTTGAGTGTGGAGGCACTGGATGGGGAGAACCAATACTTCTGTGAGTCATGTCAGAAAAGGGTAGACGCCACTCGTTGCATAAAACTTCGCTCACTTCCTCCTGTTGTTAATTTTCAGCTCAAGCGTTATGTATTCCTCCCAAAGGTGATATACCTTGATCTAATGCTTGTCCATAGTTTTGTTGCTATACATTCCTTCCGCTTCCTCTGTCCTGTGTGTACTTCCTCTCTTTTTGTGCAAGAAATTTGTCTAACTTGTTTCATCCCCAGACAACAACGAAGAAAAAGATTTCTTCAACATTCAGTTTCCCAGGACAACTAGATATGGGAAAACGGTTGTCAAACCCTTCATCTAGTTATACTTATGACCTGGCTGCTATTTTGATCCACAAGGGTAGTGGTGCTAATAGTGGGCACTATGTGGCACATATAAAGGATGAAAGCAACGGCCAGTGGTGGGAGTTTGATGATGAGCATGTATCCAAACTTGGTTTTCACCCTTTTGGTGAAAAGCCAGACAAGTCATCTAATAAAGCTGATCAGAAATCCCAGGGTATTTCTACAGCAGGTTCTGTTGCAAATGATAATAACGGTAGCTACCATGATGCTGCACCAACTTCTTCTATGGGAGAGATGTTTTCTTCTACAGATGCTTACATGCTGATGTACAAACGTTCCAGTAAGGATGAGAATGTTACTGAAAGCAATAATATTGTGGAAACCAATAATAATTCACTTCCACGCCATTTTGTGGATGAAATTGATGAATTAAATGCATCATATGCAAAGGCATGTGAGGAATATCAAAGTAAGAAAGACCACCATTTGGCATATATAACAGAGAGGCGCCAAGAAGTAAAATCTGTTCTGATAGAAGCACCCGCTAATCCAGAGGATGATTCATATTTTTGGATTTCAACAGACTGGCTTCGCCAATGGGCAGATAATGTTACTCCTCCCTCGTGAGTTTACTCTAGAGCTTTTTTGTTTTATTTACTGTCTTCTTTTTAGTTTTTCCCTCTATGTTGAAATGCCTTGGTTTGAAAATTGTAGTAGTGTCACAAAGGCACAATCCATGCACATGGTGCTTGTCTCAGTACTGCAGAAATTTGTAGCTTCTTGCTGCTGCGACCGCTTTGTATTGCTGTACTGTTAGTTATCAGGCCCAATACTTCTGCTTAATGATAAGTATAAGCTGGATATTTAATCCATACAATGCTTCAATTTGTATCACAATCCAGCAGTTATCTGAATACATCAATTACATTGATCTATTGCCTGAACACAACATCCATCATGGTAGACTGAAGTCATTTAACCGCATCATCCGTCTGCTACCTCTGGATTTAACCTATGATTCATTGGTTATTATATGGAATGAACTGGCTGGTCTGATAGTTAACATCAGCTATTGTTAGTCGCTGATTTTCTTCATTTTAAATTTTTTCATCTCTAGGTTAGATCAGATTGTCTTTTCGTGAGATATATCTTTGCCCACAATTTTTTTTGGTAGTGGTTAGCCTTTTCAATCTTTGAGGTTAGTAAGGGAAGGGTCTTTAGTAAATCTCAGTGTCAGCATCATGTCTGAGCTTAGCACATTTTACCAAATGACTGGTAACATGCCTAATAAGAGTAATCAGAAATCAGAAACAAACCATAAATGATAAATCGATTAAGATCAAGTCCAGAATATAATGGTAATCTAATAACAGTTTTGGTATGTGATCCCTTTTGGCACAGTCAGCCTTAGTTTTCATGCAAGATATGTGCTCTCTGCGATATTAAGTGCTATATGTAGCATTTCTTCAGAATGTTTTCCGCTGGATTTTTGTATGGCTACGTTGTATGTTTTGCTCCTATATTCCTAATTAAGGTATCCTTTTGATGTTCCTTAGATAATCTAATTATAACCTTATTATAACTGTATTTTGTTTCTGCAGTTCCATTGACAATAGTCAAATTCAATGTGAACATGGAAAGGTTCCAGCGTCTAAAGTCACATCGATGAAGCGATTATCGGCTGGAGCTTGGCAGAAGCTACTTTCTAAAGTAAGGAACTTCTCGACTTCTTGGTTGTCATTTCTTATAATCATGTCTCATATTGCTCAAAAGTAATGTTTCTCAGTTATTCTTGAGAATGTTATAGATAGTTATTTGTAAAAATACAATATTTTGTGGTTCTAATGCTTCTGCAATATTCTTGTTGAACATTATTTGTGTTGTTATTGCAAAAATACTAGTACGGAGGAGGACCAATATTCAACAGTGATGATTTTTGCATGGAGTGTCTCAAAGATGGAGCAAAAAGTGCAGTATCCGCTGATAACTATCGTGATCGAAAAGCATCATTAAAAAATCTAGCAGAAGCAGCGCTTGCTGGAAGTAGTCCAGATGGTCCTTCTTACTTTGTTTCTAAGGCATGGTATGGGAAGTACACCCTTGTCTCAATTTCTGATCTTGGTTCTGTATGTGAGTTGTGGAAGCTAATATTTTTGGTCCAATTAGGATTATTCTACTCACCTTGCCTTTGAGGGAACTATATACATAATATATTCTCCTTATAGCCCTTTCAATC
This sequence comes from Ampelocalamus luodianensis, assembly GCA_036346255.1. NCBI lineage: Eukaryota > Viridiplantae > Streptophyta > Magnoliopsida > Poales > Poaceae > Ampelocalamus > Ampelocalamus luodianensis. Next base: position 8,093,162 of record CM070622.1, read on the forward strand.
TCTTTTATCATGAAGTACTGTAGTGTATCTATGTAAGAGTCACCTTTAAAGTTTGTAAGTTGTGTTTACTTTTTACCTTTTAGAGGTTTTTGCTCAGTGTTAACTGTTGTTTTGTGCAATACCGCAATCACTATCCGGCATATTATATTATGTTATGCCCTGGGCCCTGGCACTATGTTGTCTTGTAGATGGACAATGTATTACCACAATGAGGTCAATCATCACAGTTTTCTTGATAGGGTTTTTGCATCTTAACCAGTTGTAGCCTAAGTAAGTCTTGCAGTTATGTTATTTGTTCAACTTTGCACTACTCCATGCATTTCGCATCGAATGCTTCTTCTCTCTGTGTACTCTCATGCAAATTCTTTTTTCCCACTGTCCTTTGGTTGTCCCAGTGATTGCATTTTGTCAGTTGTCACCAAATTGCAGCTATGCAGTCTAGTCTCATCCCGATCCTTTTTACTGTTTACTCCTAGGTTGAACCAATGGTTGCGCAGAAAAAATGTGGATATCCCTTCTGATGGTGATAATGGACCAACAAATGCTCTAAGATGCCCCCATGGGTATCTTCTTCCAGAGCACGCTCAAGGGGCAAAGCGGGTATCTGTGCCAGAGAGCCTCTGGTTATTTCTCTGTGAAATCATCAGTGCAAGGAAGGCTGACGATATTGTGACTTTTCCATCAGATTGTCAACCATGCGAAATCTGCAGCAAGGAATTGTCAGTTGTTGCTTCTGTCGAGGATAATCTTAGGTAAGATAAGAACGTGAGACAATGAATTGTTCAAAGTCAGATAATGGATTGTTCACTTAAAGTTCATGGCTAATATTAATTTTCTTGCATGGTGTTTGACTTTGCAGAGCGGTGAAACTCAAGCAGCGACAGAGCCATGAAAAGTTAATATCTGGGAAAAGTGTCCCACTTAACCCTGGGCAAAAATACTACTTGGTCCCTTCCTCATGGTTGTCAGAATGGAGAGCTTACGTTACCGCGACTGGGAAAAATGTTTCTTCATTACCAGAACCTCAAAATCTTGAAGCTATTGTCAATTCACTTATATGTGAGAAGGTAAACTAACCAAGTGTCTGTTCTGAATAAGTTCCACATGCCGATATTGTGTTTGGTTTGGTTCTGAAAGGCCAGAAAAGAGTGGAACTCTGATATTTGAATTTGTAGAGTTAGGTGAATGTGAAGCTTGCTGTCAGGGATAAATGGCAATCCTATATAAGTTCTTAGTGGAGATCCAAGTCAGAACTTTTTATTCTCCTGTTGTGAGATCATTTTTAGTAATTTTTATGACACATCGGTGAAGACATGATGATTTGTTGAAGAACATAATTGTGGTCAAACCTGATTGCCAAATAATTTGCGCAAGGAATTACAATTTTGCACATAAGAAGTTGTTTTATCTACCTATAAGGCAGTGTGGTATAACACTTAAGTCACTGAGTGAGGTCCAAGAGTCGTATATATATAATGCTGCTTTTCATTCTGATTATGTCTGCCAGGGAACTAATTTAAAACATCAACAATTTTAACAAGCAAAGCTATACACGAGAATTAGATGAGGTCATAATTTCACATGTTAACAATCATCTGTAACAACCAAATGTGTATGCATCATAACTACCTTGGCATCTGTGGAGTGACACATGTTGGTCATCTGTGGAGTGACACATGTTGGTTACTCCTTTTTACTTGCTTAATTGATATAAGAATTCACAACAAGCTGTTATTTTGGTTACTTCATGTGGGGCTTAATAGAATGTTTGTAGATTTATTTGTTTACTGAGAGATTGTTTTGTAATTTGAGTTTCTTTTTAAGTGATGTATATTATGAGGGGTGACTCATGCAAGGTTTACATGCTTTGCATATTCATTTTTGGCTTAATTCTCTAGGAGAATCCCTTTATTTTGTTGATCGTAATTAGCAGCAAGGTTCACCAAGGCGCTAGGCGCTAGTCGGGCGGCAGACCGGCGCCTAGCCCGCCTAAGCGGCACCTAGGCACCGCCTAGGCGCCCGACTTGCAGGCAGTGTAGAAGGGAAGCAGGGCCAAAACAGAGAAAATCACAAATCAGAGGAAGAAGTGAATAAGAAGAACATGACACATGAGAAGGGGACTTGCTGCAGGAGAAAGGAAGTGAAGAAAGGAAGGGAGAAGGCCCATAGAGGAAGGAGAGGAAGGGAGGGGAGGCACGAGGAAGTGAAGCAGCTCGTCGTCGGTCGCTTCATCTGGAGCACTCCCTCCAGCTTGTGTTTGTGGCAGCTGTGACGAAAACCTAACTGGTTAAATGTTAGGGCAGAAACATGGGCTAGCTGGGCCAGCAAGGTCAGCCCAATAGCCCAAGTTGCCTCAGCGATGAAACTCTCTGTTTAGTCAAGTGTTAGGGCAGAACGTACGTGACTTGCCGCCGCTGCCGCCGCTTACCTCTGCTGCCGCTGCCACCTGCATCGTGGCTACATCTGCTCTCTTCCTTGCCCTATCCTCTTCCTCCCTCCCCTTCCCCTTTCCCCTTTCCCCATCCCTCCTTCCCCATCCAGATTGCACGACGTCACCGCCTTCATCCACCACGACCACCCAGTGCTTCCTCCTCCACCCTCCCCCTTCTCTCCCCCCTGCCTCCCCCAGCGCCCAACGCCACATCCACAGCCACCCAAAACGCCGTGGCGCCTGCCCAAGCCCGTGCACCGAGCTTTGCCCAGGCCGACTTTGACCGACCAGGACCACCTAGGTAGCCTCCCCGCCTAGCTTGTCGACTTTGGAGAAATTGCGGCGGGAGGCCACCGCCGAGGTCCTAGGCGGTGCCTAATTCCGATTTTCTGAACACTGATTAGCAGTGCTGCTACATTTGTTATCTAGTTATTAGGTGTATAAAGTAATTTCTTGTTGAATTTGTTAATTGATCATTTTTCAGCATTCAAGATTGTTGGAAAGGCCTTTGGATCTAGTTTGCAAGCGTGGGAGCATCACTCAGAAAGCATCAAATGTAGGTTCATGCTCTTCAGAACTTCTCCTTCCTACTCTCCTCTTTTGCCTGTAATTTGAAGAGACTTGTGACCTGTGCCGTATAATGACCTTACTATAGATGTGTTCCTTTTGTATCACACCTTTTCTTTTGGGTTAGCTGTTTTGAAAGGTGGTGAGCTTTATTGGATTTTTTTTTTTGTGTTGTCTATTTTGGGGCTGTCCATAGTGGTATTGCTCATTGTGCCAACCTGCGTATGGGGGTAAAATTGTTGTACAATGGCAGCAACAGTAATCTCGCAGATTGAAAAACTAAAGCTCCAGCTGTAGTTAAGAAGCATGTGTGGATGGCTGCAACCATGTCTTGTTCCTCCTTTTCAAATGTGTGGCATCTCACTGTTCAAGCTAGCATTTACTTGTTTCATAAGGTTTCTATGGGTCTGGAACAACAGTGCTAAGGAATGCAAAGGCATCTAGATAGGAAATGTGAAGCTCTTGCATTATACCGTAGTTGTTTTCTATTGTTCTTGCATTGTCCAACAATCTATTTCATTTGGGCCTTTGTTTGCTGATATACATTGCGCTCCTAGATGAAAACAAATAATTTGGACATTGTGGGTTAATTTTTTTACTTTGTTTTCAGACTGATGGGTTAACAATGATCTCAGAATCTGACTGGAGATTATTCTCTGAGGACTGGAATGTAACACATGGGAATGGTATATCTGCTGAAATTGTTTTTAGCAAGAGCTCTCAAGATAAACTGCATGGGTCATCTGAAGCAATGCCAATTTTGTATGGAGATCTGGACCAGTCTACTAATGATTCAAATGATGATTTGGGGGCCAGGGGACCCTATGTCAGAACTGATCCTGAGGTAAACTATGTTCTAGAGTCAATAAATTATGTGAAGAGCTAGTTTCTATTGACTATTACAATTATTGGTTTCCACGGTTGAAAATAATGTTCTTATGTTAGGAAGACTTAAAGGGACTGGTCACCCCACTGGCTATCATATAAGCAATGCATCAACTTATATACTTAACTAGTTAAAAGTAAGGATGTACACAACAATACTACCATGCATATATAATCAACAAGAAACTGGATCTTTATATTTGTGTAGAACAGGAACATATTATACTGGCATGCTATTAGCATTTGGCATATTACAGACGCAACAGTGTGGTTCTTTCATATAAGTTAGTCCTGATGAAATGATGTTACGGCAATTAATTTTGTGAGAAGCAATTTTTTAACAGATAAACCATTAGTACCATAGTATCATGTCAAGCAAACAATGACATCACAATATGGCTTTTCAACAGCTGCAAATCATCTAAAGTTTCAGCTGTGTCAGCCTATATAGCTTGCATATTTGAGTTATCACCTCCCAATGGTTAGGTTAGACCACCCCACATGAAGGGGATGTGGCGCGGGGAGGAGTGCAGAATTTTGACTCTTGCTCTCTTATAGCTGAGCTTAAAGATCAGGTTCATTTCTTCAGATGAAATTTTAGACTATAGCTGATTCTGCTTCCGGAAAGTAAATGTGCTTGTAATAGGTTATTTAAATTCAGATTTCTGGATAATCAAATGCTTTAAAGCAATGAAATACTTTACATGTATCTGATGAGTACAAAGGTTACTTCCTACTTTCCTCCTCTCTTTTTTCCCCACTTCTGCCTGTGAATTTTGTATGCTAGGTTTGTGAAGAATGTATTGGAGAAAGAGAGAGCTGTGCATTGGTGGAGAAGCTCAATTACCAGAATGAAGATATCCATGTTTATCTTGTGCGTGGAAAAGAAGCACCAAAGTCAATTAGAGAGTCATCTGCAGCTCTTCCTGTTCCAGATCGGCGGACTTCGAAGCGTTCCCGGAGAACAACCTCAGGGAACTCAATCAGCTTGAAAGTCTCTGGTTCTACATCTGTCTATCAGTTGAAACTCATGATATGGGAATCTTTAGGGGTATGTTATGCGCATGGAAACCATAAATTTTGTCAAGAGCCTTTCCTTTGGCACCTTTCCATCATAACGGAGCTATAATTTTCACTTGCATGATCGGTTGATCACTTTTTTGGATTTTATTGTGCTTCCTGTTTTCAAGCATTAGTAATGTTTCTATATGGGCAAGTCAATCATCAAACGACACAGTGTTCACTTAAGAAGGGAAATATGAAAATTCCAGATATTTTATTAGAAAGAGGGGCAGATTTATACACGTTGCTTTTATGTCTAGCTACAGAAATCTTGCTTCTTGTTTGATTTTCATTATGCTTGCCTACTTCAGTCTGCATTCCAATTATTGCTGTTGTCATATTTAGATTGTTAAGGAGAACCAGAAGCTTCACAAAGGTTCTGTTGAGATTGAAGATGATTTTGCTACTCTTGCCGACAAGAGTATTTTTCCTGGGAATGTTCTATGGGTCAAAGATTCTGAAATCTATGAGAACCGTGATATAGCAGGTGAAGTAGCAAATATGATGAATTGCACATCTCTGAAAACTGAGATTGTTGATGGTTTAAGTTTTGTTATCCTACGATATTTCAGATGAAATTTCGGGGCAGAAGGCTGATATACTACAGGCTGAGGAAGGCTTTCGTGGGACTCTATTGACATCAAGTGTATCAGCTCAGCTTTGTCAGGATATAGCATTTAGCGAATGAGTTCTCATGTCAGCTACATCGCTGCATATATTTGTTTGACTTCAACTGGTTAAGCTTGCTTGGAGCCTTGGAGGTGATATTGACGTTCTTCTACTTTGCTTTATATTTTATTGTTTTATCTCGATAGAAATCACAGACTAAAAAAGTATTGCCTATGTTTCCGATTTCTCCTTTGTTTAACCATGGCGGTGTCCAGGGAAGAAATAACTGGCCGGTTACCGGTGGGGTACGGGAAGGTAAAACCCAGCCGATTTTTCCCGGTTTGACCAGTTCAAATTCCATTTTTGATTTTTGACTGGTTTTTAATCAAATTCAAATGAATTCCGTCCGGTTTTTCCTGGGAATTCCGGTAACCGGCCGGTTACCGATTCCAGCCAGCGAGCGGGAACATGCCCGGTACCGGTTCTTTTATCCCTGGCGGTGTCATATCTGTAACTAGATATGATGATTGCTGCCCCCTTTTGCATTGCAGCACATATACATTGCAGCACATATACGCATTGCAGCACGTATACACATCACATCGGTCTCACATTTGTTAATGCACTAATGTAATTATTTTATACTATTTCAAGAACCCTATTTTTATTGATGCTCCATGCTCCATTATAATTTAATATGATAGTTTTAGCTACCAACAGAAGTTTCTCCATTCACTTGATTCCAGACCAAGTGCACATCAGTTACTGCATGCTGTTTTACCCTTTCTATTGTCAATTTCTAGACCCCAGTTCCCTGTTTACATCTTGAGGTTTCGTGATCGTACTAATCAAGAAACATACTAACGCATGTTCTCCTTTGCCACGCAGGAGTATATCCAGGAATACGAATGCGTCGCAGAGCGTTGTACTAAATTATGGCGTTTCTACTAGCCCAGGCTGAAATTTTGTCTATCCCTATCTCCATGCTGTCTCACACCTAGCCCAGGCTGAAATTTTGCCTATCCCTATCTCCATGCCTTCTCACACCTAGCGTGCTTCCCGTCTGTTGTATCCGCCTGCCGAAGTAGGGGGAAAAAGAAGAGGTTCTGCTGCACTCTTCCCTAATGTAATTACTTAGGTAGTTAACTATTTCTGGCTATGCTGCCTGCATCCGTGTAGCCTTTTATTTTGTTGCGAGAGCTATGGGCAACTTGCCTTGTACCTGGTGGAAAATGGCTATGTAGATGTCTGGTGAAGGAAGGAGAGACTTAAACTATGTAGAGAGCAGTTTGCTGCCTTTGGTGTCTACGTAGATGGTAGGGTCTGCAACTCTGCAATGCTTTTGATTCCTTCTCTGTTGTTATATACTTCTTCCGTTGTTTGAGGGTTCATCCCCAAGTGCTTATGCATATTCAGGTCACTGGTAAGGTCTAAGATATCATCAAGCCAGTACCCTTGAAGAAGATTAAAACCTGCAGTGTTAATGTGTAGCTAAGTTAGGGAAAAAAAAACCGTCGTAATGCTGCAAATACCATGAGTTCTGTTTAGCAAACACTATACTACCGTTCTCTACAACCTTTTTTCGTTTTGGCAGACTTGTGTCGGTAATTCATTGTTGTTTTTAGGGGATGGGCATTGTGTAAACGGTTTTTAGATGCAAAATAAAGAGAGTACCGTCCTAATTTATGGTGTAGTAGAATACTAGTAGAAGTGGTGGACTGGTGCGAGACGTGGTCCATCCGGGCACGCGGGTTCGGACTTGGATTCAATGAGTCAAATTGGTGGGACTCTTTTTGCCATTCTCGGAGGGTTTTCACACTTGTGAACTGTAAATATGAGAAACCGAATCCATATATGTACAACAGAAAGAGAGATGAATAAAGATATATAATTTTCTCTATACACTTGTGTTTGTTCTGTCTTTATTGTGTTCATGTGATTGCTCGTGTATAAATTGATCTACGAGTCTGCAACGCGATGACTATCGAAATTTCAACACGTTATCAGCACGAAGCTCTTCAATCGGTATGTTATTCATGATTCTAATCACTTGTTTGATTTATGTCATATTCGCTAATTCGCATGATATGAGTCAGCATCTTGGTCACCGTCCCATCTAGCGGCGCGCCGCGGTGGACAGCCCCGGCATTTCATCAATGGTGACAACGCATGTCGCCGACGAGTTCGTGATCCGAGTGAAAAAGAAAAAGAAAATCTACTCCAATCCGGTGTTGTGAGTAAAACCAATCTTATCTGATTGCCACACCATTCTTTCACTCGCGTATACACCTCGTATTTGGATCACAGCTTGCATGCGCACCTGTGCATTAAAACCATGGCACGTTGCCGGGGGCTAATGCGCCATCACCGAAAATCCCGCGCTGAACCACAATGCGCCGTGTTGCGCAACGAGCGCCCAAGGTCGCCTACGCCTGTGCCGTCCTGGTCTGTACCCGCGTCGCGTACCGCTGATGCCGTCGCACCGCCGCACACGCCCGATGCACACGCGTCGTGCCGCCAACGCCTGCGCCCATTGCGAGCAGCCCAGCCGCCCGCGCTTCCCCGTGCCGCCTCCGCTAGAGCTAACAGCCACCGGCTCGACGCGCCGCCTATGCCGCCGCGCCCGCGCCCGCATGCCCGTGCGCCGCTCCAGCAATGGACACCGTGGAGCCGCGCCCAGCGCTGGCACGCACGCCAGCAGCCAGCGGCGGGGGGAGACCCTACCACTCCCTTCACATGAGTGCTCACACGGGGATTTTTTTCTTCTCCAGGACACATCACGCGGCGCCGCACTCCTCTCTCGACTATCGCCGCCGCATGCCTCCCTCCCTCGCGGCCTCCCCGCCAAGCTCTCTCCCGCCGCTGGCGCCGGAGATAGACGGGACCATATCAGCGACCTCCCTGACGACCTCCTCATCCTCATCCTCCTCTCAGACTATACCTCCCCACCAACTATGCCGCCCCACCAACTATGCCGCCCAGACGAGCGTCCTCTCTCGGTGATGGCGCCGCGTATGGACCCGCCTCCCCATCCTCACCTTTGAATGCGGTGACTCCGCGCTATTAGAGAATATTGTATAATTGTAACCTGCCTAGATTAGCTCCTCTAATTACTGTCTAGATTAGCTCATCTAATTGATGCCTAGATTACCTCCTCTAATTGAGGATCCGGTAAACTTCCTCATCTGGGCTCTTGCCTGACCATATATGAAAAGTCACCCAGTCTATTGGCCTGTGCGGTGCTTGCACCATATTCTTTCCTTTCTACATGGCATCAGATTGGTTTCCTTCCTAATTTACTTCCGCTGCACACTGATCGTCGCCTCGACCTGCGCCTGTGTCCGGTGGCCATGGCTGCCACAGGTGCCCCCTCTGGTTCCAGCATCGTCGCTTCCACGGCCATCGTCAACCCCTACTCCACCGTCGCCGTCCGGGCACATGTCCTCGTCCTCCTCGACCTCAAGACCCCGAACTACCACAAATGGTCCTCCTTCTTCAAGTCCATGTGTGGCAAGTTCGGGCTCCTCTCCCACATCGGCGGCTAGGCTCCAGCAACTCCCACCGACCCCCTCTGGATCCAAGCAGACTACTCCGTCTTGAGCTGGCTCTACGGCTCTATCGCCGACGACATCCTCGACGTCACAATGGAGCTCGATCAGACGGCCCGTGACCTCTAGGTCGCCATCGAGGCCTTGTTTTGCAACAACAAGAACCTCATGCCATCTTTCTCAGCAACCAATTCCACTCATTGGTTCAAGGGGATCTCTCCGTCTTGGAATACTCCCAGCGCCTCAAAACGCTGGCTAATTCCCGCGCGACGTCGGCCATGCCGTCTCCGAACCGCAGCTCATCCTCAACATGCTTCGCGACCTCAATCCCCGCTTATCCAACACCGCTGACGACATCGCCAATGCCACCCTGTTCCCCTCCTTCGCCAAGGCACGCTCCATGCTTGCCCTCAAGGAACTGCGACTGGCCAATGAAATCAAGGTCGCCTCTGACACCGCCCTCGTCACGTTCGCGTCCTCTTCTCCTTGTGGGCCAGGCGGGTGTCGTGCGTCAGCACCCAGCGCGCCATCGGTTTCGGCACAAACTGGCGGCGGCCGTGACTTAAAACGCGGTGGCAAGAACCGCTGAAACAAGTCGAACGATGGCTCATCCACATCATCGCGCACTCCACCCACGATGACCCCGCAGCCCGCTGGCCCATGGATTTGCTACAATCCTTGGGTAGCCACCCCCGGAGCGGATATTTGGCATTCGCCGCCTCCAGGTTCAAGCAACCTCGGCCCTTACCCGCGGGCTCACACTGTCTTTGCGCCGTCACAAGTGTCTCCACTGCCGACGCCGACATGGGATCAGGCCAGCCTCATTGCCTCCATGAACCAGCTTGCTGTCCAGGGCCCTGGAAACTGGTGCCACATCACACATGGCCTCCAACGACGGTATAATCCTTTTTCCCTACCTCCCTCTCATTCTGTTGTCACCGTTGGTAATGGATCCAATGTTCCAGTCGTCTCTCATGGTCACTCTGTTCTACACACAAACTCATCTAAATTCCTTCTGAACAATATTCTCATTGTCCCTTCTATTGTTCGTAATCTTCTTTCAGTTAGACAGTTTACACGTGACAATCATTGTTCCATCGAATTTGACTCATTGGGTTTTTCTATTAAGGACCCCCGGACCCGGAGCGTGATTCTTCGCTACAATAGTTCCGGCGATCTCTACGCTTGGACACCAACCGCCCCTACCACTGCAGCACACGTCCACCTCGCCACTTCATCCAGTCTTTAGCACCAGCATCTTGGCCATCCCGGCCCAGCTGTCCTCAACAATTTACATAATTCGTCCCTCATTTCATGTAATAAAGTAGATCGCTCTCTTTGCCATGCCTGTCAACTCGGCAAACATGTGCGTCTACCTTTTACACATTCCTGTTCTCGCACTTCGGTGCCCTTTGAATTAGTTCATTGTGATGTGTGGACATCTCCTATTGCTATAACTTTGGATTTTCGGTACTATTTGTTGATTCTTGATAATTTTTTTTTCACTTTTGTTGGACTTTTCCTCTTAAAAAAATCTGAAGTCTATCACCACATTGTTCACTTTTCTAACTACGTTAGCACACAATTCGGTTTGCCTCTCAAATCCATTCAGGCAGACAACGACACCGAATTTGTGAACCACACATCCACTCAATTTTTCTCCTCTCGTGGCATTGTCTTACGTCTTTCGTGCCCTTATACCTCGCCGCAAAACGGGAAGGCAGAACGTGCTCTCCACACTCTCAATAATGTGGTCCGCACGCTCCTGCTGCACACCCCACATGCCGCCACCATACTGGGCCGAGGCGCTCGCAATAGCCACGCACCTTATCAATCGCCTCCCTCCTCCTCTATTCAAAACTCCATCCCCTTCGAGTTGCTTTACCACACCCATCCCAAATATAATCATCTTCGGGTTTTCGACTGCATTTGCTACCCGAATCTCTCATCAACGACCCCGCACAAACTCGCTCCTCGTTCGGCCACCTACGTCTTTCTCGGTTACCCTAGCTCTCACAATGGGTACCGATGCCTTGACCTCGTCACCAAACGACTCATCATCTCTCGTCACGTTGTCTTCAATGAAACTTCATTTCCCTTTGCTCACCGTGACTCCCCTCCCCGATCTCATCATCCAGCACCTCACTGGATTTTCTCCTTGATGATCTCGTCACGCCGGTGCTTCGCACTGAGTAGCGCCGGCTCCTACCCTTTGTGCGACAACTCCATCACATAGTGATGTTGAGAGATTGCGCCCAGCACACACGGCTGCTCCATCGTTCTACGACGTCGAGCAACCGTGCCTGGCCCTCCGAGCCCCCACCATGCCTACGCAGCTTTAGAATGAGTTCGTACCATACCCAACCGCGCCTGCGCCGGTCGCGCCTGCGTCACCTCCAGCTGCCGTCGCCTCACCGCCCGAGCCGCTCCTGGCCGCGCCCACGTCGACCCCGGCTACGCCCTCACCCATCTAGGTTGCGCCGGTGCCACCTGGTCCGGTCCCATCGCTACCGATGCAGGCACACTCGATGCAGACACGCGCGACCTCGGCATCGTCAAGCCAGTTGACCGCCTCAACTTGTCCGCCGTGCACTCCTCGGTTTTCGCCATCCCGATGAATTACCATAGCATACTAGCAGACCCCAACTGGTGTGCCGCCATGGCGGAGTAGTTCCACGCTCTCATCACCAACAATACTTGGAAGCTCGTTCCTCGCCCCGTCGGCGCGAACGTTGCAACAGGTAAGTGGATCTTCAAGCACAAGTTCCACTCCGATGGCACTCTTGCCCGCCTCAAAGTGAGGTGGGTCATGCGTGGATACTCGCAACAGCACGACATCGACTACGATGAGACATTCAACCCAGTGGTCAAACCATCGACCATTCGGGTTGTCCGCAACATCGCAGCCTCTTGCTCCTGGCCCATCCATTAGTTCGATGTCAAGAATACCTTTCTACATAGCAATCTTGAGGACATCGTGGTTTCGGGTTTGCCACCTATCTTCGTCAACTCGGCTTTGAGCAACTCAAAGATGGAGATAATGTTCTCGTTGGGTTTCGTTGACCCTTCCTCATTGGGACCACCGAGTTTGCGATGACCAACCTCGGCGACCACTTCTTCCTCGGCATCTCCGTCACGCGTTCCTCTGCGACATCTTCCTATCCGCGCTAGTACATCGTGGACCTTCTCAATGCTCGGCATGGTCGAGTGTCACCCTCACGTGACTCGGTTGACACTTGTGCCCATTGGGACCACCCGAGTCAACTCCATCACGGCCTACTCCGATGCAGACTGGGCGGGCTGTCCGGATTCCAAGTGTTCCACCTCCGGCTACTGCGTATATCTTGGCGATAACCTTGTGTCTTGGTCCTCAAAACGCCAGACTACGGTATCTCGCTCCAGTATGCGAGTATCGTCTTTGTTGCCCACGCGATGTGAGTGTTCTTTGCTGCGATAGCTTCTTCAGGAGTTGTATATCCCAATTGCTTCCGCGACCATTGTTTATTGTGACAATGTTAGTGCCGTCTATATGTCCTCCAACCCAGTTCAGCATCGGCGCACGAAGTATATTGAGATCGACATCCATTTTGTCCGCGAAATGGTCTCCTTTGTGCATGTTCGAGTTCTTCATGTACCCTCCTCCCACCAATTCGCGGACATCATGACTAAAGGCATGCCTGTACAATTGTTCAATGATTTTTGGTCCAAGTCTTTGCGTTTGGAAATCCTCCGATGCGACTGCAGGCGGGTATTAGAGAATATTGTATAATTGTAACCTGCTTAGATTAGCTCCTTTAATTTCTGCCTAGATTAGCTCTTCTAATTGATACTTAGATTACCTTCTCTAATTAAGGATTCTGTAAACTTTCTCGTCTAAACTCTTGCCTGACCATATATGAAAAATCACCAGGCCTATTGGCCTGAGCGGTGCTTTCGCCGAATACTTTCCTTTCTACACGCGCCGCAACCGTCCTCCCCGCCCTCGCCGCCCACGGGGACACTGACATTCAGAGCCTCACCGTGTCCTCCATCGACGACGCCGCGCCGGAAGCCACCGCCTCCTGGCTACACCTCGCCACGCCCCTCCTCTCCAGCGCGCTCCATTTCCACAATAGGTGTTATGTGTCGGTTTGGGAACTGAACTGGGAGCTGGACGAGGAGGTGATGGTGGAAAGAGGCGCGTTTGAGTTGCCCTGCTTCAAGAAAGCCACCAAGATTTGGTTTAAACTCGGATTTCTTGGCCTAGCTCTGCCACCGGCTGTTGTCTTCGATGCGCTTACAGTGCTGTGCCTGGAGAACTTCCGGTTCCAAGGCCAATTTAGCCTCAGCTACACCATGTGTCCGTCCTTGCAAGAACTGAGCATCAAGAGGACCCTCGGGTTAGTCGTCCTGACGCTCAACTCAAAGTCTCTGGTGCGGATGAATTTGTTCGACCTCCATGGGTTTTAGCGGCTCAATATCGTGGCGCCGGGGCTCAAGATGTTGAACGTGTTGTACTGCTTCGATGATGCGCCAAGACCAATTGCCAACATTTACGCAGAGGAGCTCAGGTGGGAAGTGCCTTGCGATCCAGAGTCAGTCTGCCTCGGTAAGATGCGGCACCTCCGGCTGCTGAGTGCCCCTCTTATTTCCTCATATTGGATGCAGGGATCTCAGGGGGGGTCAGAATTGTGTGAGATTCCTTAAGTGCTTTCCAGCAGTTGACCCACTCGAGCCTGAGATCATTATTGCCGTGAGTGCTTATCCTTCCTCTTGGACATAATTTGTGAGGGAATCCTCTTGGACTTAATTATGCAATAATGTCACAACGTGCCATTGAGGTAGCATGATATCAATTTACGACTGTAGCAAAACAAGATCATATTGCAATATAGGGTTTTCTCACAAATGACTAGTATGGAAGTGACAAAGGATAATTGGAGCAAGAAAGCAGAGAAATAAGAGTTCAGAAGCAGCATTGTTGGCTTGGTGGTGTTGTAGGATATGCTTCCAGTGGTTTTGAGTTTGAGCATCTGCACATATGCAAGTATCCTTCAGAGCAGCATTGTTGGTATTGTAGGATATGCTACCTGACTCTGAAGCAGCATATCCTGATTTTGAGCATCTGCACATATGCAAGTATCCTTCAGAAGCAGCATTGTTGGTATTGTCAGATTGTTCGACTTGCAACATGGTGGGCATGGCTGACCTAATGCTTGAATCGTACCAGGCAATCTCTGAATTGAAATCCATCCCAGACATCCATCTCTTTCAAAAAGTTCTAAAGGCTGACTACTACAGGTGCGTGCACTGGGACTGATCGGGACGACCTCGTCTAACAAATATGAGTTGACTAGATCAGGTTTTGTTTACTTTAGATTACCCTTTAATTTTGCCCTGCCCCTCATGTTTCTTGTAGTTTGTAATCAGTATATATCAATCTGTTTAAACCGAGGACACTTGAATTGTTCATTTTGAAGAACTGCTACTACATGTAGCATCTTAAGCATGCATGTGCCCAAAGTTTCTTTTTTTTCCTGAATATTTCTGATTTCCCTGATTTTTCTGGGTTTTTTTATTTTTATTTATTGTAGGGATTTTTATCCGGTGGCTTTCAAATGGTGGCCGGAAATATTTCACTGTGTGAGAAGTTGCCCCAGGGGTTTGAGCGGATTCCATATGTCTTCAAAATCCCTTCTAGAAGAATTTCCTTTCCCTAGCATCCAAACAACTCCTTAGAGTTTAGGCACCCTCTAGAACGAACAATTCCCCTAAAAGAGTCAAACTCGTATTGAACTATTTTACAAAAAATTCTCGTGTTCCAAACATATCTTCATGTATCGCTGTCACGAGCAATGAGGTACTGAAAGGCGTATAATTTTGGAAAAGTTCAGCGTTACGGATTGTTTCCTTGCCCATTTGTACAAGCTTAAGGCAAGATGTACCGCTACTTGGAGTACTGTGTTGCTTGTAGCCAGGATGCAAGTCCTAATCTATGCTGCAAGGCCCATTTTAATAGACTAATCCCTACACTTAACTACTCCTATGCATTATGGTTTATACTTGCATCTGCACATGCAACTGCAGGTAGTGAAGCAGAATAAAGACACTGACCATTTTCAGCGTAAGAATCAGAGTTTTTGGCTAAAATAGCGTTGTTGCCGTGTGAAATAACAAAACTAGCTTTCTCGGCACATCAAAGGCAAAAAAAATGGTACCTTGTCCGTGTCTCAGAGGACCAGATTTACCGTACGGACGACATATGGCCTCGTCTGCGCCCCTAAGGGCCGGATTCCCTCATCCTAACCCATGGGGTGCGGATTTACCTCGTCCTAACCCCTGGGCGCGTGGTAATTCCCTCGTCCTAACCCATGGGCGCAGTAATTCCCTCGTCCTAACCCCTGAGATGCGGTATTTCCCTTGTCCGGCCCCCAAGGGCGCGGTATTTCCCTTGGTCGGCCCTAGGGATGCGGTTGCCCTCCCCTCCATTTGCTTTTAAACTAAAATCTTGCTTTCGGCGTCCCCAGATTCTCGCTGCCCCCACATGCGCGAAAATAGTATTGGTACATGTAGGATCAAGGATAATCCGACTAGAGGAGGGTGAATAGGAGGTTTCTAAAATTTATCAACTAATTTAAACCTTAAGCAAGATAGTTCTATCGAAGCTTTCTAGCACAAAGAAGATAATAGAACTACTAAGCTACTAAGACAATAAAAGACAATGTCAATACCAGATACAATTCTAGTTAAGCAAATCAACCACAATAGAATTGCTAGAATTGTAAATGTGGAAAAGTAAAGACAAGAATAAACCACAATGAAGACTATAAAGTTTTTCCCGTGGTATCGAAGACTTGCCGGTCTTCACTAGTCCACGTTGAGAAAGCTTGAACCAATCAAGCCGGCTCCATAAATTAAGCCTTCCCTCGATTCCACTAGTGGTTGTTCTTCCTCCGCTCCGGAGATGATGAATACCGAACCACTCACAATTCGACACCGGGCCTCTTCATAATCTTCTTGAAGAGATCACCGTGCAAACTCCCGCCAAACTATCTAGGTGTTGGTAACACCAAGAGTAATGAATCACAATCTTCGCTGATGAAAGACCGAAATGGCAACAGAGGGGGTGAATGGTGCCTTCAAAACGCCCCAAGTATCCACACAAGAATTCTTCTTCTTCGATAACTATAGCGCTTATGAAGACAGAGGAAATTCATTCACTGAAATCATGAGCAAATTTACTAAAAGATGTAGTGAGACAAGACCCCTTTTGTTTGGCGAAAACACAAAATATCACACTGATTCTTGGCTGCAAGAAAAACTGAAAGTCTGAAATTGCGTTCTTGAGACAAAGAAGCAAATTGGCAATCTGAAAAAGCACAGAGCTAAAAGCTGCAGGAGCTAAACTCGCATTGCGAAACCTGAGAAATGCTAGTCTGAATTTCTGAGAATCGAACGCATGCGATACTCAAAAATTCAGCATAAGTCAAAGCGTAACCAGTAAAAATTTCAGCTGAAAATACTGCCGTTTGATCTGCATGCAACAAGGTCAAAGATCAGCAAACAAAAAGAAAAGCACTTTGAAACGCTGCTGAAAATGAATCTGATTTCGAAATTAAAGATTGTCTCTTGGGATTTTCGTGATCAAATGATCTTGAGACATCATCCCAACATAGAGCAACCCATTTTGGCACTTCTCAACAAGAATCAACACAGAACACAAAAGTCACAAATCTAAGCATAGAAGTAAAACTCGAGAACACAAGAGACTTTATTCATGGAACATGAATACAGAGGAATGATTACAAGATTGAGTTTCTACCATATTCCATACAAACTCCACACACACAAGAGAGGAAGCAAGAACTCACGCACACTCACTTCAACTCATTTCTTCCCAAAGACTTCTATTTGAAGAGAACCCACTTCCCCAAAAAGAAATTCAAGTGTCATACAACAACCACTCCATTTCTTACACCCATTTAAGGCAAAAGTCAACAACCGGATTTTGGGAAAACCACCCTCTCTCTCATTTGCTTGAGTCAATTTACCAAATTGCCCTCAGCACCTTCCCGAAGCTTCCGCCCGGTACCTCGGCCGTCTGGACCTCGACTCTCTCCGAGCCTAGTCCCGGTCCGCTCGTAAATCACCCGTCGTGTTCGCCACGGTCGCTCCGGTTCCTCGTCTCCCGACTGCAACCACCTCGACAAACCTCGATCATCTTGGCGTCTCGACCGTCGGACTCTACACCTCCACGTGCCTCGTCCGGTCCTCCTCGCCTCACCATGACCTAGCTCAAGTCCTCAGCCACACGGACAAGCAAACCATCACATAGTACCGCACTAAACAAAGATAATCGATATTAGCGCAAATAAAGGTACTCAAACCTAGAATACCCAAAACAAACTCAAACAAACTAAACGAACCGTCAATTACTCATCACAAACATGGGGATACCTCCACATGGTCTCTCACTTGATGACAAACAAATGCAATGGATCAATCTAGAATGAATACACTTGAATTTTGGCTCAACAACCTTACAATGAATGCAACAAGAGTGAATGAGATGTGGAGTGAATGCTCTTGGCTCTAAGATGTAAATGTGTAAGCTCTCTCCTGTCCAAGAGTAGGTGGAGGGGGTATTTATAGCCCTCACATACAAAAACGACCGTTGGGAGCAAATTACAGAAAAACTCAGCACAATCGGTAGTTCCGCCGTTGATCGGCCGGTATTACGACACCATCCCAAAACGGCCAATAACGGCTAGCGCAGATGCATTAACTGCTCTGATATAACCATTGAAAATTCGGCGCAGTACTACCGCCAACTCTCATGCGGTAGTTCCGTTTTACAGTAGTTCCAAATATAAGAGCTGGCACTTCCATTTAGCTTTGAGGTCCAAAAACAACACTATCTGGAAAAAATATACCGCTACTTAATATCGAACATACCGGGATGAGGTAGTTTAGCAAGAAACACACTGGTACTACCGCACTTCCAAAGAGCAAACAAAATCCAAGAAAACACCGTTTTGTAAAAAACGTACCGTGCTTTAAATGGTGCTACCGCGATGTAGTAGTTTCGCACCAAGCACGCCGGTACTTCCGCTAGTTCAAGAATGAACAAAACAGCTTGCCCGATCGGACTTACCACGTGGACGACTCAGATTTGAAATGAACGATCGCCCACGCCCACGCCTCTTAGCCACACGATCGGAGCAACTTTCGGACGGTCCGAACAAACCCAATACGTGGATGGCTCAGATTAAAATGACATTCGGACAATGCCTCTTAGCCGCACGATTTTGCGTTCGGACGATTAGATCGATCACCTGTAGTTTCGCCAAGGAACTCGGAACTACCGTTGAGTTGTAGTTCCGCAAAATACACCTCGGTACTACCGAAAGCACAAAAACTATCATCTCAGCTTAAAACAAATGGAGTGGCCACGTGGACCGCCCAGATCAAAAGAACGATCGAATGTGGGTTTTGACCACACGATCGATTGAAATGTTCAGACGTTCGAACGTCTATCGGTAGTTCTGCCAAAGAAACTCCGGTACTACCGTTGAGCGGTAATACCGCCAAAAACACATCGGAACTACCGAAATTTCTGAGAAAACTAGAAATTGCTTTCAATCAAAAACTCCAAATGTATGCATGATCCTAGAATGATCCAAAATGCACAAGAACATGCTTTCAAGCTACTAGTCATGATCCCTCTTAATAGTACGATATTTAACCTATAATCCGGTCTTCCAACCTTTTCTCCTAAGACCAGTAAACCAAAAAAGATCCTAAACTACTTGTACCTTGTCCTTGAAACATATTGATCTTTATGTTGACCATTAGCATGCATCTTCAGGTTGTCATATTCATCAGTAGAACTAAACCTTGCAAATACTCAATAAACATGTTAGTCCCATATACCATATTATCATTAATTACCAAAACAACTTTTAGGGGCCTAGATGCTTTTAGTACTCGAAGTCGATCGGGACGTAGAGGAAATCATACTCTGACTTCACGGCAACATTCCGATACGGTTTTTAATTTCTTTCATGGAGGTAAAAATGGAAGAAATAAATATTATCACATGTACCAAAATTTTCATTCCACATCGACTGCCTGACCTGCCCTTGCTGATCAGATCAAACTTTTGTTGTCGGGGCAGAGGTATTATCACATCTAACGAAATCATATCAAACAATATTTTTCAGATGAAATCACATAATTTCATTCCAAAAATGTATTGTCACATGTACCAAAAAAAAGTTCACAAGTTTTTACACATGAAATCACGGTGCAGCATAGCCGGGGGAGGGGGGGGGTATTATCACATATACCCCAATCAAATAGGATATTCTTTTTAATTTATTAGTTTAATATGAATGATATTCTTTAATACTCTATTGTATCACATGCTAGATAAGCTTGTCTATGAATCAACTGAGGAAAATGTTTGATATGCAGATCATACAAATAGTACCATAGTCTTTGACTCGTGTACGTTCTTATAGAACAAGGGTGAGTCAGTTCGAAATAAATAAAATGACAAAATACATACTCGTTAAGAAAAAATGGTGTACACAAAGACACAAATATGATAACACTATCCGTTTTCATAAAATGAGGGTCTCCTAACATGCAAACAATATAATTAATTACAACACAGAATGACGTCTAGACGAGCTTGGTCTGTTGGAACAGTCCTTTACAGAATTTACTGTACACATTATAACAAGCAAGTCTCCCTATGTAGTCTACATTTCACAGCATGACCTAACCAAAATTCATTAATTACAACTAATTAATCAATAGTATTTAATAAAGCATAATTAATTAGGATTGTTCATTACAATAATTTAATTAGGCCTATTTTAATTATGTCTACTAAAGACGGCTAATTAATTATGATTAATTAATTAGGCTAAATAAATTATGAGTAATCAGTAACGACTAATTAATTACCACCACATAATTAGTAGTATTTAGTTAGTAGTTAATTATGACTAATTAGTTATGGTTTATTAGTTACAACTATTTTAGTTAAGACAACTAACTACGATTTCTTAATTAAGTCTAGTTAATTACGACTAAATAATTAATAGTACTTAATATAGTCTTATTAATTAATTCTAATTAATTACGTTTAAAAATTTAAGACAAATAAATTGTGACTAATTTATTACGACCAATTAACTACCACTACATAGTTAGTATTAGAAAGTCACAGTTAGTTAATCGTTATTAATTACTCACAGTTTGTTAGTCGTAATTAAAATCTGTAACTAAAATAGTGGTATTTAATTAACCCTAATTGTTGGACGTGGGAAATACCACACCCCAGGGGTTAGGACGAGCTATTTGATCGGGGTACATTGATAATACCCCCAGCTGTGTTGTGATGTGATTTCATGTGTAAAAATTTGTTAACTCTTTTTGGTACATGTGATAATACATTTTTGAAATGAAATTAGGTGATTTCATCTGAAAAATGTTATTTGATATGATTTCGTCACATGTGATAATACCCCCATTTCCTGACAATGAAAGTTTGATCTAATCAGCAGAGGTGGGCCAGACGGTTGACCACGTGAAAAAAATTTGTGGAATGATTTTTTTGGCACATATGATAACATTTTTTTTCTTCTTGTGTTTACCTTCGTAAAAAAGACAAAAACCATATCAGAATATTGCCGTGAAGTCAGAGTACGATTCTTCTACGTCTCGATCGACTCATATACCAATACTATTTTCACATATGCAGGAGGCAACGAGAATCCAGGACGCCAAAAGCAATATTTTAGTTTTCAAAAAAAAAATATTAAAAAAACAAATGGAGGGGGCTACCGCACCCCTAGGGCCGACCGAGGGAAATACCACGCCCCTACGGGCCGACGAGGGAAATACCGTGTTGTAGGGGTTAGGACGATGGAATTACTACGCCCTAAGGGTTAGGACACGGGGAATCCGGCTCTCAGGGGTACGGATGAGGTCATGTGTCGTTTGTACGGTGAATTTGGTTCTTTGGGGTATATACAATGTGTTATTTTTACCTTTGATACGATGAGAGGAGACTAGTTTTATTATTTCACATGATAGAAGCATTGTTTTAGCGAAAACTCTGAGAATTAGGGCCTAGACGAGGCAGATGCCATGAAAGGGACTGGAGCTTCCTTTGTTGCTCTTGCATCACCAAAATAGTCACACAAGATATAAATAAATGCATGAAACCCCATCCGTTCCCACAGGGACAGAAGTATCTTCCAACAGCTCGGCGATTCGACAAGGTACCATGCTTTTATTTGGTCCGGTGAACTGGTGCGAGGGTATCAGTGACACGTGTGGTGGTTGCCGCCTATAAATCTTCACTATTATATATATATATATATATATGGAAAATAGTATGGTACTCCTAGGAGTACGTACTACCACTTCTCATATACTACTTAAATCGTACGATAATACCTCTTTATCAATTTGAGCATACTCCAATAATGATTATAAGATACCTCAAAGTGAGTTCCATAGAAAAAAATCATTAAAGTTCATCTTTTATAGCAAAATTTGTATATATACTTCTTTTATATATGACAAAGGGTATATAGCAAAAAAAATAAAGGGTCCCAATGAAAATTTTTCAATCAAGTCGCATTGGAGTATCTTGTAATTGATATTTAAGTATACTAAAAATGATAAAGGAGTATAATATATTTGTTTAAATGATATATTTGAAGTGGGAGTATGTACTCCCGGGAGTACGAAACTGGCGTCGATAATTAAATTATTTGTGCTTGTGGCTTGTTGATTACATGCAAATTATACATGAAACTTTTATTCGTAGGATAACTATTTTATGAATACTGATTTTCTAATGTAATAATTTATATTATGTTCATTTGAAAACCGTTGCACCGACGCTGGAATAGTAGATAGATTCATTTGCCCCCTTCATCGCCTCATGAACACACACGTTGTAAGATTACCGATCAAAGTAGAGTAACACTCGAGTTTACACATGTCGGCTTAACTGTCAGACGAGGCTAGCTTTCTTCTTCACAGAGTGGCAGCTTCTTCGAAAGCTCCAGGAGCACAAGGAATTATCAGCGTAAACGGAAGAATCATTATTCCATCTGCATACAGTGGAAAACATAGCTTCGAAAGAAGAAAAAAACGAAACAAAAACCTTTGCAGAAACAACATGTGACAACCAACAAATAGGCCCTTGTATTTTCTTGGTAAATACTACTACAGTAGCTCAGGGTTTTCAATACCGAAAGAGTTTTTTTTTTTTAACGGGGGACTGGTAAGGCCGAAAATCGAAAAAATTCGGCCGGATTTTTCAAATTAAAATGTGATTTTTTTGGATTTTAAATAAAAAAATCAAATTTGAGCAAAATTCAAGCAAATTTAATTGTTTTTAACAAAATTCATCCAAACCAGCCCTACCAGTAAATCCGATATCACCGATTTTCGGCCGAAATTCGGACCCGTGCCCAAAATATCTCACCACAGGGGACCTTTTTGCAAGCTGCTCCACACAGATAATCACATCAAAGCCGCCTCCTATTTATTACCGCATCCGTTTGATGGAGCGTAGCAATTAGCGAGCAGTGATGTGCTTGTCCTCCCTGCAAAAGCGACACCGGTGTGGGGGGCACAGCTCAAGGAGGAGGAGGAGAAGAAGCACGAGGGGTAAAACACAAGGAAATGCATCAATGCTGCTGGTAGTGTCGTGAGGGGGAATGGAGAAATAATTAAGGGAGCCGTTTGGTGCATAGTGCCTGGTCATTATCCTGTGCCTTGTGGGGATTACCACTAATTGTTTATGCTTCAAGGCTTGCTCTTTTTTTAATTGAGAATTGAAGCCTTCTTTCCTTGTACACCACCTCCACCTGTTCCATGATCGCAAAATCCTCCCCCGCACTCGTCTTCCCTTCCCTCTTCCATCTCTGCCCCTTCCTACAACTGTTCTCTCTCTCTCTCTCTCTCTCTAGAGTTTTCCTTGCCTCCTTGGTGTGGTAGGTGCTCCTTGTCCGGCTGTCTCATTTGTTTCCTCACCTCTTCTCTTCTCCTTCTCCCTCGAGTCAAAACTCCGAAGAATCGCTCTGTTCTTGAAGGTATAACCTCCTCTCTCCCCGTCTTTCTTGTTCTTGATCTGCAGTAGTAGTAGGTTTGCTAGTACAGTTCTAGATTTGCTGTGCGGCGCCTTAGGTTAGAATTGCGTGTGTTGCGCCTTCTTGATTTCATTTTAGCGTTCTGTTTGCCGACAGAGGTACCGGAATGGCGGAACTAATCTGAGCTTGAACAGTTGTGCCGGCGTCTTCTGTGGTTACTATATGGGACAATGTATACCCTCCTTGTTGTGCGTGGATTCGATCATTGGTTCGATCTGGCTTCCCCGTTTCCGATGAATGCCTTAAAGGCTTTCAAAACTGTTCACCTCAATCAAAGCTCTTTACTTCTTTGTTTTCCGTCGTGTCGAATTTTGAGTTTATCTTGTCCTGAGACCTTGACATACACGAGTACTCCTACTCCATCAAAGCTAGATTTGTTTTATCCTAGAAAGCGCTTAAC
Organism: Ampelocalamus luodianensis; assembly: GCA_036346255.1. Lineage (NCBI taxonomy): Eukaryota > Viridiplantae > Streptophyta > Magnoliopsida > Poales > Poaceae > Ampelocalamus > Ampelocalamus luodianensis. The sequence continues at coordinate 8,116,826 of CM070622.1, forward strand.
ATTTTTCCTCGGCCCTCTTGATTTCTTGTTTTTGTAGTAGTAATACAAATAGGATTCTGTTGTCAGAATAAATATGTAGGTCGTCAGAATAAATGTGTAGGACATGGTCTCGAAAACTTGTGGGTTTTGGAACGAAGTTGATGCATTTTATCTGGGAAAGGGGAACGGCATCTGTATCTCTGTTTTTTTACTCCTTTCTTGGGTGAACGTGGTTTTGATAATACGCTGCAGGTTATGGCTGTATCCCATTTTATCATTGGACTACGATTTATGAGCGGCATGCTCTGTTTCAAAGATTCCTGTCATATTAGTACGCTTGGATATTTTGGACACCAACTAGATGATTTTCATTAACTCCAATTGATAGAAAATCAACATCTCTAGTCTGTTTTTTACTCTATCCATTTAGTTTTGTTATAAACACGTGGCTTAGAATCACAATCCTACTCTACCCAAAAAGGTTCTGAGGGAATTTGGGTACCAGTTACTGCTAAAATCTGAAGAGAATTGGGCCATATTCATTGATGTCTTGCTAATAATTTGGACTATTTAGAAAGTAATTATAGAAGAAATTCTGAAGTTCTTGTGGAATTAATAGGCTTCAACTTAAAATTGATTTGGATCTATGTGACTGTCTTCTTCTTCTTCTTTTGTAGAATTGGCAGTTGCATGTTGTGTTCTTTTCCATGTGATACCAAAATCAGAAATGACTAGACCAGGTCCCTTCCGAGATTAATCTCTGGTGTGTCAACAAAACAAAATCCCATAAGGAGAACTCTGGATTCTGCATACCATATGATGATGTCCAGAAACCTTGCCTAGGCACTCTTCATGTGGTGAAACCAATTACTCGATGATTTTGTCTAGAATAGTTCATTACGACTCTGGTTCCATCAATTTATGGACTTGATGTTCTGTTTTCAGTTACTTGAAATCCTGCAGGGTTATTTTCTATGCTTATCAACGAGTCTTGGGTTGAATTGGTACCTTTTTGTTAAACTTTAAGGAATAACATCAGATTGCCTCCAAAGCTCTTTTTCTATATCCCGTGCTTGCAATACAGGACTTCTGATCGTCTCCAAAGCTCTGTTTCTATATCCAATGCTTGCACTACAGGACTGATTGTAACATATCACTATTAACATCTGGCAATGTGCCATAGGATACTTCCGCATGTGCTATAATGCTTACACGGACACAACACACGACATTGGTATAAAACAACACGGGCATGGCAATACAGCATTTCTCTAAAATTGCCGATATAATGACATGGCTATGTATATATGTAAACCATACAAAAAAGCCATATACATTTTCCTAACTCCCCTTGGTATAAATTTATCACATGCTATATTGATTACAATGATTGATTTCACATAACAAATACATAACATATAGGAGCTTGTAGCTTCTATCCTGTATCAACCACATGTTAGGTTATGTACCAAATGTATGAGGTACGGAAGTAAACTAGTTGTGTTAACAATGCTAGTATGCTACAACTGTTGCTGTGTGCAGCACATTGGGGATGCAGTTAATTTGAAAACCAGAGATATTTCAATACTTCCTTGCCACATTATCTAGTTATCTGACACGCTAACATGTTCTAATTGAGTTCAAATTGGATAATTAAAACCGTCTAATAGAAAACCAGTTACCGGTACCGGCCAGGGTCCCGTATTTTTTCTGTAACCGGTTTTTGAATCCTTGGCTCCGTCTGACGGAGATTACTTATCCCGAGGATAACGAATGGTTAAAAGTTCATATAGGAGCAATCCATACATAAGTGTGATTTCCAATTCTGACATTATGGGCTATTTCTGTGTTTTAACCATCCCAAATTGAGTATGTCTGGGATAACATAAATCATGAAATGTGTTTCTTTTTTCACTTTGGAGTTTGGAGGTTAGCTTTATGCAATGTGTTGATTTGGTTGAATTGTGTGCAAGGTTCTAAAAATCGGTAACTGGTACTCGACATGTCATCCACCTAGTAGTAATTACATGGCATAACCGGTCTGATTATACGGCATAACCGGTCTAATTATGCGGCATAACCGGCAATTACACGGTAACAAGTAAGGCACCCATTACTTGTATACGGCTGAGTATACGGCCTAGTAGACCCGTTTTTAGAACACTAATTTTGGGAACAATGTACATTGTTTTTTTTGCATATAATACTAATGTATAACAAGGTTCTAAAAACCGGTAACCGGTACTCGATAGATCACCCACCTAGGAGTGATTATACGACATAATAGGTCCGATTATGCTGCATAACCGGCAATTACATGGTAACATATAGGACACCCGTTACTTGTATACGGCCTAGTAGACCTGTTTTTAGAACACTGATGTATAATGATGACACCACATCCTTTTATCCTTGATTTATTGATCATCAAAGTAGAGAGTTTCTCTTGGTCTCAGTGGCGGAGCCAAGACTATTTACCTGTGGGGTCAACTATGCAGCTTAGATGTTCTTTTATTCATTTGTACATTTTCTAATGTAGGGGTCTAGTTTGTGTTAATTCCCATGGCTATTTTCAGATATCTTTGTCAACTTGAAGGTTGGTTATTTGCTGACATTTCATTCTTAGGTATTATTTGGTCGGGAATTTGCCTTCAGCTGATAAAGGAGAACTATCTAAGTTACCATTAATGGTTTGTTCTTATGCCCATTTTGAAGTAACTTTTTTTTTTTTAATAAAAAATTGCTCAGACTCCTTCCATTGTGATTGATTTCTTCCCTTATGTGGCAATGGCTGAATAATGAGAAGTCCTGACAGAACAGTCATAGACAGAAGATGTAAAAGTCGAAGTAGTGGTTCTTTTAGGCGAAACAGAGCTCCTTAAACATTTTATTATTGGAAAATGGAACCTGTCCAAGTCCTTCGAATTGTTGCATTTTACATAGTTTTAAACAGGATAGTTGGTTTTGGTTAGTAAATATTAATTGACATTTAAGTTCAAGTGTTGAACTGAAAATTAATTGCCTAGTTTCTACTTTCTACATCAGAGGCTCAGATTAGTAGATTACTCTTAGTTCCTTTTTTAATGATCTACACCAGTATCTTTCTGTTTATAACTTCATCTTATCTTTTCTTTGTCATATTCAGTTGGTGCCATTGTCGCACTGAACATCTATTGATAAAGATGGCAAGATCAATTCCCTGTTAAATATCGTAAAGTGCATCATCTCTCTGGATTCCAGCATAAAGATCACCCCGAGAAGGTTGCACTCAAAAATATGTCAACACAGGCCTCTAACCGGTCATATGGTTATCCAGACAATTCTCAAATACCGTACTACAGCAGGGGTTCAATGCATGAAGGGGGAAATGGTACTTACTATGTACAAAAAAATCACGAGGATCTTCACTATGTGTCCTCTGATGATGGTTCACAGAACAGCAATTCTAATGCTCAGGTGTTTCAAGCACAGTACTGCACTCTAGAGTCATCCTCAGCCAAATGTATTTATCCTGCGCATAGCTCTACATCTTCTCAGTGCATAATTGGAAGCCCCCTTTCTCAGCAAGATAGCCACTCCCTTTCTCAGCAAGATAGCCACTCAGATCACACATATGGTTCCCCTCCAAGTGCTTCATGCGTTACTGAGGTTCCAGGTTTGAAGTTTACATCACTTAAGGAGCTAGAAAATGCGATGTTTGGACCTGAGTCCGACATAGTTAGCTCTGACAGCTCCTTACTAATTGGCTCCGCACTGCACCAAGATAACTGGAGAGAGATTTTAGGAATTAATACAGGGGACTTGAAGCAGGTAATTGTGGCATGCGGTAAGGCTGTTGATGATAATGATTTGTATAGGGACTTACTAATATCTGAGTTAAGGAAGATGGTTTCCGTCTCTGGAGAACCGATGCAACGTCTGGGAGCCTATATGTTGGAAGGCCTTGTTGCCAGGCTTTCTTCCAGTGGGCATGCCCTGTATAAATTTTTGAAGTGTAAAGAACCTACGAGTTCTGAGCTCATGTCCTATATGCATCTCCTCTATGAGATCTGTCCATTCTTCAAGTTTGGTTACATGTCTGCCAATGGTGCAATAGCTGAGGCTGTTAAGGGTGAGAACTTTGTTCACATCATTGATTTCCAAATCGCTCAGGGGAGCCAGTGGGTAACTATGATACAGGCCCTTGCTGCGAGGCCTGGGGGACCACCATGCCTAAGAATTACTGGTATAGATGACTCTAATTCTGCTCATGCCCGAGGTGGTGGACTGGATATAGTTGGACGGAGGTTACACGGCATTGCCCATTCATGTGGTCTACCCTTTGAGTTCAATGCTGTACCAGCAGCTAGTCATGAGGTTATGCTTGAACATCTTAATATAAGATCTGGGGAGGTTATTGCTGTCAATTTTGCCTATCAGCTGCATCATACTCCTGATGAGAGCGTGGGCATAGAAAACCACCGCGATAGGGTATTGAGAATGGTCAGGAGCCTCTCTCCTAGGGTGGTAACTCTTGTCGAGCAGGAGGCAAACACAAACACGGCACCATTCTTCCGTAGATACATGGAGACACTTGATTATTACACAGCCATGTTTGAGGCAATAGATGTTGCTTGCCCCAGGGATGACAGGAGGCGGATCAGCACCGAGCAGCACTGTGTTGCAAGAGATATTGTCAATTTAATTGCATGTGAAGGTGCTGAAAGAGTGGAGAGGCATGAGCCTTTTGGAAAATGGCGGGCAAGGTTTGCAATGGCTGGGTTTAGACAATATCCTTTAAGTGCATTGGTGAATAGAACCATCAAAACACTGTTGGATAGTTACCACAGTTGCTACAGGCTTGAGGAGAGAGACGGTGTCCTTTATCTTGGATGGAAGAACAGAAAGCTGGTTGTATCTTCTGCATGGCAGTGACATTTCTGATTTTGGAAGAAGCTTGTTTAGGTATGTTGTTAGCACTTCATACTTAACCTATTGACTCATGCCAAATTTGTATCATAGTATATCAAATTAACTATCGATAGTTTGTAGCTCCAAACTTGTAGCTGCATCAGGTTTTTAGTTTACAGTATGGTCCTCTACGTAGGCGAGGAAACCAATCAATGATGCCCAAACTTGGAATTGCCTCAGGTGTTAATAATTTGGTGGCGATATAGTATTACGCGAGGAACCAAATCACCGATAATTCACATTAAGCTTAGGTATGAAGATTAGACCGAGAAGAGTAGCCTACTGTGAATGTTGAATGTTCTGTTATCCTGTGATAATTACTATGATGCATCATTGATCTGTGCAATCTCCTTACCTTATAAAACAATATTACCTCCAACCCAAAATAGGTGACAATTTTAGAAAGTTATTTTTGGTTCTTCATAAGCAGCATTTCCCACCAAATGCATCTGTTAATTGCTTATTGGTAGTGGTGCTAGGGAGATGGATATATAATTAGTACGGTAGGGGTTAACATATGCTTAAACATAAGGTACTAAATCCTTCATTGGTCTATGTGCATGGAGCTAAAATAAAAAGCAAATTGGACTGGACGTATTATGTTCTGTCATGTATGGTGGGTTAATGCGTGCTGTACTTTGTTGCTGTATGATTAAGTTATGCCGGTTGAAAAATTAAGTTTATTTATTACCTGATCACATACTTATGTGATGAACTAAAAAACCGGTGCTTATTTTGTTCCAATTTTGGTGCCTGCAGATTCTTTCGTGGCTTTGTGTTCGGCACGTGAATCCAAGGCGGAACCTAAACTTCGTCGCAAAAGAGAACTTGATAATCCGAAACAACGCGGTTGTTTGTTTGTTGGCGCCCAGCTCTCAACCCTCCCCATGCTCACTATCCGTTAGATTTAATGGTTATAGCTGAAATACTGTCACGACTTCCCATGGTTCAGTCGTAATATAGGCACAAAATGTGTTGTTACCCCTTCTAATGATTACTATATATTGGTAGAATCTGGTACCGGAATCTGAATCTGGATTGCTCAAAGGGTTTATCCTTATGTTCCTCTAGGTTTGATCTGTGTAACGTCTTTATATGAAGTCTGGAGCTTATGCTAGGTCATGGCAACCGGCACAAGCAGTGCCTGGTAGATCCTGTATGTACCATGTGCTGCTCTGTTATTATCCTTCTATTATACAATCTCGGTGATCTACTTTGATACTATATTTCTGGTCTGGTTATCACAATCCTTGCCACCTTAATAGTCATCTCAAAGCTCTCAGTAAGGATCTGATTAAGTTTTCCTCTGCCGGCAGCGCTCGGCGCATGTATAAAATGCCGAGCCAAGAAGGCAGCAGCAATCTGTGGGATGCCTTGTGATGATCAAATGGAATGGCAACACACCTCATGCGTGGCCAAACGGTCCCATTCACCAAAGAAGCATGCCTGTTTCCGTCGATGCTGAATGCTCGTGTGCCAATGGATGCATCATGCAGGCTTGTGAATTTGGGATCCTCTCTGCCTTGTACTAGCTTATGGACCTATGGTTATAGGCTTGTGCAGTTGTGCTGGATCACTTGATTGGAAACCAGATGGTTGTGATCAAGGCAAATGATAAGCCGAATGGCATAGCAAAACAGCGCAGTGGAGTGGGTGTGCCTGACGAGCAGGCGCCATCAAGCAAACGCAGAATGGTGGCGTCCATCCCTATAGATACCCCACACACGCACCTTAGCACGGCTCCACCCTCGGCGCATCGCACGCCGCTGTTGTTGTTGTCGTCGTTGCTGCTGCCGCCGCCACCCACACGCCACGCTCCATTCTCTCTTTCCCCTTCCCCTACCCATCCATCGCAAGTACTTCAAGGAAAGGAAAGGTCCCTCCTTTCTTAGGAGCAGTGCCTTTCCTTTCCTTGATTCCTTCCTGCTGCTTCTCTTCATCTTCTTCTCCTTGTCGATATGTACTAGTAGCCCGTGCACGCCGTTTGACGCGTGAGCAAAATCAGGACGTATTATGGGGAAAGCATCGGGAAGGGGTGCAGAAAAGGTAATCTCAGAAGCAGCAATCCGGGGGGAAAAAGACAGAGAGAGGAAGAAACTATTAGGAAACCGGGCCCGGCCAGGAGTCCGGGTCCGGGTGGGCACCTCATCTACTGGAGACTATAAATAGGAGAGGGGACCCCCCAATCATGTACACAATTCATTATTGAAAGAGCAATAAAGAGCGCCTGCATCCTCTCATACCTGTGTTTTCATCTATTGTTGTGTTCTTGTGTTCTTGCATCGTTTTACGATTCGATTTTGTATACGAGGTAATCGCTCGATCGACTTGCCAACGACGGTTCCTCAACACGTTATCGCACGATCGACTCGCGATCGAAAGGTAACCGTCGATGAACGACACTCGAGATTGAATCGTTTTTCTAGATCGCTTTCAATTCTTCAATTGTTGCTTTAGATTGTTCTCACGTGCAAATCCTCTCTAATCTACCGCGAGCCGACTTGAAGTCGCCGCCAAGCCGATCGGTTGGATTGTATGAAAGAGTCGATGTTGATTGCACCATAGATCATCGCATGAACAGATATATTGCATGAATAGTAAACTCGAAAAAATCGCGACGCGCCCGCATGCACCGTGGCGACGAGGCTCGGCTATGCAACCGCCGCCTTGAAGCGCCGCCACCCCGCCCCCTCGGTTGCTCGCGCTAGCGGCGCCGCCACGCGCTAGCCCCACGCCCCACCTCCGGCCGAAGCGCCCGGCCGCATGGAGCGCCGCCGCAGGGGAGCACGCGCCCGCCCGGCCGCTGGTACCGATGGAGCGCCGCGTCCGGCGTGAAGCCACTCGGCGCCACACAGGAGCGCCGCTTCCGGCCCGAAGCCGCTCACCGCCTGGGTCGCCGAGCCCTGCTCGCCGCCGCCCGTAGCGGCCCTGGCAGTCATCATCCAAGAAGAGATAAGGGGGAGGCGTCGCCGGAAAGCAAAGGGAGAAAAGAAGGGGCGCCGCCGCGCGGCGGACGGCATGTACCGCCGCCGCCGATGGCTCGGCCGCCGCTCGAGCAGCCCGGTGCCGCCGCCTCCTCCTCCCAGTGCGCGCCGAGCCGCTGATCCACCGCGCTGGCCGAGCCGCCGGCCACCGCCACCCCGCCCTCGACGCAAGAAACACCGCCACCGGTCGCGCCACTTTGAAGCCGCCGCGCGCATGCGCGCGCTCGAGCGCCGCGCCGCCCATGGCCGAGCCGCCGGTAGCCGCGTGGTCGCGCTGACGCTGACTCGCCGCCGTGGCCGAGACGCCGGGGTAGCCGCCCGTGGCCGCGCCAACGCCGGCTCGCCGCCCGGAACGGCATCGCGCGCCGCACTGCCCATGGAGCAGCCGCCACAAGCCCCCACAGGAGCTAGGGAAACCCTAGCTCCCGGTCCCTTATTGCAGCCGGGCGGGCTTTGTGGGCCGGTGCAAATTGGGCCAAGCAAAGGCAGCCCAACCTCTCAAAATGAGGGGGGCCGGCCGAAAATCAAATTTTGCAGAAAAAGCCTTGAAAGTTCTTCGTAATTACGCGCAAGTTTTCGCGTATAATGAACTTTTGCAGAAAACCCCTCGGAAGATATGAATTTTACGCGCGAATCCTCTCAGAACTGAGTTTTTGCGTTTTAACCCCCAAAACTTGCAGTTTTCACCGAAAAATCACTTTTCCAGCAGAAAAGGGCCTCGGGAATCCAAATTTTTGCATAATTTTGAACTTTGAAGCATATTTATTCTTGTTTTGTTATTTCTATGCAATTTATTACTGTATTTACTGTTTTGATTATTTGTAATTATTTATATTGCTTTTAATCACTGAATATAGCAGTAAATCTTGAAAAATGCGTAGAAAAATACGGGAATATTATGGGAATTCTTGCAACCTTTTATGTACATTACCAGCAGTAATCTTATGCATTCCTTGCATGAATATGCAGATGACTGGAATTACGAACCGGGAGTTCGAGGAGCCGCCCAAAGATGGCTGTAATTATTTGACTTGGGCATCGATGTCGAGATTGTACGGGAGCCAAGAAGCTCGGTCGCCATTGACTCGGCACTCGCAGACGCCGCTCCAACCGCCGAGGAAAATGATCGCACTTCATTTCTCGGACATCATCTTTGTCTAACTCTCAAGAATGAGTATATGGCGCAGAAGAGCGCGATCGCTTTATGGACCGCCCAAGAAGCGGTTCGAGAAATCGAGTACACCATCTCGCCCGGCAGAGCAGAATGGACTCGACTACGCTTTTTCGACTATAAGACCGTGGGGAGTACAACTCGCCTTGCACGTAATTTGTACAAATCTTGACTTTGTGGTAAAGTAATCACAGATGCTGAGAGGATTGAGAAACCCTATCTACCTTTCACCCAAATGCGGTGCAATCCGCACGCAACTATCGCGGGATGGTTTCAAGGAATATGCCGAACCGATTGATATTATGCAAGTTATGAAGCTCAAGATGAGGTTCTCGAAAGAACTACATCTCGCACCACCTAGTAGCAAAGTTGGCCATGAAGTCAATGCTAGCAACTACAGGAGAAAGCCTCACTCAAGCAGAGAGGCGTGAAGGGTAAGGTCATGAGCCACAAAACTAAGCAAAATGCTCAAGTCAAGAAAGGCGACCAAAAGAAGCGCGATGAGAAGCCCTATGGTCGCAGGACCAAAGTCGCTACAAATGTGGCACTTGGGGACATTGGTCACGTGTCCGCCGTGAACCGCAAAGACGTGATTGATGCTTTCAAGGCAAAGAAGAAGGGCAAAGGACAGACGAGGCGCACTCGCCATTGCAGCATAGAAGATCCACGTCATTGGTCGCACCTATGGATGTGGACATGCCTACAGCAGCTCCTATCACTCCTTCATTGGATATTGCAGCAAATTGCAAATAGTAGTTCTTTCAAGAAGAAAAGATAGAAGTAGATGAAATTCGTGCAGGTTAATTCTTACTACTGATTCGATTTAGTGCATGCATGGCACTTAGTTTTACATCATTTGCGCTTATGTTAGGATTTTATTGAATAAAGGTTGTAAGCTCTAGAAGAGCATTAGCATTAAATTCTTATGATGGGTCCAAGAAGACTTTTTCCGTATTAATAAAGCAAGTTTTGTTCTTTTGAAGTATGTTTTATGTGTGGATTGTTTGGCTCCATATTAATAAATACTTTATATATCGTAACGCGTGTGGCGCCTATGGAGGAAGTGTGTCTAGCGGATAGCGCACAACGAATACCATACTAAGAGAGACGAAATTTTTCCAATCGATCAAGAAGAATGCCGGTAGTCTTCACGACAATCGCCGGCAATGATACTTGTATAATAGGCTCGGGAAGAGCCACAATTATACTCCCAATGGGCACGACATTGGTCATTGAAGAAGCCTTGTTGTACCGGAATCGACTAGAACTCTCTTAAGTTTTAAAGATATTCGCGCTAACGGTCTCCATGTAGAGATCAAGAAGAGTATGGTAAGGAATACCGCCATTACAAAGCGTGAAGAAAATGGGAAAAGGGTATTAGAACGACTTCCTTCATATGAATCGGGCTATACTACACTTATATTAGGGCACTGCAACCTATACCGTCCCGAAAACATCTTTTAGAAGCTCAACTTTTCTCGTCTCTCGCATGATAGATTAGGCCACCCGGTCTTAGAATGATGAGAAATATAATTAACAATTCTCGGGGACATAATATTAATGTAAAGAATTTCCGAATCCGAAGATTTCGTGTGCCCGCATGTGCCACCGAAATTAATTACTAGACCTTCTCCTCCGAAAGTGAAGGATGAAATCTCGCATTCTGGACCGAATCCAGGAGATATTTATGTCCTATTCAGCTGTCAGGCCATTTAGGTACTTTATGGTGCTCATCGATGCTTCCTCAAATGGTCGCATGTATGCTGTTATCTACAAGAAACCATGCTTTTGCAAAGGCGATCTCGCAGATAATTAAAATAAAGAATAATTTCCGATCATCATGTAAAGTTCATCGAATGGACAACGAGAATTTACTTCAAAGGCTTTTGATGATTATTGTATGGCAATGGGAATTACCGTTGAGCACTCTGCACCACATGTCCACACCCGTAATGGACTAGCGAAGCATTGATTAAAAGAATTAAATTCATTGCCCGACCGCTTTACTGATTGTAATTTATCAACTACGTGTTGGGGACACGCATCCGCATGCAAAGAACTCTCATCAATTTTAGACCGTCACCACAACATCCATTCACCTATGCAACTAGCGCAAGGGTCACCACCGAAAATCTCTCATCTTGAAGGTTTGGTTGCAAGGTTTATGTACCTATACCACCACCGCAATGAATCGCAATGGGCCCTCTCCAAAATCTGGGATATACGTTGGTTATGAGATCGCATCCATAATCGTATCTGGACCCAATGATCGGAGATTTGCATACGGCCGTTTACTGATAGCATATTTGATGAGGATAGTTTCCGTCATTAGGGAGGAAATCAACCTCTTGATGAAAAATGTCGGAAATAACGTGGCAAGCCACGGAATTAATGCACATGACCCACGCACTAGTGAAGCGTATAGAGAAGTCCGTAAGATAATTGATTTGCAAGCATTAGCGAATCAACCGCTCGACCACTTTAGTGATTTGAAGAGCGTGACCAAGTCACATGTGCTCGCACGCAATGCACCGAGAGGGTTGAAATACCAAAGAAAATAGAAGGTATCCCTAATCCCGCCCGAGGCCTCGAATAAAAGGACGAGAACTCCGGCCTCGAATCCCAAGTAACCGGGACGCCCGCGAAAAGGATAAGAAGGACTTGTCACACCGATCACCAAGTTCCCACAAATGTAAGGGGAGCCGTTGAGACTGCACCGGTATGGAACCTTCAAGAAAAGACATACCAGATTTGAATATTCCCACGGAGGAGACATCGCATGGATGTGCGCACACATCGGAGCCGAAAAACTAAAGGACTTGCCCCCGCAATTGAAAGCAATGGTGAGCAAGTAGAAGCATTAGCAGAACCGCCTTATGAAGAAATAGCTATAAATTATGTGACCACGGAGAATCTATGAATAGAGCAACGACTAATGTCGACATTTATTTTGCAAAGAAAATTGCCACAATTATTGATCTTGATCCGAGTCTGCATCGCTCACGAATGCAAGAAGAGATCGATTGGAAAGATTGGAAAAAGGCAATAGAAGCGAATTAATATCTCTGAATAAAAGAGAGGTGTTTGGGTCAGAAGTCGCACACCTCCCCATGTGCACCTGTAGGGCATAAATGGGTATTTGTTCGAAAGAGAAATGAAAGAAATGAAGTTGTCAGATACAAAGCAAGGCTTGTTGCACAAGGTTTCACTCAAAGACCAGGAGTCGATTATGAAGAAACCTATTCCCCAGTCATGGGCGGAACTACCTTTAGATATTTAATCTCAATGGCAGTGAATCTGAATTTGGAAATGAAATTGATGGATGTGGTAACTGCATACCTTTATGGGAACTTGGATTCGGAAATTTATATGAAGGTACCTGAAGGTATCCCTGTACCAAACCAAGATAGAGCAAACAGAAATCTATACAAAGTGCAACTCGTAAAGTCACCGTATGGATCAAGTAATCAGCAGATGTGGTATAATCGCCTAGCGACTTTCTCTGCAAGAAAGGCTACACGAACAGTGAGGATTGTCCTGTGTTTTTATACGGCGATCCAGGATGGATTCTCAGATAATCTCAAGATATGTAGATGATCCGAATATCATCTGACTTTGGAAGATATTGAAAAGCAAGCTCTTACTTGAGTCGGAGTTCAAATGAAAGATTTGGGTAAAACCAAATATTGCTTAGGCTTGCAGCTTGAGCATACCCTTGAAGGAATTTTAGTACATCACCAACCTACACTCGTAAGGTGTTGGAAAGGTTCGGTTTTGAAAAGGCATATCCTTCAAAAGTGCCAATGATCTAAGATCCTTGCAGCAAGACAAGGACCCGCTCGGACCTAAAGAAGAGGGGAGGAAGTCCGGGACTGAATTCCCATACTTGAGCGCAGCTTGGAGCACTCATGTATTTAGCAAACCGCACTGCACCGGACATTGCTTTCGCGATGAATCTTTTAGCAAGGTATAGTGCGTAACCTACCAAAAGGCATTGGTGGGAATAAAAGACGTCTTCCGATACCTCCAAGGAAGTAAAGATCTTGGCCTGTTTCTACGTAAAGAACCAGACCTTACAATGATCCGGCTATGCAGATGCTCGGTACTGCTGATTCGCATACTGACTAAGTCGCAAACAAGCTATGTATTTATGTGTGGTGGAACCGCAATTTCATGGAAATCATCTAAGCGAGTTTGGTATCAACTCGACGAACCATTCGAAATTATAGCACTGCACGAGGCCGCACGGAATGCTCTTGGCTTGCGGATGATTCACCACATCCAGCAGATCATGTGGATTGAATACCGCACAAACCCCACTATTATCTATGAAGATAATGCAACTTGTGTTGCACAAGTGCAGATGGGTTATGTGAAGAGTCCTCTCACAAAGCATATCAACCCCAAATTCTTCTATGCTCATGAAATGCAAAAGATGGACGAAATTAAGGCATCTGCATACTAAGTCATGTGAAAATCTTGCAGATTTGTTCACTAAGTCACTTCCAAAGATCTAGCTTTGAAAGGTGCGTGCGTGGAATTGGAATGATAAGACTTAGAGAAGTGCAGAGTCTGGGGAGAACCTTCACGAACTCATTACTAAAGCTTGATCACGAAGGTCGAGTACCCAAAGAATAAATCTTGAAGATTAAATAAATTGGGTGAATTGTACTCTTTTCCTTGACGAGTTTTTCCCAAGTTTCTGCTAAGGTTTTTAATGAGGCAATTAGTGCGACATAGCGTAACATGATACATGTACTCTTTCTCCAAATTTTTCCCACGGGTTTTTATGGAGTTTTAGCGAGGCATGAACATGAAGGATGAGAGCCCAAGGGGAGTATTAGGAAACCGGGCCCGCCAGAGTCCGGTCCGGTGGGCACCTCATCTACGGAGACTATAAATAGGAGAGGGACCCCCAATCATGTACACAATTCATTATTGAAAGAGCAATAAAGAGCAGCCTGCAGTCCCCTCTCATACCTGTGTTTTCATCTATTGTTGTGTTCTTGTGTTCTTGCATCGTTCTTACGATTCTGATTTTGTATACGAGGTAATCGCTCCGACTGGACTTGCCAGCGACGGTTCCTCAACAGAAACATGCAACAACGACGGACGCGTACATAACAACGGAGGGAACCACCGAACCAGGCGTAACACCCCCCACCCCCACCCCCTCGCTCACATGTATGTACGCCTCTGCTCAACATTTGACCTTTTTTTTTGTCAAAATAGTCGAATTTTCATCCGTTCGATATGCTTGGAGATTTGTACTTTTTCTAATATGATGAATCGAGTCTGAATTTATTATGATTTTTTCTTCAGAACATAACGGATTAACCAACCACATTGTTGTATTTTGTTCGTATAGAATTTTATTTTTTTCTTTGTTTTTGCTCAACCTCACAAAGTATACGTTAGATTTTAAAACATGTCATAGAAATATGAGTTATTAAGACTTTCGAGAATAATTACGGTGACAAAAATTATATAAATAATTTACTATAATTTATGTACAATTAAGTTGCAAATGAACTAGAAATTGACTATTTTGGACTGAGAAAACAGTCAAATCTTATATAAGTGAACCCTAAATTCTCTTGCCCTATTCTCGGTGTCTGTCCATGGTGGGAATGGGCTACTGGGTGGTAGGGGAAGGAGAGCACGTTCTACTCACTGTAATTTGGTTCGGATCGGATGAACTGTCGCCAATGTGATAAAAACTTGGCTTGTGTGTACTGTTGCTGAAACGGGGATGCCGGTTATCTTTCTTGGTTTCGTTGAAGGTTGATCTGCGTTGGTATTGAAGCAAGATTAGGGAATCCTATCCAGGTTCCACGGAATGCGGAGGTCATTTGCAAAACATGGTCCAATATCTACAATGCTGCTGTGCATACCCTTGTAGGGGTGGCTCACCGGCCCCAGCGTCCGAAGGGTACCAAGTACCATCTCACTGGAGCGAAGTTGTCGAAGGCAATCTTAATGAATGAGTACAGCATACCCTGGAGCGAAGGATTCTCGAGAGCCCTTGCTCCAAACCATCTCGTACGGAGCGAAAGCGATCCATGGAGCCTATGGATCGCCTTCGCTCTGGGCCTACGTTGTATGGAGCGAAGGGACTTAAGGTCACTTATGGACAAGGAGTACAGACGTGGTGGATCAAGCCTACGAAGTTCCACTGTGCACCAGAAGCTACGTCTGAGAAGGTGCAAAGACTTTGAAACCCTTATAGTTATATGAGTTTTTTATGGGTATAATTGTAATATCCTGTACCGTGGATATAACACTATAAATAGCACCTTTTCATTTGTGGTCGGAGAGGACTTTTTACTAATAAAGAAACACATTTAATACACTTTAATGCCACTTCCTATATTTGAGGACCTTTGGGGTTTTCACCCTTCGCATTGTAAGGAGCCCGGATGTTTCCCTTCTCTACTGTCTAGTTTATAACTACCACACATACCACAAATTTTGTCCAGGTTCCATCGAATGCTGCGGTCATTTGCAAAGATGGTATTGCTTTTAGATGAGTCGACGGTTTGATAGCGATGTCAGACCCTTTTCGGATCTACCTTACTTGATGCCTTGCTACATCTTAGTGTCCGATTTGTTTGCAGATGCTTCTCCAGCAATCAGATTGTAAACTTGGTTTGACAAATTAGCGCTGTGTACCGTTGGATGGCGTCCTACCATAATGAAAGGGATGGTCAGGGGTCATATTACTGCAGTAGTTAACAAAGTGAATTCGTATTTGTGTAGTACAAGCAAGAGAAAGCCAACATCATGTTGTTTAGTGATGGTCATGGTGCGTTGTGTTGTTCGCCTTTACCTTAAAGGGAACCATTAGCATCAACATTGTATAGTTTTCCAGTTTGATGACGGTTATTGCACTTGCTAGAATTTCGTATAGTTCTAACCTATATCAAGCCAAGGAAGAAGCCTCATATAATCCTTCTGATAGCATGTCGTGAACAACTTAAATCTAATTTCTTCATTGAAACATTTTACCAAGGCGAAATAACAACTTAATGCCAACTTCAATCAGAATTCTTAAGGATGCAGTTGATCATCAAATTAGCTGTGAGTATCGCTATGGAATATGTTTCTATCAGTATACGACACACTTGTAATTTATAGAATTGAATATAAAGAAGCTGAAATGCCAAATCATTAACCAAACATCCAAATGTGTTGGCTCAGCAAGAGGCTATTTAGTATTTTGTCTAATACTGTCCAGAGTCTTGAGGATTGTCGAGTACTTGTGTTTGTTGGTAGTGAATTAGTCATACAAAATCTTATATATTGTATTCGTTTACTTCCACTGTGAGAGGATTCGTGTTTGCCATTTCTTTTCTATTAAAATCAGTTTACCAATTGTTTTGGTCAATGTACGTCTTGTCATAGCATTGCATGATCCAGTAATTTTCCAGCAATTTTCACCATTTGCCAAATATCTATTTTTGACTTCAATAACCTGCCATACAGCAGCATCATACAAAAGGCCATTTATATCTTCAGGCTATCTGCTTTCGATTCATACAGACCTGTTCCGATATGGTTATTAATTTTAATATTCGTGGCACTTCAGAGTGAACAGTGAATGACTGGCCTGCACACAGTGAATGACACCTACTGTAGTTTCTGCCAACAAATTCTTGGCTGGAGATATGTAAGTACGTTCATCATTCAATGATCATTATCTCGTACTTTAATGTTGATTTTTCTTTTCTTTTTGATCAAAAGATTACCCCCATTTCATTAACGAAACAAAGCAAGGTTCTTACAAGTACATACTCTAAATGTTGATGCTTGCCAATTGTGACGCCCTTTTTCCCCCTTCCCCGGGTCAACCTCGCCGGACCCCCTTCTTCCCCGTCAACCCCGCCGGCCACCCCCCTCGCGTGCACTGCAACATCGCCGCGCACACGCCACCTTCCCGGCATCCTCGACTTGTCACCTCCACGCACACGCTACCCCCTGCCGCCATCATCACCTCTGTGCGCACGCGCGCACCAAAGCCGCGCCGCTCGCCGGACCCCCCTCTCCCCGCTCCTCCCTCGGCTTTAAAAGCCCCGGCGCCCTCCCCTCCGTTCCCCTCCTCCCCACATTCTTTCCACCCCCCTTTCTTCTCCAAGCAAGAAGCGAGGAAGAAGAGCAAGAAGAAGTTAGGCCGAGGACTTACCTCCCGGTGAGCCCCGTTGCGCCGCCTCGGGCCTAGCCACCGCCTCGTGCTCCCGAGCTCCCGTGCGCGTCACCGTCACCCCGAACCTTCCCCTCCATCGTCGCCGCCGCCGCTTTCCCTCCCGGGTCCCCCCTTCCTCCCCGTGCGCCGCCGCCCTCTCTCCCTTCTTCTCCCATGCGCTGTCGCTCCCTCCGGCCTTCGCTGCCGCCACACCCTGAGCCTCCCTCTCCTCCTCCCCTGCGCGCTGTCGCGCCTCCCTTCCCTTCCTCACCCGGCGCGCCGCCGTCGCCCTTTCTTCTCCCCCCCTCGCGTCGCCCGAGCCGCCACCGCCCCTCTGCCTCGCCCCCCCGCTCTTTAGGGCAGCGCCGCGCCCGTGGGCCGTGTTCGTGCGCCGCACGCCGGTTTCGGCCTGGGTTTTTGGGCGGGCTGATTTTTGGTTGTGGGCCGCCAGCGTTTTACCTTTTTGGTTGTTTTTCTTTTCTTTTTCTATTTTAATTTAAAAGTAATACTTCAAATATTTATATCTCCCTCCTTTCAACTCCAAAAATTATAAATTAAATTTCTAAAAATTTGTAAATTCAAGATCTTGCTAATGGCATAGGTCTTGTTTAATTTGGAGTTTATTTGTTGTTTATTTGTATTTAATTGCTCTTTTCGCTTGTCTGTGCCTTTTTTTCCGGTACATTCGTCCGACTAGGATTTGAAGGCGCCGGAGATCCCCAAGTTGATCAAGCCCACGATTATCAAGATCCTTTACCTATATTCCAGGCGAGTCAATACTTTGATCATATTGAGCCTACATTTTATGCAAATTATTTGATGATTTATTAATTATTATGCCATCCTTGACAACTTGAACTCCTTAATCCTTGTCACCCTAGTAACTATATGGTAAATATTAGTATAGGTTGTACTTAAGCGACATGCTAGCCTTGCTTAAGTACCGGGATACTAAAATGTCTCAATCATCATCTCTTCAAACATGAAAATGGTTTGGGCAGTCATTGGTGGTCCATGACTGAGATAAACGTGGTAATTTGGTTTTACTCCTCAAAACCCTAGATTGCTATTACCCTGTCTGGGCGGTTGGTGTGATGGATGGTACGATAGTAGGTGCTAACGTAGTCCAATGACTGTTGTGTTGTGGTTGGTATGTGGAATGAACCGCCTGGATAACCCTAAGGACTTAATCTTGTCATGACCTCCCGTGTAAAACAAGTACAACCACAAGTCTGTAAAGTACAAACCTGGTTGAATAATTTGTATCCCTCAGTGCGAGTTGCACCAGGTAGATGTCCTGCGACGCCGTAAGCCTCTGTGGCGAAGGATGTCGGGGCGCACGACGTAAGTCGTTAAGAGGGCGCAAGAGGGGGTCTAGGTAAGGGTTGACGGATCTAAACGGACGTAACCCTTCGAAGACGAAACCTTAGCGGGTGTAACTAATACTGCTGGATGCATTGTAAAGACCTTGTGATGATCTCCCCTTGATTCACATGTCTATGGAAACGTGTGTACATATCAAGACGATTATCTCTTGTGGGTAAAGTGTACAATCTCTGCAGAGTTATAAACTGTTTAAACAGCTGTGCCTACGGTCAAAGGCGGACATGGGAACTTAACTTGAGTTAGTTCTATTTCAAAAACCTTGTGGGTGGTATTGAAAATGTGACGGGCTCACCTAGCCCTGAGATTGGTTTTGCCTGAGTTTTCAGACTCAGTGATGTTAATATGTGGGGGAAACCCCAATCAAATTAAGCATAAGGTGGAGGGAACCTCTGCTGTTATTAAATATTGCACAATTGCTCTCTTTATAAAAATGCAATTTGTTAAAAATGCTAAGTGATAGGACTTTGTAATTATGATAATTGAAAACATCGCTTTAGCAAATAAAAGAACCAGAACCATCCTTGTTTAGTCTTGCATGTATATTATTGCATTGTGTGTTGGCTCGTGAGCACTCTTTACCTTGAAATATATCCTGAATATATGCAACTTGTGTAGTTCAGATATATTCTTATGGGCATATGAGACTCACGTAGTTCACATATGCTCATGTATCTTTGAGTATACATAACCTTTGTAGTTTATATATACTCATACCAATCACATTCAATTATCTGTAATTGTGTTGGTTGTCATCAATTACCGAAGAGGAAAGATTGTGGTATCTTGTCCCAACCATTATGAGTTAATGGTATGATGTGGTAATTAATGATAATCATATTGTGGAACTAACGCTTCTCCTTGAGATGGATAAATAGGTTATGTTCCGTGTGATTGAAGACTTCGGATGATGTCATGAGTTGATCGTCATCAAGTCAAGTCTATGAAGAAAAAGAATATCGTCATATGTTGATGATATCAAGAAGAACATCATCATGGGTTGATGATATTGAAGTGAAGAGCTTGAGTAAAGGAGATGATCATGAGTTGATCATCAAGTCAAGAAGAATCCATCATGTGTTGATGGATCGTGAGCACGGAAGTTATGCTCATTCTCGCTCTTTCCCCCCAAACCCTCAGAAGCAGGAAATCCTGGAGATTACAACTACTACGAGGATCCAGAAGTCGGAGGACCAGGAGATGATGAAGCGTAGTGTAGTCTTTAGGTGTTCTAGTCTCGCCCCAGTCCAGTTGACTCCGTCGGAACTTGCGTGCATCCAATATTATCCAAGCCTTGGTTAATATCGGGCGCACACGGGTTCCCTAGTCGCTTGCCTGTGGAGAGATGAGCTCTCACCCCTTTTGCTTCCGTTGTCGCTTCCGCTTTTGTAATGTAATCAATTTGGCTTGTTCGGCCCTATTGTAAAACTCGACCCGACGCGGTCTATGTAAACTCTGTTGTGTTAATTAATGAATGGTATGGTTTTACGCCATGTATGAATTGATTCAGTGATGTATCTGTGTGTGCTAGCTACTGATCCAGAGAATAACACAGTGTTTCACAGAGGATTCTGGATTATGAAATCCAGGTCCGACACCAATAGACATTGTGTGTCAAACTGCTCAAAAGGAAAAATAGCTAAGACATGCATATCATTTAATACTATTGAACATCAAGTGAATGTGAAAGTATACAATGAAAGGCAAAGAACGAGGATTGGAAAGCACCGAAGCCAGGGTTGCATGCTTTATATAGCCTGATGTTACTACAATCACGGGATTACAATCAAGTAAATCAGCAGGAGTTGTTACACGATATCAACGATCTGTTTCTATCTATACAAGAAAACTATACATGGAAGAGTATCGCTAACATACAAGAAAAGCAATACTTCATTCCCAGCAAAAAGCAATACTTAATTCAATTCTTATGCACTTCTATTTTTTTCTTAGAACCTTTTAGCTCACATTTAAGTGAACTCTGTTTCACTTCAAAGGCTTAATTGTTGGATTGCACAATGATCCGTTACCTTAGTCTTTCTATTGCTCATGTTATTAGAATATAGCTTTTCTTAGTTACATACAGACTTTCATAAAAAAAATTTGAACGGGAAGACAGGAGTTCTGCCATTTCAATTAAAGAGGAGGTTAAAAACACTAGATGATTTAATTACATACCATCAAAGCCACTCAATTTCACCAAAACAACTGGGCTTGGGACAAGCAGGACTTTAGCCGGCCAAAAAACTAATTATGAAAGGCTTTTTCTCGCGACTTTCTGGTTAGCATCTATTCTTAGATACTGAACACCATTGGTGCTCCCAGGTTAATGACTTCAGTTTCCCTGTTCTCGCGACTTGAGTTTTGATTATTCATATGAGAAGTTAGGGATGTATTTGTAACATCAGCCCTTTCAATTATATCAATGCAATCAGGGACCAACATAATTTAACCATCCCATCTATCTGCTTTTGCCTATCTGATCTTCAAAACTTCTCATTTGTGCTAACTGCTTATTGTTTCTTCAGTCCAGCTCCCTTTGCACTCTTATATTCACAATATAGGAATTCATCTAATCCCAACCGAGCTGTAACTACTAGTAAGGAAAAATCTATAAACACCCCCCATAAGTCACTCTATATCTCATTTTCATTAATTTTACTCCTTATAAATTAAGTTGGCTTGCAGATACCTCCTGGCTCATATGTTCACAGTATTTTCTCCTAGTTTCAATTATCTTTGGCATTTGTTTCAACGATTTTAGTACTTATTTAAGTGATTTCGATACTTATTCCAATGATTCGAGTGATTTCACTATTTGTAACAGCATTGAAATATTAGATTCGGCAGCCAATCCGTCACGCACATGCGAAACGGAGTGACATTAACGCTCAGGAACGCTAAATCGGCCGTGTAAAGACAGCCCACTAGCTCATCAGCCCATGGTTCGAAACGGCCCAGTAATAGCCCAAGGTCAAGAAGCCTCACAGTTGGTTCCAGTACGCCGACCTTTTTCCTTCCCGCGGCACTCGAGTTACGGTTTCCTCGTTCTCCATCAAATCCTCTCCCAGCCTCTCCAATTTCTTGATCTCCCCTTGCTCCTTAGTTGAAGCTTCCATCGAATCTGTCGTCATTGAGTTCATCCTTGATCAAGACGACAACACCGACCGCTTCTTTGTCTTGGATCTCGTACGACACGAGTTGTTTCAAGCAAGTAACAGATGCAAACTATGGTTGTATTTTCTTTGCAAAAATACATCGTCCATTGTAAAGACGCGGATACATGGTGTCATGTTTCTCGTAATTTATTACTTTGTTGTTGTGCAGGCGCACACACTTAACACACAGCACTCACGCGCACACACACGCATGCATATCCTCTACACGCTTGTAATTTATCGAAAGTACTCAAGACTTTACGGAGTGTGGTCACGTGCCTTTCTATTGAATGTGCACGCATCTATGTATTCCTAAAATTGGTGGACATCAGCGTAAGTGTAGGACTTGAACCCCGGCGAACTGGTGTACACCCGCACACTTAGGGTGTGTTTGGTTGCTTGCATGAGGTTGGCTCGTATGAGTAGATGCAAGTTTTTGGGTGTTTGATTGTCTGGTTGTGTGGGTGAGCTTGACTGAGTGGATGCAAGATTCTCTCTCGGGCCAGGCTCGAGGGAAATGCTCGATTCGAGCTTCCCTCCTCAGTCAGGCTAAGCGCATGCAGGTTGGTCAGCGCTCATGAATCCATTCACCTTCTTCCGTGCCAGATACAGGCAACCACAACATCTCAGCACAGCCTGATCCAACAGAAACAGCAACAAAACAGCTCATCATTGCTTCCACTCAGTCTGGCTAGATTCAGCCTGAATACCACATACGAACCAAGCTAGGAACATCCGGCTAAAAGCCAGCTTCCTCATAGTACTTTGTTTGGCGCTTACTTCCTAGCTACTAGATCACCGATCAGCAAGGCCTGTTCAGTTTTACCTTCTTTTTTTTTCGACCACTTTGTTTAATTAATTGCTGGTCAATTTCAAATCAGCATGCATGTATGAGGGTGGTGTGAAAATTTGACCAGTATGCGTGTTTGTACTAGAAATTTTCTATTACTTTTTATGAGTGCAATGGTTTATGATATACTCTTTTTTTTCACAAATCAGATTATGAATGTACATTAATATTTTGTCGTCGATTACTTTCTTAAGTAATGTGACCAATTAATCTTGTTAATGAGTCATCGTGGTAAAATTAAGGAGTAGTACACGTATATTTCATAGCTATGGTAGTAGAATGCATTTAAATATCTCTTAGACTACCATTATCATATATATATATATATATATATATATATATATATATATATATATATATATATATATATATATATTCTACATTTAAATATCTCTTAGACTACCATTATCACATATATATATATACACACACACATGAGTGCGAACGCCAACTGTATGCATAATTCTGATTAATCGTCTGTATCAATTAATCGCTTGGCGGTACCCTGTTCATCCGATTACCGTATCCCGTTTTTTGCAACACAATGAAATGGTGTACATCAACTACCAAAATCACCCAAATAATTAAAATAAGTATTAGAATCATTTATACAAGTATTGACACTATTGAAACAAGTGCTAAAGATAATGAAAACCACAAGAAATAGTGCTAACATGCGGTCTTGAGGGTATTTGCATACTAACTTAACTTATGAGGAGCAAAGTAAACGATTGTCGACGATCAAGACGTCGATCTTACGAAAAGAAAAGGAGAAAGTGACGTGGGAAATCTAGGAAAATAATGGGACTGCTCTTTTATTAATATGAACTGGGTTTTACAAGGTATGCTATGAGAATATTGCTTGTTCCTTTACAATGTCATACCTACAACACGAATCTAAGACTTATGCTTTAGTCTGATGGCTCTATCTTGTTCTCGTCTCTCTTGATCCGTCCAGGCTCCATCTTTAAATAGCCCTCGAAGATGTGGCAGTTACTTCCGGAGAAGACGTTGATGTGAAGCGTTGCGTTTGGTCGGAGTCAAGTGACGGTTGATAAAGAATCAACCGTTCGGCGGTTATATGTCTCATAGACATATAACCGCATGGTGGTTATTCGTCAGTGCTTCTGGATAAGAAACGTCGTATGGTATGGAATATACACGTGTTCCATTCATCATACGGTAAAAAATATACTTAGAATCAGTTCCAAGTATCAGTTTATACCTTTTACGAGCAGTTCTCCTGGTCGGGAGTTTGGTTTATGCCTTCTTCCGACCAAGGTACCTATTATGTAACCTCTAGAATCTCTACGACCAGTGAGGTCGTGCACCTCAGGGGTTACGACCATGAAGACATATGGTCTATTATGTATTAAAAATAATACATAGATGTTTTAATCCTCGTCAACGATAATTAGATAGAGGGACAAATTGAGAAGGTAGATGAGTTACGAGGGTGTTTATGGATTTTCCCTACTAGTAATGATGGATGTATTATTTTCTTCACCATTTCAAATAGTAACACTATGGAAATCTACGCGCTTTTACTCGTCACATCTTCAAGACATGATACAATTTCATTTGCTTGAATGCTCATGCTCGTGTTTTTATTAGTGAATGGCTCGCATATACTTGCCCTTTACGCAGCTCATTCTGCCCTAACTTTATATCGTTTCCTTGAATTGATGCATCCTAATTCCTACGTGTTGTGCTGCAGGAGAAAGCCCAAGATGAAAGCCAGAGATACAAGGAAGGGAAGTTCATTCTGGAAAGAGCTAGAATGTGGAAAGACGGATGATGATGGCCTAACGTTCTTCGTCGTCGACAGTCAAGTATGGAAACTGCATGTATTTATGTAGCTGCGCATACATCAGTAGCCTCGACGACCTACGATTCCAAAGTTGATTATTGATGAGCCCTAAATCGAATAGTAATGCGGCAGCAAGCAGTTGCTGCCGAACTAGAAAAAAAAAAATCACTGGCTGTAGCAGCTGTGATTTGTGGAATATAATTTAACACAGAATGCTAGCATCTTCTTGTTAGCAGTTACCACTCGGTAGCCTGCGCTAATATATGGTTAATGATTGGTGATTTTGGTGAATCATAGCGCAGTCAATTTTACTCGAATCATCAATTGTCCCTCTTGGAAGGATGCAGGTGGTTCGCACAATCACACAAAATCAAATTCCGGTAAAATAGGAGGTGAGCCTAGCTCACTTAGGACACCTCTAATAATGTATTTATTGTCGTCTTTTAGCTATGTCACGTCAATAAAATCTTACATGGATAAAGGAGGGGGAGAAGAGAGGGCGCATGTCGTCTCTTCCTAAAGAGACTGTCGTGCACACGAAACAAAACATGATACATTAATCTACTCTAGTTGATATGTAGACCCGTTTTAAAGAAAAATTATAAAATATAAATGTTAGAGAGTGTGCTAGAAACTATCTATTGTAGATGTTATCTCTAAAGATTGTGTAACATATGTTAGAGACAAAGTTATCTCTAACTATTGGAGATGCTCTTAGATGGGGGGTGTGGATGTACAGTTCCACCACCCGAGCTCAATTCTTTCTCTGGCTCGAATTTGAGTGTTTTTTTTTCATGTTTTATTACTAAGCTATGTATTTCCAACTACACATGTTTCATTTTTTAAATTCCGTAAAATCCACATAAACCTGCTTACGAAATCAAATTAAGCTTGCGGCTGGGGTAACAGTATAGCACAAGTGTTTACTTATCTGTAAGAAGCAGGGTTGAATTGGCAGCTCGTCTCGTGGTCGGGGTCGAGCAGGTAAGGTAAAATTCGATTGAAGGACGGGCCTCTCCCCCGATTGGCATGCGTTTATCACGCCCGGATTCGTGCGAGCAGCACGGCTCGGACGGAGAGATCGACGACTCGCCGATTCCCTAGCCCGATTCAGACTCGTGCCCAGAGGAGTCCTCTAAAAAAGCGTGCGTGCCCGAGTCCTCTATAAGAGCAAGCGCGCGCGCGCGATCCACCAAACCCAGCGCGATCCAAACTCGACGCCATGGATCCGAGCAAGCAGAGCGCCGCCAACTACGCATCCCGGCCCACGATATCCGCCGCCGACCTCGCCGCCTACCTCGACGCGATGCGCCTGGGCGACCCCTCGTCGTCGCGGCGATGGCAGCAGCAGCAGCCGCTGGTGCAGCTGCAGCAGAGGTACGCGGCACCGAACTCGCCGCTGATGCGGCCGCCCCCGCCGCAGGGCCTTAGGCCGACCACGCCGCCCGGCGTGCACCCGCTGATGGACCAGCTCCAGAGGGCGCGGCAGTACTGGCCGCAGCCACAGCGCCACGGCGGGGATGAGGGCTCCTCGAGCGGCCGGTACGTCTCGCTGTTCGGCGGCGCCGCCTACAGCCCTAGCAGCGGGTACGACTCGCCCTTCGGCGCCTACAGCCCGCGCCTCACCGCCCCCGCTGCGTCCTGCCCCTCGGTGGCGCCGCAGCCGTGCACGCTGATCGCCAGCGCCAGCCAGTACCAGTCCATCGCCACGTCCCGCTCATCGGTGGCGCCATCACCGTCGATGGCGAGCTCCAGCGCAAGCCACTACCAGCCCGGCGCCGCCTTCTCCGCGCTTGATTACTACGAAAGCTCCCGCCTGAGCGCGCTGCTCGCTGCTCAAGCGGGCACCTTGTGTCGGAGGCGGCCGCCGCCGATCCGTCAATGCCGGACGCTGGAGGAGATCCGGTCGGACCTGCTCCGCGGTCCCATGGAGCTGGCGCTGGTGATGTTCCCGGAGTCGTCGGCGCACGTGGTCTGCCTGCTCGAGGAGGGCAGCGAGGAGATGCGCCTGAGCGTGCTCGCCGGGGTCAAGCGCCACGTGCACAGGGTCATGGAGAAGAGGGAGGGGCACGTGGTGTTCCTCGCGCTGCTGCGCGCCTGCGAGGGGAGGTTCGACGAGCTCAAGGGCATCGTCGAAGACGCCGTCGTGCCCAATGTGAGGGCTCGCTGATGCTATCCGCAAAGCAGGAGTACGGGTACGTTCATTGATCGATCAGTACGGGTACGTTCATTGATCGATCGATCCCCATAAATTTCGCGAAAATAGGCGCAAAAGCTGAAGCTTTTCTCCCCTCCTATCTCAATTCTCTTAGTTAACTACTTTAGCATTGCCATTCGCATGTGCAAATTACAAGCGTGCAAGTACAGGTCCTACAGGACAAACATCTCGTAAATTTATAGGCACTCAAGTAATCAAATTGAGCGACAGTACATAGATTCAAACGAGCAATTTTGAAAACTTGGGAGCATCTGCTGTGATTCCCTGCCATGAAATTAAACTGCTGGTATAACTAGTACTGCGTTTTAACTTGCTGTTGCTTGCATATGGCGCAGGGAGACTGCTCTGAAGGTGCTCATCACGGCGGTGGCGCAGTACCCCAAACTGTGCGAGATGCTCACCGACTGCCTCGTGCGTGAGGGCCTGATGGACCACTGCAAAGGGGAGCAGCTGCTCCGCCACTGCTTCACCACGATGCGTTACGAGGATTCATCGGTAAGTGCATGCCACAAACCACCACATCTTAGCAGCAACCAAATGTATCAAGTGATTACGCGAGATGTTTAGCTTTGTGTACACTGCATGACATGTGTATTGACAGAGTTTTCTGGTTAATTTCCTGTTAGATTCTGATCCGGTACGCCATCGCCGACATCCAGAACGTGCTCACGTCGGCGTTCGGGTCGAGATGCCTGGCGGAATGCTTCACGAACGCGAGGGGCGAGGAGCTCTGCGCTCTCGAGGAGGTGGTCCTGAGCCACGCCAGCCAAATCGCCAGGGGCCAATACAGGTGCGAGCATGCAACCACGTTATCCGTGTTTGTTCGGTGATATATATTCTTCTCGTTGGTTTTACCGCTGTCGAGATGGATCGAGCATGTCGAGCTAATTAAGGCTAACAAAATCTCTCTGCAGCAACTACTTTGTGCAGCGAGTCCTCGAGCGCGGCGGCGAGGGGCTCAAGCAGGGCGTCGTGGAGCGCCTCATGGAGGACGTCGTGAGCCTGTCCCGCCACCAGTTCGGGAGCTACGTCGTCGAGGCCTGCTTCCTGAGGACGGGGTCGCTCGCGCTGCTGGTGCGCGTGCTCTCGGCGTTCCTGGTCCTGCGCGACGACCAGCTCGCCGAGCTGGTGCAGTGCAGCTTCGGCAACTACGTCGTCCACAAGCTGCTCGAGAGTGGCAAGGACGTGAGTAGCTCACCTCCTCCCGTCACGTTAATTCCACGACCGATTGTCTCACCGGTGTATACATATGCTGATTAGTTGTTTGATAATGTGTTGTGACCCGGTGCAGCACTTGCCGGAGCAGACGCTGGCGCTGGCGCGGCGGATCCAGAAGCTGCCGGCGGGCGTCCTGGACGAGATGCACGCGCGGCAGGTGATGAGGGTCGTCAAGAAGCTGTTCCCCCGGCAGCGGCTCTATTAGCTGATTGTTCGTGTACGTGCGTGTGTAGGACTGTAGGTACACAGAGGTATAGGCTCCAGTCTGTCATGTAGCCGAAAGGAGATCGCGCTGAAACGCGATGTGTGACTGTTCGTCTAGTATGTGCGTTCCATTGTTAGGTACAAAAGTTTTGGGTTGTTTGGTAGTAGCATGTGCTTGATTGTCTGTGTCGAAAGCTTTTGTAAGCGCTACTGTTCTGCACGGCTTAAATGCCGTGGTGGCAATTAATATACGGTTTTGTGCAAGTTTATTAGGGCATGTACAACAGTGAGATAGCTGCTGTCTGTAAGTTCTTGAAATTTACAACACAGACGGCTAAACAGACAGCTCGTACAACCCATAGACAGCTGCTGTCTGTTTGGCTGTCTACAAATCGTTTAATGCTTGCATATAGCCATGATCAATTATGAATATCATTTCTATACACCATTGTGTTGCTAATTGATCCAAATTAAATCCGGCAAAGTAAATCATATATTATATATATAATGTAATATAATATATTTCATAAATCAAATATAACATACGATCTTCTTCCCCATAAATGAAATATGATTAAAACATTTATGTCTAATTTTCTTTGTTTCCATAGCATTGCCATATGTGCTCAACAAGATCATTCCTAAGTTGTCTATGTGTTGGCCGTGCTTGGATAGCGGAATTCCTTCTAAGTACATCCGCGAAGCATGGATTGGAGCTATCACTTGTATGCACTTCAGGCGGGAGCACTATTGTCGCACTTGCATTCTCATTCAAATCCAAGGAAACTCTAACCAATTCCTTCTCATCCTCCACTATCATATTGTGAAGGATAACACAAGCTTGCATTATGTTGATAACGTCCCCCTGCTTCCATAACCTTGATGGTCGACGAACAATATCGAAGCGGGATTGCAATACGCCAAATGCGCATTCAACATCCTTCCTCGCCCCTTCTTGCTTCAATGCAAACAATTTGTCTTCATCCGTTTGAGGGGCTGATATTGTCTTCACGAAGACCGCCCATTCTGGATATATTTTATCGGCGAGATAGTAGCCCATATCATATTGTGTTCCATTTACGGTGTATTGTACCCTTGGAGCTTTCCCTTTTAGGACATTGATGAACAGTGGTGACTTGTTTAGGACATTAATGTCGTTCTGAGACCCGGCGGTACCAAAAAAAGCATGCCATATATGAAGATTATGAGATGCCACTGCTTCAAGGATCATAGTAGGAACACCTTTGTCACCACGTGTGAACATGCCTGCCCAACCTTTCGGACAATTCTTCCATGCCCAATGCATACAATCGATGCTTCCCAACATTCCTGGAAAACCACGAGCCTCATTTTCTTGTAAAATTTTTTCTAGTTCGTCGCTTGTAGGAGGGCGCAGGTACTCTTGACCAAAACATTCAATAATCCCTACGACAAATTTTCCTAGAATCTCCAAAGAAGTGCTTGCGGTAATTTTTAGTACCTCATCAAGTTGGTCAGTCGGTGAGCCGTATGCTAGCATCCGGATTGCTGCGGTACACTTCTGAAGGGGTGAATGTCCCTCCCTACCAGTTGCATCAGTTCTTTGGGTAAAATAAGGATCCCAATTGCTAAGAGTTTCCACGATGCACAGGAATAACGATGTATTCATCCGAAACCTTCTACGGAACATCTCATCGGTGTAGATAGGATTTGCAGAAAAGTAATTAGCAACAAGATCATCATGACATGCTTCTCGCTGCCTTGGTATGTACCTCCTTGGTCCACTCTGTCGTCGTCGACGAGTCACAGACGATGTTCCTCCTTCGATGTCCGCCTTCAATCCATCTCCAATCTTCCTCACAAATTCTTCTACGATTTCATCCTCCGCTAGAAAATCTTCCATGGTGAACACCTCTGTAGGATCAAAGTCATCGGCTTCTGGTAGATCATCTTCATCATCGGCTGGTGGAAGTGGTTCCATAATACTGGAGAAAAACAACTACAGATCCTATGCCAACTGAATGGAGTCAAACCACCTTTTTATAATCCGCAACCTACGACTGGATGGAGATTCATACAGTCGGTGGACAGTTTCACAAGGAGACATGCAGACAGTGGACTGTTTCACAAGGAGACATGCAGACAGTGGACTATTTCACATAGGATACATGCAGATAGGCGACACTACGGGAACTGAAAATTCAAGTGACATGCAGGTAACTGAAAATTCAAGAGACATGCAGTTTGACACATTCACACAGGGAGACATGCAAACATTTGACAGGTTCACACAGCAGGTTCCATACAACTGATTACTAACAGAACTAGCAGAATGTTTCAAGGCACAGACACAAGCAAAAGACAGGATTCAAGCTGTCCTGTAACACAAGCAAAAGACATTGGTTCTGCAAAAGACATAATTTCCCTGTTGTCCAGCAAAAGACAACTCATCATGGCTTCCTCTTGAAAAATTATCAGCTATCCTGTAATTGAAAACATTCAGTTATCAGTTATCAGCTGTCCTGTAACTGAAAAATAGAATTGCAGAATGTGTGCATACCTGACTAGATCATTTCAGGAAATAAAGTGATCCTAAAACACTTCATGGCAGCAACATGCTCAGCTTTTTCTTCATCGGACATTGAACTTGTATCTTGAGAGATGAGAGTGTTGTAAGCCTGCATCATCTTTGATTCCTTCTCAAGCCTTTTTGCCTCTGTGGTCTCCTTAGCTCTAAGATGTGCCAGTCTCGTGGTTTCAAGCTTCTCGGATGAGAACTTCTGTTGCAGTTCTAGTACCTTCATGCGGTTTGCATTTAAATCTTCCTGGATTTTGCTAAATTTGTCAAGCTTCTCCACATCAATCGCCGATTCCTTTGATTTTCCATCATCATCCAAATTTGATCCTTTGAACTTCCCTTTTGCAGCAAGAGCGGCCTTTTTGGCCGCCTTCTGTCCAATAGGTCGCTCTGGCATTTCTTCAATATCATCATCTTCATCCACTTCTCGTTCAATGTGATATGACTTCCTTTTACGTGCGTTCCTTAGGTCTTCATTGTATGTTTTCCACTTTGGCACCTCTCGGCATATTTTCCAAACATTCTTTAGGACAAAGGACCCTAGCTTTGCCTTTTTGTTGTCTACCAAATAGAACTTGTCTGCTGCATCAATCCACATCTAATCAGAATAGCCACTTGTGAATAGTCTGCGAGCCTTCAGATATGCACATTCATATAGATCAGTCCACCTATTAATCTTGTGCCAGCGATCCTTGGCTTGCTTTGAATTTCTTTTCCTATGTGACGGGATAGTCATGTTGTATGACTTAACAACATCACCCCAATAGTGCTCGTTGTTCCTATCGGCTCCAACAGATGAGTCTGTTGAATTTTTCAACCAAGCACTCATCAATTTCTCATCTTCTTCTGGTGTCCACATGATCCGCTTCTCAGTCCTGACATTCTCAGTATCGCTATCAACGTCAATAGCCTGCTGGTCAGATAAAACTTCCACTTCTTGAGACGAACTTCCACCGTTGTTAGGCTGTGGTGCATCCATTGAGGCAAAACTGATGCCAAAATCAATAGGCCTTGTTGCCTTCAAAGGTGCATAATGAGATGGAGCACCAACAAAATGAGAATTCTGTGATAATTGGGGTTGGTTGTTGAATAAACCCATAAATCCACCAAGGGGATGTGTGCTGTTGTCCCTGCAAGAGTTTATACACGAACTCAGTAATACTCATAGGAAACTAAGCAGTATATATTTCTTATCAAATTTCTTGCTGAACTTGTATCCATTTGCTGGATATGTATTTATCAAACTAACAGACAAGTAAAACAGTAGCTTCCTTTTAAAACTCCAAATGTCATATTTTAAGAAGAGATAGAATCAGCTTTGTTCTCTTTAATTTTGTGAAACCAGGAAAAGTAACAATTGTCTTACTTCCTATTTATGTGCAGGAGAAACATGCAGCTCTATTGACTGAACATTCAGTTACCACTGATAGCAAAAATACTACACCAAAAACACAAGTAGAAATAATACCACCTCCTGATTGACTAAACACATTCAGTTATCCATTCAGTGATCATGACTGAAGAACATCAATTCTATTAAACTGAAAACATTCAGTAGCTAGAAAAAAATTCAGTGATTAGTGATTGTACACATTCAGTTATCAATTCTATTGAACTAAACAAATAGATCTTGCAGTTGCTATCCCAAAATATATTAGCACTATCAGGAACTGAAAATAGTATCACAGTGCATACCTAATTACATACTTTCATATAAAAACAAGCAGCAACACATGTAAACATATGAATTGGAAAATTAGCAAATATTTTTTGGAATTACCATGCAGGATCCCAACTGGATTGATGCCCAAACGGAGGGGAACTTGGACTGATGGAGCCACCACATCTGCCAAGTGAAGAGCCAACTACGCCAAATCCGACTGGGAAGCCTCGTCTGCCATGGATAGGTGAAGAATCGAAGCCGTCTGCCATGGATTGAGGATGAATTGAACCTGCAGAGGGGTTGGGTGCTGGGGACGAGCTGCTTCCGCAACCGACGAATGCCGTTGTCGCGCCGTTGCTGAGACCGGCGAGGTTGCCGGAGAGGGAAGGGGCCGAGCCGCTTCTGCGAGGAACTCTGCTCGCAGCCGCAACCGCCGCAACCGCCTCGCCGCTGCCACCGCCGCCGTCGCCTTGTTCTTCGAAGGAATCGCAACCTTCCTCTTTGAAAACGATGACATCTTGCTAGACATCGCCGGAGAGGGAAGGGGCGGCTCCCGGTGAAGACGCGCAAGGGCGGCGGAGACTGTCGAGGTGGGAAAAAATAGCGAAGACGAAACATATATGGCGGGAGATTTGGCGCGCAATCTTCACCAGCGCGCGCAGCAGGATCCGCGCGGCGTCGACTGGAGACGGCGGCTCCGTACAACGCGCGGCCAGCCGTCTTCTTGGCCTGGGAGCACGAGCGCTCGCTGTCGTCTCACCACGCAACGACTTCGTTATCTCTCCTCATTTACTGTAGCAAACTGAGGGGGTTTTGCAAAATTCGCAGCTCGGAGACGACGGCCAGCACGCCGTTGTACGTGCCCTTATGCGGCCAACATCTAGCTGTTTGGTACCGTGGATGCTATGTTTAGACTGCCACAACCAGGTTCCGAATTTTGGCCTAAAATCGGTAATTTTGGTTCTATTGGTCCCCTAGGAATTCAAACCGGGTTCAAAAATTTTGGTTTGCTTGAATTTTGTCAAAAAAATTTGAATTTGGTTGAATTTGATTTTTTTTAAAAAATATATAATAAAATCCGAATTTTTTTAAAAAAAACTTAAAATTTTGGCCATTTTTTTTAAAAAAAATTCGGCCAAACCGGTTCCACGGCGAGAGGCTAGCTCCTCAAGGAGCGTGTGCGGCGTATCTCTCGCGCGGCCTTCAGCGACCACGCCGCGTCCCGCTCCTCCTTTCGGCGCGCTGGGTGGTATATAACGTAGGATGGCGTGGTACGTACAGAGCAGATTCTTAGCAAGAGATATATGATGTAGCCGCCAGTTGCGCGCGTGCCTCAGATCTGACGCGCGTGTATATATGCTCCGTTGGATCGGTACTCTGCACACAAGGGAAATCAAAGTTTGTGTTGTTATTTATTTGGGCTACATTTCTAGTGTGCCTCGTTATGTATTGCACGAATAATCATGCATATAAATTCGAATTTGATTTTAAGAGGTTCCAGTTCCATGCTGTATTTGTAATATCAAAACTGCTGGGAATGATTGGGAAAATTAACCGTAGATAGGGTTGCATCATTTGAATGGTTAAATATGGTGCGTTCACTTTATATTCGTTTGCTCAGTCCAAATTTTATAGGTAAAGGCTACGATAGTATTTATATAGGTAACACACGCCCATCAGGATTGGTAGATGTGAACGAATTTTGAGGTTGCAATTATTATTTATGTTATTTTGTGTCTTTCCGTGAGCGATGTGTTTAACTGATATTGAGATTTAGGAGAGTGTAACATCCAAAATCGTGGATTTGCAAAATCTTCAACTTCCAAGAACTCAAACTTCGAAAATTTCCCAAATTGCTTAAGGATTCGGATTCCCCCCAAAATTGCACCGAGCTTCTTCCCCGTTTCTCCCTAACCCTAACCCTAGCCCCTCCCTAGCTCGGCTCCGCCATGCCCTGCTCCGCCTCGGCCGCGCCGCCGCGCCAACGCTCCGGCCGCCGTGCCCTCCTCGCCCCGCCCCATCCCTTCTTCGCCGCCCGCAGCCGCCGACTCTTGCGCCGCCTAGGTCATCGGCTCCTCCCGACCTTTAAAACCCGCGCGCCGCTCCTCTTTCTCCCCATTCTTCCCAATCAAGAAAACCGAGCAAGAAGAAGAAGACCGAGAAGAAAGAGGAAGAATCAAGGACTTACCTTCGAAGCCGCGACGCCGTGGTCCCCGCTGCCGCTTCGTCTCTCGGCCGCCGCGCCGCCCGTGCCGCGCCGCCTCCCGCTGTCGCCGCTGCCGCCGCTTGCGCCGCCACCGCCGCGCCTCCCGAGCTCCTTCTTCACCGCGCGGCGCCGCTCCCGCTCCCATCTCCCTCTCTCGCTAGCTTTAGCCGCTCCTCTTTCTTTTTCGGCCGAAGCCGCCCGCACGCGCGCCGCTTGGCTCGCTGCGCGAGCCGCCGCCGCTCGTGGGCGCGCGCCTCGCCCAACTAGCGCGGCCGAAAAGCTAGCCTCGGGCCGCTTGCTTTTTCTTTTTCCGGCTGATTTTCTTTGCCCTTTTCTTTTAATTCAAAAGAGAGGTTTCAAATGTTCATAACTCCCCCATTTTAACTCCAAAAATGGTGTAGTTTGTTTCTAAAAATTTCTAAAATCAAGCTCTTTCTTTTGGTGCTAGTTTGGTTCTTTTTGGAGTTCATTTGATGAGTTATTGTTATTTATTTAATTTAATTGCTCGTTTATTTCTTTTCCTGCACGATCGTCACAGAGAATTCGGAGAAGCCGAGACCCCACTTCGATCAAGCTCAAGAATATCAAGATAATCTAGCCGAGACCCAAAGTAGTCGACACTTTGATCATATTGAACCTACATTTTATGCAAATTATGTTCTTTTAAATATCAAATTGCATGCTTTATTTCCCTTATGCAACTGTATGTTAAATACCCTAAGGTAGTTAAATGCCATGTTGATGCTTTATTTTTAATACACTATCCTTTGATAATTGAATTGCCGTACACCATTGTCACCCTAGTAAATATTTGGTAACTATATTAGTTTAGGCTATACTTAAGCGCCATGCTAGTCTTGCTTAAGTATCGGGGTATTATCTACCCCAATCATCATCTTTGAAATGAACATGATTTTGGGCAATCATTGGGTGTAAATGATCGGGATGGTTATGATGTTGTATTTTCCCTACCTCTTAAAAACCCTAAAGAAATTGCTTGTCACATCTGGGCGGATGGTATGATGGATGGTATGTTGGTGGGTGCTAATGCAGCCCAAGGAATGTTGGTTTGTGGATGGTATGTGGTATGAACCGCCCAGATGGTCCCTAAGGACTTAATCGTGATGACCTCCCAATGTAAAACAAGACGACCACATGTCTATAATGGTGTCGACTGCTAAATAATTTGTATCCGTTAGTATGAGTTGCACCTGCAGATGACCCGCCACGCCATAAGCCTCATGTGGCTATGGGTTGGGGTGTACGACTTACTGCCTATGTGAGCGTAAGTTGTGTGGCGCAAGAGGGGGTCTGGGAAAGAGTTGACGGGTCTATGCGAGCGTAACTCTTCTCAGGTGAAACCTTAGCGGGTGTAACAAGTACTGGGGGACACATTGTAAAGGCCTTGTGACGATCTCCCTTGACTCACATGTCTACTAAACATGTGTATATGTCGTGACGATTGTCTCTTGTGGGTAAAGTGTACAACCTCCGCAGAGTGTAATAAATCTGTTCGAATAGCCGTGCCCACGGTCATGGGCGGACATGGGAACTTACAAGAGTTAGTTCTGCTTATAAAACCTTGTGGGCGGATAAATGTGATGGGTCGCCGTGACCGGTTTTGGTTTTTCCCGGTGGATGTACCTCGGTGATGTCAAGTGGTGGATGTAACCGCTGTCAAAAATAAGCATGAGGTGGAGGTAACCTCTACTGTTATAAATATTGCACAAGTAATCTCTTTAACAAATGCAATTTGGTTAAAATGCTACGTGATAGGACTTTTAATATCGGTACTTTAAATATTGCTTTGTGCAAATAAATGAACCCGAGCCGTCCTTGTTAAGCCTTGCATGTATAATATTGCATACTGTGTGTTGGCTCGCGAGCACGGTAGTTGTGCTCATCCTCGCTCTTTCCCCCAACCCTCAGAACCCGTGGACCATGGAGACTACGTCTACTACGAGGACCAGGACGCCGAGGAGCAAGGACATGAAGAAGAGTAGCATAGTTCCATAGTCTGAGTCTCGCCACCGTTGGTTCATGGTACCCGTACATCCTATATTATCCAAGCCTGTGGCTAATATCGGTCGTACACATGGTACTCCGCCGCTGCCTCGTGGAGAGACTTGCTCTACCCCTTTGCTTCCGCTAACGATTCGAGATTTTGTAATGAACTCGTTTGGCCCGATCGCCCTTTGTAAACTCGACCACGTGGTCTATTTGAACTCTAATGCTTGTATTAATGAATGGTTTGGTCTACGCGATGTATGAAATGGTTCAAAGAATGTGTACCGTGAGCGCCATTCATCGATCCAGGAATAGCGCAGCTTTATCACGCAGGATTCGGATTACGAAATCCGGTCCGACAGAGTCGGTATCGAGCATACGATCGAGGAGCCTTGGTTAGTTTGGTCGTTGTTTAAGGTCTTGAGTCTTATTTTCAAAACCTAAGAAAAGCTTTGGCAAAATATAGTGTATTTATCGCTTTACTTGTCATTCCTAGTTCTGTACTTATCCTACTTCACTTTGATTTATTCACATCGACTTCCTCTTGTTTTCAAAATTTTAGATGGGTCCGTCGCTCGCCGCTCTTGGGACTTTTTCTCTCACTGAGAAGACCTGAGGCTTCGTGGGGATTTTTCACACCGATGCAAGATTCGGGATACTACCATCCGCCTATCTTCATGGGCCTGATGACTCTGTGCCGGACCGAGAGACTTGGAGCATGGAGGTTTTCCTCTATGCTAGGGAGGGTGAGTTCAATACTCACACCTTCAAGGCCGAGCACCCCAGAGCCGTGCTTTGATGTCGCCCAGATGTGGCACGACTTGCCGCTGCCTCGCTTGTGCCGATGCATGGAGACCTCTCGCAGAGCTCGCCCTTCGCTTCCACCCGACTCTCCAGAGGGAGAGCTTTACCCGGTGATCCGCCACGCCCGGCAGATGACCCGCACTGTCACATCGCTCCCACCACGCAGCCTTGTCGACGCCTCGCCAACGCCATTGACGATCGGACGCTTCGATTTCTCCTCACCGCCAGCCTACGAGCACTCGACACCCTCCGCGACAACATGTTCGAGATGATGAAGCCCACCGCGAGGTAGAGCGGAGAGAGACGCTGCTATTGCAGATGGCCCGCCTTAGAGCCGCCATCGCAGCCGCCGCCCCAGCCTCCCGCCGCCGCCTCAGCCTCGCCGCACCGCCGTCGTTCCCGGCAACCCGTGCCGCCAGCCGACGCTTCACTGGAGGACCCCACACCCCGCCACGCGCGCAAGAAAGTGCGCCCACCGCCGACCGACCGCAGCCTTTGAGAGTCCACCAGGACGCAGCCCGCCGCCCGCTCGATTCGACGAGTTCGACCGCGGCGCCACTCGGCCGCTTCGCCGCCCACCATCGGGCCGCAGCTGTTTCGATCCCGGTAATCGTACTCACTTGTGGTGGTAAGCACCCATGAGGGGAGTAGTCGATAGCTAGGTTAACTAGCGCGCTTGCTAGGTAGTCTTTTGGTTGCAAGCACTTTCTTTATCCACCTTTGTAGGCGTTGTGTTTGTATCTCGTGTCATGGCTTTGCATGGCCTATATGTCGTGTCTTAGGAGTCATGTAACACTTACCCCCTAATATTAATGATTGTAGCCATTCGGCTTTGTATCGCAATTGTGTTGTTTGTTCAATTTGATTTCTTTCTTCTGTGTGCCTTAGAGGCCAGTGAACCTCATATACCCCTCTCTAGTTCTAAGCCTTAGTGTTTCTTCAGATGGCACCAAGGAGAGCCGCCTGCCTCCGTGGTGCTTTCGCAGCAGCCGTGGAAGAGGCCGTGGCTATGGCCGTGGTCGTGGACAAGACCTACCTCCCCCACCGCCAGAGCATCCA
Organism: Ampelocalamus luodianensis; assembly: GCA_036346255.1. NCBI lineage: Eukaryota > Viridiplantae > Streptophyta > Magnoliopsida > Poales > Poaceae > Ampelocalamus > Ampelocalamus luodianensis. The sequence goes on from CM070622.1 coordinate 8,155,229, forward strand.
ACAATGGCACAAGTTATGCAACAACAAGCCCAAATCCTTCAAGCCTTGCTCGCTAATCAACAAGCAGGAGCAGCCACCGCCACTCTAAACCGGGCAGATTTCCTCAGACAAGACCCTTACCTTTGCCTCAGCAGATGAACCCCGAAGCGTAAGATTGGCTGTGGATACCGAGAAGAAGCTTCGCCAGCCCGATGCTCGAGGAAGACAAGGTGGACTTTGCCACTCACCGCTTGAAAGGAGCCGCCGCTGGTGGGAAACTACCTCGCCGCTCAAGGTGGTGAAAGCCCAAAGAGCGTGGAGAAGAAGAAACCGGCAAGCAGATCCGCCATCGAGATCGCAGGATCCGCCATCGTTGAAGCAATTGTCTGGCACACCGACGAGACCGCACTCGCATGGCGCCCAATCTCCCGAACGAGTTCAAGATTGCCTTCAGACTAACTTTGTACCGCCGTACAATGAGGCTAAAAAGAATGAGTTTAGAACTCTCAAGCAAGGTCAAATGACAACCAATGAATATCTAACCAAGTTTAACTAGCCTTGCTCGCTACGCCCCAAAGGACGTAGCGATGAAGAAGAGAAGATAGACCGCTTTGTGGAAGGAATGCGTGGAGACATGAGAAGCCGCCTTATCCTCCATGATTTCTAGCTTCCACCACTTGATCAACAAAGCCCTCGTGGCCGGAAAACGAGAAGAAGATTGCGGAAGTTAGCCGCAAGAGAAAGATGGTATTCCGTAAGCCGCAAGGTGGCTTTCCTCATAAGTCAACATTCCTCGCAACTCATCTTTTAAGCCGCTTGTAGTTTCTCCACAAGGAACTCAAGCTCCACCCGCTGCATCAATGGGAATGGTTTCAGATCCTTCGTCCGCCGGACACCGCAACAAGCAACCCAAGAACTCATCTCCATTGTTTCCATCGTGGAGTGAGAGGGCACTTCGCCAATCGATGCCCTCAACGCCGTAACACTCCCGCGGTTCAACTCAGAGCCGCACCACCAAGGTCAAACATCGCCCAGCAGAACCATCGTGCCCCGCAAGCACCTAGATCTACCTCGACACCAAATCGCGCCATGTGAACCATGTCACACCGAGGAGGCTCGTGAAGCTACAGAGTTCTAATGGGTACGTTCTCGTTAAATCAGCATCAAAGACAAGTTTTGTTTGATTCGAGCTTCGCATTCTTTCATATCAAGAAAATTTGTTGAAAGGCTTAAGTTGCCAACCTTTAAGCTAAAGAAACCCGTGGTACTTAGTTCACCCGGGACCCTTGACTACCATCTTAGTAAGTCCCCGAGTAGAAATTGCTATGGAAAATTCGGATTCCTAGCAAACCTCTTAGTGCTTCACCCCAAACTCGATATCATCCTAGGGATGGATTGGTTGGCCCGATACCAAGGAATGATAGATCGTACAACAGAAGGTGGTACTCACCAAAACCCGTACCACAATCGTGGTTAATATAGACCGCTCCTCGTGTTTGGATCGCACTCATCCATAACCTCGAGAAGGTGACTCTAGAAACAACCCTCGTAGTTCAAGATTACCCTAAGTTTTTCCAGAAGAATTGCTCGGCATGCCACTGCATCGAGACATAGAATTCGTGATCAACCTAAAGCCGGAACAACCCCTAATTGCCAAGAGGCCATATAGGATGGCGCTGATGAGCTTGAAGAGCTTAAGGTACAAATGGAAGAATTACAGGAAAAGGATTTATTAGACCTAGCTCATCCCCTCGGGTTCGCCAAGATTTTTGTAAAGAAAAGGATGGCACCGCCAGATTGTGTGTGGATTACAGAGCCCTCAATGATGTGACCATCAAGAATAAGTATCCCTTGCCCGCATTGATGATCTATTCGATCACCGTCAGAGCAACAAGATGTTCTCCAAGATAGACCTAAGGTCGGATACCACTGTGTTAAGATTAGGGCCGAGGACATCCCTAAGACGCTTTTACCACCCGATATGGCTTGTATGAGTTCACGCTATGTCGCTTGGCTTGACAAATGCGCCACCTACTTCATGAACCTTATGAACAAAGTATTCATGGAATACCGGATAAGTTTGTTGTCGTGTTCATAGACGACATCTTAATCTACTCCAGACTAATGAGGAACATGTCAACATCCGCATTTGGTCCCGAGAAGCTTAAAGAACATCACCGTATGCCAAGTACAAGCAAGTGTGAATTTTGGCTTCAAGAGATCGCTTCTGACATATCAGATCCACTGGAGGAGTCGCAGTGGACCCATCCAAAGTAGAAACCGTGTTGGGATGGAAACAACCAACCTCGATGACCGGCGCGAGTTTTCTGAATGGCGGATACTACGTGACGCTTCATTGAAGGATTCTCCAAACTATCCGCACTCAATGACCCACCTACTCAAGAAGGAAAAGAAGTACGAATGACGTAAGCTTGTGAAAAGAGTTTCCAAGAGTTGAAGAAGAAGTTAACTCATCGCACAGTGTTAGTCTTGCTGACATACACAAGGACTTTGAAGTCTATTGTGATGCTTCGCGCGCTGTCCAGGTTGCGTACTTATGCAAGGAGGAAACGTCGAGCATATGCATCCGCACAACTCCGCCCACATGAAGACAATTATCCAACTCATGATTTGGAGTTAGCACAGTAGTGCATGCCCTAAAGATTTGGCGGCATTACTTGATTGGAAATCATTGTAATATCTATACGGACCACAAGAGTCTTAAGTACATTTTCACCCGCATGCACCTCAACCTCCGACAAAGGAGATGGTTAGAACCGATTAATGATTACGACTTGATGTTCATTACCATCCCGGGAAGGCTAATGTAGTGGCCGATGCATTGCCGTAAGTCCCACTGCAATAATGTTATGGTTCAAGAGTATCAACTTCGAGCTTTGCAAGGAATTAGAGGCACTTAACCTCGAGTTAGTAGAACAAGGCACCTTAGCAACTATGGAAGTTCAACCAACCTTAGAAGAGCAAATCAAGACCGCTCGTAAAGGACACCCTGAGTTCATAAATTTAAACATCTCATGGCCAAAGGAAAGCCTCAAAGATGGTTGAAGACCAACAAGGTATCCTATGGTATGGGAAACGTCTCTTTGTTCCCCACCAAAAGGAGCTCAAGGAATTGATTCTAAAAGAGGCCCATAGCTCAAAGATACACCATACACCCGGCAGCACCAAGATGTATCAAGACATGAAGATTCTATATTGGTGGCGCGAATGAAAAGGGACATCGCCGAAGTTCGTAGCTTGTTGCGATGTGTGCCAACGGATCAAGGCGTAACATCGAGACCCGCAGATTGCCGCAACCACCGCAAATCCTCGCTGGAAGTGGGAAGAAATTGGAATGGATTTCATTACGGTCCGCGAGAACCAAGACCGGATATGATTCCGTATGGGTCATAATCGATGATTAACCAAAGTTGCCCATTTCATCCCCGTGAAGACCACCTACAAGGGAGATAAATTAGCCGAGTTGTACATGGCTCAGATTGTATGTCCGCATGGAGTACCCAAGAGGATAGTCTCGGATCGAGGTTCTCGCCACCTCGCATTTTGGCTAGTCTACATGATGCACTTGAACTCACTTAAACTTCAAGATAAAGATATCATCCTCGATCGATGGATGATGTAAAGGGTAAATCGATTCTTGAAGACATGCTTCGGCTTGTGCTTTAGAGTTTACCGTAGACCGGGAGAGGTGTCTACCATATGCAGAATTTGCCTACAACAATGACTACCAATCCAGTTTGAAGATGTCCCGCTTGAAGCACTCTATGGGAGAAAATGCGTAACTCCTTGCATTGGTCGAATCAGAGAAGGTTATATCTTCGCCGATACTCTCAAGCAAGCGTAAGAGAAGGTCGATTGATCGAGATCGTCTACAAGCCGCTCAATCCGCATGAAAAGTTATGCCGACAACCGTCGAGAGAGTTAACTGGTTGGAGATCATGTATACCTCAAAGTGTCACCCTTCGAGGAATGCGAAGATTTAAAGTGAAAGGCAAGCTTGCGCCAAGGTACATAGGCCCGCTCCCAATCACCGCCAAGCGTGGAGAGGTAGCATATCAACCGGAATTACCAGAAATTTGTCGATGTCCACAATGTGTTCCACGCCTCTCACCAAGAAATGCCTTAGAGTACCGTAAGAGCAAGCTCCAATTGAAACCATTGCACTCCGTAAAGACTTGTCGTATCCGAACATCCGATCAAGATTCTTGATGTCGTGGAGAAGCAAACAAGGCGCCGATCATCCGCTATGCAAAGTGCAATGGAGCAACCACTCTGAGAGAGAAGCCACGTGGGAGCGTGAAGATCAGCTCAAGTTGGATTACCCCTACCTATTCTCCGAGGAGCTCGAATCTCGGGGTCGAGATTCTTTTTAAGGTGGGTAGGTTTTGTAACATCCAAAATCGTGGATTTGCAAAATCTTCAACTTCCAAGAACTCAAACTTCAAAATTTCCCAAATTGCTTAAGGATTTGATTCCCAAAATTGCACCGAGCTTCTTCCCGCTTCTCCCTAACCCTAACCCTAGCCCTCCCTAGCTCGGCCTCGCCATGCCTCGCTCCGCCTCGGCGCGCGCCGCGCCAACGCGCTCGCCGCCGTGCCTCCCTCGCCCCGCCCCATCCCTTCTTCGCCACGCCTGAGCAGCCGCCGACTCTTGCGCGCCCTAGGTCATCGGCTCCTCCCGACCTTTAAAACCCGCGCCCGCTCCTCTTTCTCCCATTCTTCCCCAATCAAGAAAACCGAGCAAGAAGAAGAAGACCGAGAAGAAAAGAGGAAGAATCAAGGACTTACCTTCGAAGCCGCCGACGCCGTGGTCCCCGCCGCCGTCTCCTCGTCGCCGCCGCCGCCCCCGTGCGCGCCGCGCTCCCCGCTGCCGCCGCTTGCCGTCGTTTGCCGCCACCGCCGCGCCTCCCGAGCTCCTTCTTCACCGCGGCGCCGCCCCGCTCCCATCTCCTCTCGCTCTAGCTTTCTCGCCTCCTCTTTCTTTCGGCCGAGCCGGCCGCACGCGCGCGCGCTCTTGGCTCGCCGCCGAGCCGGCCGCCGTGGGCGCGCGCGCCTCGGGCCCAACTAGCGCCGCCGAAAAGCTAGCCTCGGGCCGCTTTGCTTTTTTTTTCCGCTGATTTTCTTTACCCTTTTCTTTTAATTCAAAAGAGAGGTTTCAATGTTCATAACTCCCCATTTTAACTCCAAAAATGGTGTAGTTTGTTTCTAAAATTTCTAAAATCAAGCTCTTTCTTTTGGTGCTAGTTTGGTTCTTTTTGGAGTTCATTTGATGAGTTATTGTTATTTATTTAATTTAATTGCTCGCTTATTTCTTTTCCGCACGATCGTCACAGAGAATTCGGAGAAGCCTGAGACCCCACTTCGATCAAGCTCAAGAATATCAAGATAATCTAGCCAGAGACCCAAAGTAGTCGACACTTTGATCATATTGAACCTACATTTTATGCAAATTATGTTCTTTTAAATATCAAATTGCATGCTTTATTTCCCTTATGCAATCGTATGTTAAATACCTAAGGTAGTTAAATGCCATGTTGATGCTTTATTTTAATACACTATCCTTTGATAATTGAATTGCCGTACACCATTGTCACCCTAGTAAATATTTGGTAACTATATTAGTTTAGGCTATACTTAAGCGCCATGCTAGTCTTGCTTAAGTATCGGGGTATTATCTACCCCAATCATCATCTTTTGAAATGAACATGATTTTGGGCAGTCATTGGGTGTAAATGACTGGGATGGTTATGATGTTGTATTTTTTTCCTACCTCTTAAAAACCCTAAAGAAATTGCTTGTCACATCCGGGCGGATGGTATGATGGATGGTATGTTGGTGGGTGCTAATGCAGCCCAAGGAATGTTGGTTTGTGGATGGTATGTGGTATGAACCGCCTGATGGTCCCTAAGGACTTAACTCGTGATGACCTCCCAATGTAAACAAAGACGACCACATGTCTATAATGGTGTCGACTGCTAAATAATTTGTATCCGTTAGTATGAGTTGCACTGTGCAGATGACTCGCTACGCCATAAGCCTATGTGGCTATGGGTTGGGGTGTACGACTTACGGTCCATGTGAGCGTAAGTTGTGTGGCGCAAGAGGGGTCCGGGAAAGAGTTGACGGGTCTATGCGAGCGTAACTCTTCTCGTGTGAAACCTTAGCGGGTGTAACAAGCATCGGGGACACATTGTAAAGGCCTTGTGACGATCTCCCTTGACTCACATGTCTACTGAAACATGTGTATATGTCAGACGATTGTCTCTTGTGGGTAAAGTGTACAACCTCTGCAGAGTGTAATAAACTGTCGAATAGCCGTGCCCACGGTCATGGCGGACATGGGAACTTACAAGAGTTAGTTCTGCTTATAAAACCTGTGGGTGGATAAAATGTGATGGGTCATTGTGACTCGGTTTTGGTTTTTCCTGGGTGGATGTACCTCAGTGATGTCAAGTGGTGGATGTAACCGCTGTCAAAAATAAGCATGAGGTGGAGGTAACCTCTACTGTTATAAATATTGCACAAGTAATCTCTTTAACAAATGCAATTTGGTTAAAATGCTACGTGATAGGACTTTTAATATCGGTACTTTAAATATTGCTTTGTGCAAATAAATGAACCCGAGCCGCCCTTGTTAAGCCTTGCATGTATAATATTGCATACTGTGTGTTGGCTCGCGAGCACGGTAGTTGTGCTCATCCTCGCTCTTTCCCCCAACCCTCAGAACCCGTGGACCATGGAGACTACGTCTACTACGAGGACCAGGACGCCGAGGAGCAAGGACATGAAGAAGAGTAGCATAGTTCCATAGTCCGAGTCTCGCCACCGTTGGCTCGTTGGTACCCGTGTACATCCTATATTATCCAAGCTCGTGGCTAATATCGGTCGTACACATGGTACTCGATCGCTGCCGTGGAGAGACTTGCTCTACCCCTTTGCTTCCGCTAACGATTCGAGATTTTGTAATGAACTCGTTTGGCCCGATCGCCCCTTTGTAAACTCGACCGACGTGGTCTATTTGAACTCTAATGCTTGTATTAATGAATGGTTTGGTCTACGCGATGTATGAAATGGTTCAAGAATGTACCGTGAGCGCCATCTATCGATCCAGGAATAGCGCAGCTTTATCACAGAGGATTCTGGATTACGAAATCCGGGTCCGACAGAGAGCAAACTTACTAGTTGCTTGCTTGCATGCTTAACGTGGGACACACACTTTGTATTGGTTCGTCTCGTTTAAATTTGATCTATAATAGATTGGGATTGTAATTCTTGATCTTTTATTTTAAAAACTGCTTATATTAGGTAAGCTATCGTATTTTGCCTATAAAAGGCCCATCTGACCCTTTATATAAGCACACCCATACCTATACCCTGCACCCTGTAGCCTCTCCACACGGTGCACGCCCATTAGATTGAACTTCGAAAATGGATAGCAAGTGTGCCATGGATTCCTCAAAACCTGGCGTCGACGGCTCGGACTCCAACGACGCCTTCCGCATCGGTGGCTCCTCGCCCTCAGGTCAGCCCCTCAACCACACGGGCCCTGTTGAATTCTTCGCCGACGGCGCTGGTATGCGCCTCACGCGCATCGACGCCGACGGTGCGGTGCTGCGCCCTCTGATCCAGCGCATCAATGAGAGCGGCGTCGACGAGGAGATCCTCCGCGGTGTCATGCGTAACGTCGTGGAACTGTCGACGCACTGGCTAGGCAGCTACGCCGTCGAGCTCTGCATCCTCAAGGCACCCGCGCCCGCGGACCGCGATCTCTTGGTCTACGCGTTCGCCGCGCTGCCCGACCACGAGCTCGCCGAGCTGGTGCAGAACGAGTACGGCAACTGCGTCGTGCAGAAGCTGCTGCGGAGCGCCAAGGACGTAAGTGCGTTGGATAGTTCGGTTAATTAAGCGGGATTACTTCGCCGGTTTTTACGTGCGCCATGCATGCGCGCATGGGTTTGGTGTTTGATCTTGGCATCTACCATAACTTTCTTGGTTCGGTGCAGGATTTCCCGGAGCAGGCCGGCGGGCTGGCGCGGCGGATCGAGCAGCTGCCGAAGAGTGTCCTGGAGCAGACGTACGCGAAGAAGGTCGTCAGGGCCATCAGGAAAATGTTCGCCCGCCGGGGAGAATGAGCGGCGGCCGGCGTCTTCGTCTTCGTCTTCGTCTTCGAATGGAGTTTTTAGTTTATGTTTGGATCGTCTCTAGTCATCGTGTGCGTGTGCGTGTGCGTGTGCGTGTGCGGTTAGGTGGTCGCAGGGGTTGTTTAGATTTCTGTTTAGAGCAAACAGGGATCTGTTATTGGATTTAGTTTTTGAACTATCAATAAATCTATTGGATTGCTATAGATAAAACAGCATAACAAAAAAAAAGAAGAAGAGTGTAATATACATAAACAACTCTACTTTTTAAGTGAATTTTTACAATTTTTCGCCAAACATGATCACACTCTGTTAGTTGTTTTTTAGACTACTCTGTTAGTCTGTTCGATCGACAATATATTAACCAAATCACCCTTTGCGCACTCACATAATAGATAGTTAATTAGTTCGACCACCCAGCATTTTTCACCGTTTTAAAAGCAATGGTGAAGTGGAAAGTCTACAATAGCTACAATCATGATCTCCTTGCATAAATAAATAAATTGTTGTTCCCAGAAAACTCTATGGCAGCCAATTCCACACTCCAACAAGGAATGTACCCACCATCAAATCAAAAAGTCGTTTTCTAAAATCTGTTTAACCGTTGTAGTTTAGAATCAAAATTCTGTTTAGAAAAACAAACAAAAGTGAAGTTACTTTATCCGTCCCGATGGACTCAAATGAGTAAATGACCTGGTGCAATTTCCAGGGGCGGCCGCACGTAGTGACTCCTGGATATTGTAATTAGGAGAGGAAGCCTGAAAAGCCTCAAAAGAAGTTTTTTAAAAGAGTGGATGGAGGACACACATGACACTCACGTATGCTCATCCACTACACATGCTAGAAATTTTGCCAAAGCTCGAGGTCCTCGCAGAAAGCGTGTACTATGATTAAAGAAGGCACGCTACTGAACACCCCCGCTCCCACCACAAGGCCACTGGCCTGTCCTTCATCAAAAGAAGTTTGACATGTACATACATGATGACATCAACAATTATATTTAGCATTTATATTTAGCATCTACACAGGAACTGGCTTCAAACCCACACTTTCATGTTAGTCCACTGGTGTCAGGTAGAAGAACCAAATCCAGTTCATCTATGGTTATACGTCGACATATTAGACAGAGAATAGTTGTAAGATGAACCCTTCTTATCTGATGCTCGGGAGACAGCAGCGAGGGGATCTGCAGAATAGAGCTTTGACCTTGATGATGTGTACGCACTTGGAACATTCGGAACACTTGGTCGAGGTGCTGGAGAGTCGGGTCTATATGATCTGGTGGAAGCCAATCCATAGTAGTCAGCCAAGCCACCTAATCGAGTCTGAATAGAAGGCGCAAGCAGGGCCTGATTCTGGATGCCAACTAGATGCTGGCTCCCAGCAACTAGTTGTGGACTCTGAGTGAAAGCCGGAAGTATATTCTGGCTTGAAGCAACTTGGTACTGATTTGCCACTCCTGCTGAATGTATGATCTGCCTTGACATGAGTTGTTGACCCAGGGTTTCAACCGAACCGATGTTCTGGCCTAAAGAACCTTGTACCACATTCTCTGGAAGCTTTGGTCGCTTAGCGGACTGCAGCAGTTGCTGCTTCTGAATGTTCTTACTAACTTCACGAGCAGCTGCAGCTGCTGCGCTCACTGCTCGCTTTCTCTCCGCACTTTGTTGCTCCAACTGTGCCATCCGCTTGTTAGCTTCTTCCAGAATAGGCAGTTCTTCTAGCTTGTGTTCTTTAATGAACTTCTGCAATGCTCCGAGCAACGTACGCTCTTTTGCATCAGCTTCAGTCTGCCGAGACAATTCAAGAAACAAGAAACCGTTTATACGACTTTTAACACCTAATATTCATAATAGACAATACTGCAGCAACAATGCACCTGAAAGGCAGAATCATCTCCCCTGATGCGGATCATGTTTCCAGCTTTAGCAGTATCATTAACGTATGACCTTAGAACAGGCAATATAGGATATTTGTGCACTAAATTAAGAGCTTGAATGAATTTGACTGCCTCTAGCTGTTTGCCTTTGTTTATCATTGTCTGAATGAGAACTGGTGCAAAGAGAATGTCATGTTGAGGTCAATATTCTCATCTATCTCGGTTGGAAGAAAAACTAAAAGCATTAAAAGTGGGACATAAAACATCATACCATGAACTTTTAAAATACAAAACAACAAAGCTGACCCTGTAAGGCTACACAACAGAGTGCCGTGAACAAATCCACAGATGCACAGCCCAAACAAATAAAAAGACCAAATATGATAAGTCTTCTTACTTTCTTGCTAAAAGGTACAAAGCACTGTTGAACATCATTTGACCTCGAGCAGAGCTGTCTAAGATATTCACTGCCTCCCAAAAAAGCATCCAAATATTTGCCTAAACTACAAATTACAAAAGCTGCAATCAAGGTGTCATGGGCGTGGTTACTGTTCATGCATTTACTGTTCACCTACGAATAGTTTTCTTTGTTAAGAATATCTATTTCCTTGGATTGCTGATTAGTTTCCTTGTATAGGGATTAGGTAATTGGAAATGCTATCTATTAGTTAGGAAGGTCATCTATTAGTTAAGAAAGTCATCATTTAGATTAATTTTATCCATAATTGTTAGAAAAACCCTCTGTATAAGGACGCATATTGTAATCGTTGGCATTAAGCACAGATGAATTGACAAGTTTCTAGTCTCTAGAGTCCAGTTGTGGTCGTTCCTTTGACCGGCTATTCTAGATTTATTCCTCCCCAATCGGTGCCCTCTTTCGCCTAGCGTCATTCTACCTCAAATCGTCGCCGTCTAACCTCTCTCCGAAGGATATTTATCCCTATGATCTAAGGATCATAACACTAGGACAAAAAGGAGATCACAATGAAGGGAACTGCAACTCTCAACTAAGCACATAGAATTAAGATACAGCCAAGTACCAGCAGGAATATACAAGCAACATAAGTTACAGAACAGATGAGGAAAAATATTACTAAATCAGGCATTTGAGAACAAAACAACAAAACAAGAGAGAAAAGATTGCTAAAACAGAAAGAATTTGGCAGCAGCTAGCAAGTTATGAGAAAGAGAGATGAACTGCACACTTGTCGAAAATACCAGTTAGGTCATGACCTCAGAAATTGGAATGACAGGCATGGCTTTTGCCAATCAGACCAGAAAGATGTTTTTACAAAGGTATCATCACAGGTCACACAGTGCAGCCTTAAACATAAACCAAAGTCAATGTATTAAACTACACCAAGAAACCTCAAAAACTAACAGCAAAATTAGAGAACGATATTTAGCACTTCAGCGACAATTTACGAGCCAAGAAGGCAAGTTAGCAACTGAAATCAACAGTGATGTCTGATATGAACAACAGGCAAAGAATGTTTAATTCACAAAATCACAAGCATCATACAAATATATAGGGACTTTATACATAATACAAAGCAGCAACTACCAAAGTAATGGGAATCTCAAAAACAAGGCATCCTTTAGGGGTTCTCAGCATTAAAAAGTCCAAACTTAAATCTTTTTTGGCCTGCCTTGCACAGTTGAACTCATGTCATAAGCTAACTTACTAATTACTATGCTCACAGAAAATAAGCCAAATAAGCTAGGTTATCAGATAAGTGCAAAAGATCATGGACAAATTCAGCATATAAACTATTATAGTGTTATAAGCTAGGATGCATGGACACGGACACGACACGTATTAGACACGGGATTCGCCATTTTCTAAAAAATGGCGACACGGGGACACGGCTGTATAATAATAATAATAATAATAATAATAATAATAATAATAAGGGTGGAACCAACAAAGTCTAATAGCACTAGTGAGATATCTCAGCACTCAGCTCATATAGTCACATGTATACAAGAAACAACTGAAACAACTCAACTCATATACACTCAGGCACTCACCGAGCTGAGCGGCATCGAGTGTCGGGTGGCCTCTGGAGGGAGAAGAAGCGGCAGAGCGGCGTCGGGTCGTCGGGAGAAGCTCGGGGCTGCAGCCGGCGTCGAAGGGGAGAAGCTCGCCGCTGGATCTGGCGACGCATCACGGCAGCAAGGGGCGGGCGGGCGCTGTCAGGGGCTCGGCGCTACATGGAAGTCGAGCGGTGTCGGGAGCAAGGAAGAAGCCGGTGTCCGTCGGGAGCCGCCGGATCTGGCGATGAAGGGGAGAAGAAGCCAGTGGCCGTCGGGAGCCGCCGGATCCGGCATCGAAGGGGAGAAGCATGGTTATTAAGGCGGTAAGGCGAGGCGAGGCGACCCACCCCCCTCACACCTTTTAAGCGGTAAGGCGCGAGGCGAGGCGACGCCTTACGTATTCTAAGGCGGCAGTGCAGAGCAGCCGGCAGTAGGTTAGAAGTAGAAGAGAAGGCCACGAAAATCCCACAGCAGCTTGGACACGCAGATTGGAAGCCACGAAAAATCCGCTGCGCGTGCCGGCGCCGCCTCTCTTTATCCCCTACCCACGAGCACACGCGCACACCACACCACTCCGCCTCGTCTTCACCTCCGCGCGCCTCGCCTCCTCCACATCCTCGCGCGCGCCGCCTCCTCCACTTCCTTCGCCCGGCCGCCTCTCGGCTCTCCTCTCTCTCGCGCCGCCGCCGCCGCGCCGCTCTCCCCGTCTCAAGCTTCCCTACCTTGCCCTCTCCCCGCCTCTCTTCCCTTCCCTTCAGTACCCAACCTGCGCAGATCCGAGCAACCGAGCGAGCTCGGGCGGAGGAAGACACCCACGGGCGGTAGAGTACCCCGGCGGCGCTGATCCAGAGACAAACGACACCCACGGGCGGCGGAGGACCCCGACGACGCAGATTTGGAGACAAGACGACGACGGCGCCAAGTGGTGAAGGCGAGGCTCCGGTGCAGATCGTGCGAGGAGGAACCTTGTCGACGAACTCAAGGTACAAGTGAGCTCCCGCTCCTCTCTTCTCTCCTTCTACCTCCCTCTCCACTGAAAGCTCCGAGCAGAGGACGCAAGGCGGGGGCGACGCAAGGCGGGGCGACGCCTTACACCCCGGACCCGCCTTACCGCTTAGGCGACGCTTAAGTGTCGCCTAAGCGACGCCTTAATAAGCATGGGGAGAAGAAGCCGGTGGCCATCGGGAGCTGCTGGATGGCGACGCAGCAGGGGCGGGCGAGCACTGTTGGGGCTCGGGATTGCAGCGGCGTCGAAGGTATGCCCTCTGGCAACAACTCGGGTAGGTTAATTAGTGATGGTGAGGGAATGGGCTGGTACCGTTTTGGGCCGAATTGAATGGCCCAAGTGTCCGATACGTGTTCTATATGTGTCCGATTTTATTTTTGTTTTTTTTTCGCGGTTGCAATTTCCGACACGCCTTGAATACGTGTCCGAGCCGTGTCGGAGCCATGTCCGTGTCTGACACGGTGTCCAACACAAACTCTTCACCTTGTAGCCGTGTCCGTGCTTCCGAGGTTGTAAGACCGTTAATCCCATAAGCCACCCCTGCAATAGCTTCAGCTTATCACCAGAGTCATCCAAAACAAACAGAGTTCAAAATGACAAACAACATTATAAAAGATTTTCCAAAAGTAAATACAGATTACAGTGAGTGGCCTTGCAAAAAGTGAATAGCATGCTGATGGACATCAATAGGTCCCAAATAGAAAATGTACCAAGATGCAGAGGGAACAACTGAGCAGTGAGCACAAAGAAAATTAGAAAAACGAAGTAAAAACTATCCAAAATGTTCTGGAAAAATAACAACATAGGCCTCTCAATAGCGGAATGTCAACACGGCAATGAACCCAATCAGTCCCGAAAGATGTTTCATTGTATGGATTATCTACATAGAGGGATAGACCAGCATAGAAATAAAGCTGCAGCATGAGAATAACAGAAAGAAAAACGACCAAGGACATGAATTTAAGGAGCAAGTACAGGAGAAATGTCCCTAACAAATCATGAAATTGCAAATAAAGAGTTCTGCATGTCAGTTTTAATAGAGTAGTTCCAAGTAACATCAACTGGGACGAAATAAACAAAACCAAGCAAAAATTACCACTCTATCAGATACACTAAATCTGTGGTATTAGTAAGAAACATCTGCAAAGGACATGGAATGGTATCTAAAAACAAAAGTTTCAAGGGGGGAAAAGGGATGATATGAAATGAAAGCATCATAATTTTATCTTGTACTTTGAGAAGACGAACATTTCCAAATTGCAGAATGAAAATGCAAATAGAACGAAAAGATGAAGACAGATTGCCCCTAGCAAAGTTGCAATACCATAATCGCAAGAATCAACTGACAACGTGCAGACATAACATCACATTGTAGTCTGTGGCAATATCTGTCAGCAATGGAGTGATGAATCCCAACACCTAAAAACATCGGCAGTCTACCGACGAAATGATTACAGTGACATGCAAACACATGTTAACAAAAAAAAACTACAATACGCAGTCCATACTTGCAGATCAAAAACTTCAAAATACTGATAAAAGAAACAGCGTGAACATGCCCCTATTAACTTTATAGAGCAAATGGTATACAAAGAAAGCATAATTCTGTAAATGTAGCAGAACTAAGGACACTAACACATCGTGACATAGATCACTGCAGAGAACATGAAACAAACAATAGCGATAACGATCATCCTAACGCTTCAGGCCAGGTGAGTTACTACAACTTGGTCGCACAGTTCATAAGACAAACAGTGCTACAGCCTAGCATTCTATAGACCGCAGTGAAACCAACAAAAATTTTCCTAAACCGAGTCAAATGTGCCTTACCTGGCATATGCTGGTCGAGGTCGAGCCCAAGGCCAACGAAAACCTCAACGGCGCGCTCCCGGCCTGAGATCGACACGATGAGATCGAGCACCTCGTGGGCGCCGCCGACATCCTCCACCAACCCAAACATCCCCACGAGAAGCAGGAAGGCGATCGTCTCCTTATTAAACACCGCCTGCATCCCGATCCGCTTGCACCGCTTCCAGTCCGCGGCGACAGCTCTGGCCTCCTCGCGGGCCTCCGGCGAGGGTTTCACGCCGAGCGCGCGCAGCCGGCCGAGTAGGCCCATGAGCAGGCGGCAGGCCACCTTGGCGTCCCCGTTCGCCTCGCCCTCCGCCCGCGGCGCGCGGCAGAACCCCGCGGCCGCGGCGAGCACCAGGAGCCCCGGGTCGGGTGCCACCAGGAGGGCGGCGTCAAGGGCGCGGGCGGGGTCCCGGAGCTCGTCCCTGTGTTCGGCGAGGTACGCTCGTAGGCCGGGGCCGTCCATCGCGGAGCACAGCAGCTCGAGCTGGGAGAAGTCGTCGAGGCGGGAGGCGAGGGTGGAGTCGAGGCTGGTGGCGTCTGAGTGGAGGGAGCGCCACGCGGAGGTGAAGGCGGAGAGGGCGGTGGAGTAGGTCTGGAGGGAGGCGACCGCGGTGAGGACGGAGGAAGAGGAGGTCGTCGTCCCGGGCTCGGCGGCCATGGCTGCGGCAGCGGAAACCCTGGCTGTGAACAGGAAGGTGTACAGTACTACGGTCTACGGTGCGGTGCCCGGTGGGGCGCGTTTTAGGTTTGGACCGAACCTGAAAGGGGGGAGAAGCAGGCAGGGCACAGGCGATGTTGAGTAACGCCCAACTTGTGTACAAGCCTACTACTAACCTAAGTAAGCCCAGGAGGCCCATCTACACGCCCATCTACATAAGGGCTTGTTTGGGAGTCTAAATCCCCACCGGGATGCCGGCCAATTTCCTTGGGTGGAAATCCATATGGGAATAATCCTCAACTCAAGTAGACGGCGTGTTTGGAAGACAGTAAGGCAGGGATTTTCCGGTCCTATCCGTGATGTTTCCACTGGAAAAAGTCCTTGTCTTCGCACATCGGGAAAAATCTTCCCGTCGCGTTGCTTCCTCTCGCAACCGTCTACACCGCCATTCGCTCCCACACAACCACCCCCGCTCATGCTCAAAGTCGACAACAAGTCGGCGATCTCCCTCAGCAAGAATCCGGTGTTCCACGACCGGAGCAAGCACATAGACACCCGATATCATGTTATTCAGGAATGCGTGAAGACAACAAAGTTGAGGTGGAGTACATCAAGACCGAAGAGTATCTAGCTGACATTCTGACAAAGGCGCTGGGCCACGTCAAGTTCTAGGAGCTGCGCACAAGGATCAGCATCGTCGAGATCAAGAAAGCGCGTCAAGTATTAAGAAGTGTTTGTTGATTAATCCTGTGAGCAGATTTCTTGTGTTGATTACCGTTTCCGTTTCTTGTTTTGATTAGCAGTCACGCATTGAATGCTTGTTATGCAACTAGAAACGTTTGCATGTAGCTTTATGAGCTATTAGTTGCATGTAAATTAGCGAGTCACTTGTTTAGAATAAAAGGAAATGAAAAACAGGAAAACGATGTGTTGTTGCAGCACCAAAAACTTTTGTTGTCTCGGGTGTTTTTCTTCTGGGTGTGTTATAGAGCATTCGGGTGCGTGCGTCCAGGCGTTCGAGCGAGAGGTAGCCGGCGCGGCTGACATCAATTACCTCATGTTAAAAACTCACCGAATACTCAATTACTCATGTCGTAATTCTGGTGTTCCTGCGCTCAAGGCACCGGTTGGGAGGGTTTACTTCACCGGTGAGCACACGAGCGAGCACTACAATGGCTATGTCCATGGATCTTGCAGGTTTGAAGTCTTGGCCACATGTGTCTCATGCTCGACGTCTGAAACTATTTACTTCTAGTTGGTGATACTTGCAACATCCAGAAAATGTTACGACTAATTCAGGTTACGACCATCCTATGGTCGAAAGGTCTGTTACGACTAGATTGAATCACGACCGCCATATGGTTGATAAGTCTTACAGACATATGGACCTTGTCTCATCGACCAGGGACCCTTTATGTTACGCTCGACTATATATGGTAGTTAATACAACACATGTATGTATATGTCTCTAACATAATTGCATACACATCTCTTCATCTCTGGCAATAACCGCTTGACAAACATGTTGGAATTAATATGGACTGGGCCCATCTTTAATTCTAATTAATTCCTGAAAAATTCCAAAAACTCATGTGCACGTGCTAAAACTGTTTAGTTCCATATGGAGAGTTGAATGGGAGTTACACCACTTTAAAAGGTGGAACGTGGTAGCCCCCTTGTGGAATTGGAGAGAGCCAATACACGCGCGCTCGCTCGCTCGCCTCGCCGTGCCGTGTCGGCGTGCGTGCGTGCGCGCGTTTTTCTTTATCTATTCGAAAATCGAAATGCACGTTTTGATACTGATCTCCATACGAAAGATTATCTACGATAGACAAACTCCACAGTTTTGTTGCTATCTCTGGCGATCTCCATCCCGGCAAAGCGCGTGTACGGCTACACGGGGAGAGCAGGCCTCCGGAACCCTCGTCCTTGAAGGCTTGCACGAGCGATGACGAATAAGGTTTTTGGGGAGCGTTCGCGTGACTGCTCGCTTCATCTGATTCTCCGCTACGTCTACATCAACTGCACGACTACTACCACTACGCCATGACGAACGATAATCCAGTCAAGACTCCTGCTGTTGTTACTGGATCTGGAACTCCTACTGCTGCTACTCCTTCTACTGGATCCGGGTATGCCTATCTTGTACATATTTGTTGGTTAGTTTTCTTATCTGTTGTTAACTTGAACACTGAGATAGGTATACTAGTTTATATCCTTCTGAATCTTAGTATAGCTATAGTGTTCTTGTTCATTTACTTTGTAAAAATGGTTATAGTATTCTCCATGATTTATCTAGTACATTTCTGGATTAATATAATTCGAAAAATGCTTATATATTCAACAAAACACACAAGGAGAACGTCTCACTGACAACAACTGGCATCAACGCGTGTATTCAAGCAACCGTCGAGGTACCTCCTGACACACAACAACTGCCATCCTTTCAAACACTTTATAAGGGATGGTGTCGACAGACAGAAGAGAGAGACGAACACACGTACAGAAGCTATTGATAATATTCCTTAGTTTCGGTGGCTTGTTGTGCTTTGTAACCTCATTCAATACAAGAACATAGAAGTATGGTTATTATTTTTCTGGAGAAGGCCTAAGTCTATATTAAAAAAACCGTCTCTTCTTGCGTGATCTTGATAGTCATATCCCAGCATTTAACTCACAAATATCGATAGTAATTTATCAACAATGTGTAATAATTTATTGAAAATGTGGTTTTCTACTGCATGCCAAGTTGTTCTACTTATGCGTTCTGTATTTTCAGTTATCGACTTTTCAGACATTCTGATCAGCCGTGTCTTTAAGAACATAGAGTTTAAAGTCCGCGGCAAGTACGACGACCAAGTTGCAGAGGTAAACTACTAGTACTAGCTACCAGTAGTAGTGTAGTATTACTAATCAACGGTTTCGTAGTGTCTGCAGAAAACGCACCTCTGGACTTTTCGAAAAATGGTCACGCTTACACACTGAGTTTTACTTTCACTGCAGGCTAAATAAAATGATTAGTTGAGATGCCATCCCAGTGACCCGTCTGCTCGTGAGGGAATAAACTAAGATGACACAGTTTCCATGCAAGCTTTTCAGAATGCATTTCGCGCGTTATGTGGCATTCCTGCTCTTGTTCATGCATGTCTAGTGTTCTGAATGCTTTGAGTAGTTTCTCCTAGCCTGAAACATTCCTGTGATGTACTTTCTGCTAATCGAATAAAAGCACATAGTATTTGAGGACTACGTTCTGTTTGCTAATTGTACAGCTGCAGTATGGCATTCCTTCATCTCCTTTCATTGCTTCAAGTAACACATGTTCATAAGAAACAGAGGTGCGCACACCATGACCATACTACCAAACACAACTTCAGATGCATTGGAAACAGAATCATGAGCTATCAATACATATGCAATCATAGAACAGGTAGTTATTGCTGCCCAGCGACTTAAACCAAACAAACTTTATTGAACTTGATAGGTCATAATGGACCGGTCTGCCGACGTTATAGGCCATGAACACCCCGAAGGCCCACACTGCGTCTTAGCCCTTATGGGGAACATCTCGATCTTCAGAGAGAGAGAGAGAGAGCATCTCAAGGGTGACGAAAATAATTCCCAATCATGCAAAAGATCGCTGCTCCATACAGTTAGAAACTACAACTCACAGGAATGAGGTTAATTCCAGCAAGAAATCAGCATTTAGCCAAAACATTTGGAAAAGCAGCTCAGGCGGCCTGTTGCATTCTGTTGCTCAGATTATCCGCGTCTTGTCTAACACTCTCTGTATGGTTCTGAAAGAATTATTAGATGCATTCTTTTCTTAAATAAAAACATCTTATCATATTGTGCTATGTCTGCTAACGTTACAGATGCTAACCTTTCCTTCCTCCCTCCGTTGCTTTAAAAAATTTATTGCTTCAGAGCTATTCATCTTCACAGGTAAACAAAACAAAATCTAAAGATGCTAAGGATCATCGAGACAAGCGATTTTTTTAGATGGAGACGGAAGCGAATTTTAGAACAAGCAAGTGTCCAGACGCGTACGTCATAAGAGAACATACAACATACACATTAGTCATTTCATTTGCAGAGGAGCCCAAGCACAAAATTATGACAGTAGTTGGAAAAGAGCATAGATGAAGCAATACTCATTGTTACTAGTCAATTTCTTACCAACTCTTGGCACATGTATAAGCCACTAAAAAGACAAGGGCCGACTATATCAAATTACCAGTTTTCACTCAAGTCAGAATTCCATTTCAAAATGATAGGGAAATGGTCACAACTTCCAAATTAGCAACGCTCATACATCTGAGCGCAGTAGGACCTTGATGAAAATAGAATATTTCATTTACCGGTTCATCAAAGGTGTGTCCTGGTTCTGCCTCTATTAAGTGTACCCATTTTGCTTCTTCCATGTCACCAGAAGAAGCATAGGATTCACCTTCAAAACATTTCTTCATCAAAAGACAACAGCTACCATGGGACCTGATTAACAGGCTTGCCATTAATCTCTCTGAAAACGAATGCATTTCACACTAACTTCTAGACAACTCAAATGTAGGATTTTGGTTTATATGTCACTATTCACAGCATTAATAGTAATTTTGGCCCTCTCTATACGTCAATACCAAAAATAGCACCATCCACTGTGTCCCAGGGACAGAACTCCCCACCGCACGCCACGTGTAAAATCCAGACCCCTAGGGTATGGACTAGGCCGAGTCCGGCCCCAAGGGGCCCGGATTTCACACGTGGTGTGTAGTGAAGAGTCCGGCCCCTGGGGCACGGTGGAGGAATGCCATTTTTGGCATTGACGTAAGGAGAGTACCAAAATTGCTATTAGCGATGTGAATAGTACCATATGAGACAAAAACTCATAGAAGTAGTTTCATAACATCATCTTCACTCATAAATAGTAGTACACAAGGTGGACCTACAACTCAGATGAAATTGTTCTGCAATCCTGTTCTTTTTAGTAAGCATAACACTATTAGCAAGACCAAGTGTCGAGTGAGTCCTAGAAACATATTACGGCAACAGAAAGTATATAAATATTAAATACATGCCAGCCAGTCTGACAAACATGAACGGGCCCATGTACGAGCCTAGTTGGCATCAGCAACTTAGAAGAAGGCCCTGCTTCCGTAAAAGACCCTAGAACCCTTCGACGGCGATGGCTTCTCGGTTGTGCTCGAGTCAGTGTTATCAGTTGAGGGACTACTGTTCTCGAGATCCAATGGAAGCTTCATTTTTGCTAGGGATTCAGTAAACTGCTGCATGCTCTTCATGTACATGTCCACTATGTCCTGCTGGACAACGGACTCCCCAGGTTGGAGGTTAATGCTGATCACAGGCTTGACAACTTCATCCTTGGGTGGTGCCTCAGAAGAATCAGCCTCACCATCTGTAACATCTTGGCTTTTCTCCTTCTGGCTTTCAGTAGGGGATGCCGCAATAGTGGTCTCGGACGGCTCAGAAACTGGTTGTAGCGTGGCAGAAAGACCTGCGGAGGAGTCTGTGGTTGAGACACAACTTAGAGGGCTTTCATCCCGATATTCCTCAAGATTGTTTGAACAGATTTCAGGACCAGGTACAGCTGCTTCAGACTGCAGTAACTTGCCATTCTCAGCTTTGATTGGATTATCAGAGTTCAAGGTCTCCATCTCGAAATACTTGGTGACCATAATTTGATTCTCCTTCACCATATTCAAGTCTGGGAATTCAATCTTTTCGAGCTCAGAAGGAACCGAGTTATCATTTCCAGAATCGGTCACTACTGACACTGACTTATTGGGTGATGAGATTGGGATGACATCTGGAGAACAACCAGCATAAGACAAGGACAGCTGCACAAATCCAGCCGGTGAGTGGAACAGGTCAGTAGATGACAAGGAGAACTCCTGGACCAGCATTCCATCAGCCATTACAATATCTGCCAGAGGAACAAGGGCAAAGCCAAGAAGCTGGTCCTCCAGGTAGTTCTTCACCCTGCTCAACATCCATATCTCGCACTTGAGCGAAGCATCCACAGTGCGCACATTGAGCCTTAGACCCTCGTCAAACACCGGGTTGCGCCCACCACCGTTGATCACCTTGGTTGAGCATGACACGTCTGGGTCGCTTGTGAGGCACAGCTTTGCATACACATCCTGCTTGTGGTAGATACAGATGTTGTGGATATCGCGTGCCTGGTGTACAAAGACATCAAGGCAGCCTATGGACTTGTCTTTGCTGGCAGTCTCAGTACCAAAGTTGGTGGCTCTTTGAGTAATAATCTCAGTGTTCAGCATCGACGGCTCAGATATAGGGCCAGTTTGGTAAGTTGCCATTGCAGGTGTCCCAAGACTGCACTTAGCACAGACAAAGAAATATGCTTTATTTAATGCTAAATCAGAAACAAAATTGTCTGAACCAAGATTGCAAATTACAGACGAAGTTAAGCAGAATGGGTACAAAACAGTGTTACTAATACTTTGCTAAAGCAATTGGACCTTAAATTTGGAGGAATCTTTAGCTTATGGTTACAGAACAGAAGTAATCATGGGAAGTTGCAAAGTAAAGTACTTGCATTGCAAAACAGAAGGATTAATACAGATCGAAATAATCCCTGGTTGCTTTGTTATCAGCAAGGAAACTGAGGGATAAAGGATTTGGACTTACGATCTGAAGGACTTTTAGCTCAAAGATCTCCAATTGCGGCAGAATCCGAAGCTTTTGGTGATATGAAGGAAACTGTTACTGATTTGCTCTGAAACAGGAAGAGCACGCGGGATTAAAAATTGGAAACACAAATTGACACAAAGTTCAGTCCATAAGAGCCCCAACGATCTGAATACTTGCATCTTTTTAGCACAGCCAATAGAAACCCCGCGCTCCAGCTCAAATATTTCGAATCAAAGACGTAATTTGATACTTCACCACAACACGTAAACACCAAATGACAGCATAGTAAGATTTATGCACAAATCGTATACGAAAACTGGCAGCAGGAACAGCAGTGGAGCACAAATTAAGCACTACATACTGTAAATGCTAAGATTTAGGCGCATATCGTAATGTCATACTCAATTCCGTGAAGAAACAACCGAAATTTTGGCCATTTACACGAATCAAAATCCCTAATAGCGCCAGTAATCACACACAGCCCTTTTAAAAATCCCTGCTGTCCAAACAAGGAAAGAAGATCAGGGGGAAACGCCCAAATCAAGAACCGACAGAACTAACTAACACCAAGAAAATGGAAATTCGACTGACCTCAGAGCACATAATAGTGGTGTGCTAGAGCATGAGCTGGTATGAAAAGGAGATTAACAATTTTATACCGGGAAATACAGGAAGAATAGTGGTGTTACCTTCTTCACCAAGGATTAATGGGGTGAACCGGGGTAAGTCGCGGTCGAGGGAGGTCGAGGTGCCAAACGGAAGAGAGGACCTTGCAGGGTGTTAATAATTGGGTGGGAGTCGAGAGGGGAAAGGTCAATATAAAAAGAGCGCTACTTTTGCAGAAATCACCTCTTTCCTTTCACAAATTACACGTGCCTGGAAATGAAATGAGCAAGACCTATTATACTAGGGATGACAATCGAGCACAATAGGTACGCCTACGGGCACCGGACATTTCTCCGTCAGCAGGCATGCTCGCCACACACGACAGGAGATGATTCTCGCTCATGCCCATCGCCCATGGGTGTATCTGGCGTCCCATCGGGCCTGGTGACGACCACCGACTCCTCACCGAACGTTGTTGCCCCGGTGGCTCACGCGCAAATGCTTGCTACACACCTACACATCGTCTGGCTCATTCTCGCCGTGTACCATTGCTCCGGTCACCGCGGGCCGTCGTCCCTCACCAGTACAATTCAGTGGTAGAGAGATTCGGCAGCCCGAGAAGGGACAAGGAGGATCCGAGGCAGATCCAGTGTCGTGGTGGATGAAGAGAGAGAGAAGAAGAGAAGAGGAGAGAGACGGGCGGGGGTGGGGAGGTTTTTTAAGACGTGTCTGGTGGCATGCATATGGTACGCACTACATACAAAGACACATATTTGATTCCTCACTACAAAAGATTGTACGAATGGAACACTTCAACGGTAAAGATAGTGCATGCGGTTCCTCGTATATGCGCAAGAACCACCTTCTTGTAAAAAGGAAAAATCAATTTCATTTCATAATTCGGAAGAACACGACTGGCTTCAGCTTTAAGTGAATTCGTACTTTCCTCAGTGGAACCGTGCTTTTGAGATGAAAACACAAATGAGTGAATTAGTACTGCAACTTAGTGACATTATTGTGCTTGTTTTTATTTATAGAATCCCTATCAACGGTACTTGTCATGCGTAGTCAAATAGTCAGTGTCGTGAGTCGTCACTGTCGTCAATAGCCGAGACAATGTCAATGGGGTTTTAGCTAAGACCACTAGAAGGCGCATATGTGGAATTTTTGTTGGAAGTCGTCGATGAAGGTAAAGTGGCTGGCTGCAGAAATCCCTCACCTGTCTTTAGCAAGCCATGCGTGCTGCGTGCTGCGTGCAGAAAGGAATCAAATTTTATTCATCGAGTATATTTCAACCAAGTACCACAAACTTTATGTTCCATTCGATTAGAGCATTTTATCTCTAAGGAATTTGTAGATTCCGCTCGTGCAGAGAGAGTAGGTCGAAAGAACGCGAGATCATCTCCACGACTGCACGGTACCAGGCGGGTGCTGCTCCTCTGCTGCTTCACGCACACGGCACACCGGCAAAGCTGCTTTCTTTGTTGTACCATGCGCTATAACTATCATCACAAATCACGATACCAACAAAAGCATATCAAATATTTTGTGCAAGATCGAATTGTTTTGAAGTTATATGTCTATTGTCTAATGATTTTTTTTTCTTCACAACCTCGTGAAGCGAATTGGAACCAGTCGGTTAGGGCCGGCAAAAAAGCTGGTTATGGATTCGAATCAAAATGATTCGATTACAATAGTTAATTGGTTAAAATTAAAATGGGTCAATTCGGAATGAAAAAATGTTAATAAACGATAAATAAAATAATTTTAAGCCGAACTATGTTCAATTTCGAATGAAGATCGGTAAAAGTTCGTTAAGCTCGATAGCTGAGTCAGTCTACATCGCGCGCACACACAGGAATACAAAATGTGTTACAAGTTGAGCAATGTGGAAAGTACTAATGTTTTCCAAAATCACGTAGTGTTGGTCTGGGAGACATTAGCAGATAAAGGCAGCACAATCCACACTCTCCACTCACTGCTTTACAATGAGAAAAGCTTTGAAAAAGGTTGGCAAAAGTGTGCGGTTATCTTATACTCTCCAACTCACCGTGTGAACATGGCCAGTGGTTTAGTCCAAAGTGCTGACCACGACCAATGGATAATGTCGACCCCGATTAAGTTGGTAGATTAGCCAAGGTAAGCACATACATCAGCAGGGCACATTAATTGACAAAACCATCACCATCATCTAGATAAATGAAGCTTGCGAATTGCAACTCACAATTTTTATCCAATCCAAAAGAACAAGAATCAAAGAATGCTCTCCTTTTGTTGCCCTGGTCTATGCCTGCAACTTCAACTTCCAATCAAAATTGTAGTGTATCTATGAGTTTTTGGTTAAAATGGCATTGTTGACGCTCTGAATAGCAAAAGTAGCCTCTTCTCTCTGTCAAATGCAAAAATAGCACATTGTCTGTGCCCTAGAGGACCGAAGCCACCGTGCGGGCGACGTGTCAGCGAGTCTGGCCCAGGGGCATGGACCGGCCAAGTACATTTGTGTGAACAGTGTTTTAATACTATTTAAATACTATTTGAAATACTATGTAATATTATTTGAAATACTATTTAACACTTTAAAAAATTCAATCAAGAGCATTTTTTTGAATTTTTCTTCTTGTTTTTTTACTCGCACTCACAGCATCAAATGTATTATCATATGTACCACAAAAAAAAATCATAATTTTTTTCACATGAAATAATTGCGACATAGCACACACAACTTCAAACTTGGGTGTCAACCGTCGCCAGCCATTGCCACTCTTCGCTGCCCTCGATGGTTCGGTGAGTCAATGGATGGTACATGTGAAACACTATTTATCGAGACGACAGCGGCGGAGTAGTGCACCCATGCGTGTGTAGTACACCATGGTGCGGGGTGCATGTGCACCCATGCTTGGTGCAGGACCGCGAGCACCCCTTCCCATGCTTGGTGTTGGATTTGGTACATGTGATAATACATAGAAAATCAAACATAAAAGGAAAGCGCGTGTTGGATTGGGCAATTCTTTGTTAATTTGAAAATCAGGCATAAGGCATAAAAAATCGGACATGTTTGTTGTTGGATTTGGTGCATTCTTTGTTAATTTGTTGGTTTAATGTGGATCATATTTTTTAATGATGTATTGTACCACAGGCGAGATAAGCATTTCTAAGAACCAACTGAGAGAAATATTTGGTGTGCAGATCATATCATACAGTAACCATACCCTTCGACTCGTGTGCGAATGTGCGAGAGTGAGACTACGACGGCGACACAAGCAAGTAGACGACAACATAACCCTAGTATTAAGGGCACCAGACCACCACCATACATTGACTCATTGAGCCACCGAGGAGCAACGAAGGGTGCTGTGCTACGCCGTGATTTTCATTTGAAAAAATTTGTAATTTTTTTGTGGTATATATGATAAATATATTTGAAGTTGTGAAGTGTTCTTGGCTAAATTTTTTAAAGTGTTACATAGTATTTTAAATAGTACTAAGTAGTGTCAAAACACTGTTCACACGAATGGAAAATTTCGGCCGAAGCAAGACCGTGCCCCTAGGTCCAAACGTGCCCTGTTGATGTGGATCGAGCCTCCAGATGATATTCAATCTGTTAGTTGTCCGATCTTTCACGGTGGGACAACAAACTCACAAACCAAATCGGGTAAATTGAATTGCAAGAAAATCAACACACTCACAAACCAATCAAATAGATTTAATTGCAAGTAGCAGTAGCCTTGATGAATAGTGCCCATGCATGAATAGTAACCTTGCATGAATAATACTCGGACTCTTGATATGTCTCTATCTCAATCCTTCTGTCTCAATCTCTCTCAACTCATCTCAAGAACACATGATATGCGCCAAGATGGCTTTTCTGAATTTTATTATCTAAATCATAACTTGTTCACCCCCTACACAGGATGTTTACAATGGCTTATATAGCCATCCTAAGACACCTAAACCAAGAAAAAAAACTCTAAAGATAATTTGAACACAAAAAAAGAAACATTGAAATTTCTGTTGTCAGTTTCTTTTGGATGTTGCGGCGCACACAGATGGAATATTAAGGTGACACTTAATTATTTGCAAGGCCTTGAAGTTAGCTTTTCAATGAGTCCAAGAACACTCAAATCGGAGTTTGTATGCAAAAAGATTGTGCTGACGGTGACGAGTTCAATCCGAATTGACTTCAAACCTTTCTATCTTCAATTTTCTTGTTTAGGCCGACTTGAATATGTGGAAAATATGAAAAAGGAAGTTTCCTAGACCATTGGAAAGTTATGAAATATCCGGATATCACCCAAAGAAGTCATACAAGTCACGGACTCCTCAAGATTCTCAACTCTCGCGCGACGTTTTGGACAGACCGTGCAACATCAAATGAAGTTACCATAAATTTTTGTAGAAAACACCAAATGAAGATCTGTTTGATCCGTTGGAAACTAGACTTGATAATATTTCTAAATATAAACTTTGTGTGCATTGGAAAAACTTCCATGAACATGACGGACAGAACACCGAGTACGCACATGCACATGCAATTGTTTTTCCAGTGCCCCTCCGAGTTCCCATGCAATATCCAGTCCTCGTATGTGCGCCGGTCCATGCACGTGTAGCTCCTCCTCATGCTCAACATGCACACATTCATGTGTTGCACGTGCACGCTTAGCTTCATACGCTTCTCCTCCATCTTTCTTCTCTGTGATTCCTATAATGAACTCAAGCGAGGAGTTGGAGTAGTGTTCTACTGGATAAACGAATAGTAATCCGTATGTCTAAGTGTGATTACCCCTGAGATAATGACACGGGGCGCCGCAAGAAGTTTGGAAAGAGGTAGTGTTATTGTAGTCTAGCACTGAACATGACAACAAAATTTTAGTTCATATATCAATACTCTTTTGACCTTTCATAATTTTGTGTGCCCCTGAGGTAAGAGTAAAGCCATTGACATGGAGTTCTCAGCTAATTTTCAGTAGACAGTATATATTCTCTACGATGAAGCTGCGATCTAACCATAAATAGGGAAAGATGAGTGATGAACGTTTTTCATACGAGTAGTTTGGATATATTTTCTACGGTGGGGCTACAAGTTTTCCATTTTTTATAGAGCATCTTATTGCTAGCAGCTTAAATAGGTAAATCTAAGAAATTATCACTTTGATCATCAGATATGCTCCTTTTTTATAGTTCTAAGTACTATTAGTTCTCAATAAGACTTCTTCCTTCTGTAGTTCCTTATTTGTTTTCCTCAATTAATGGATGGTCAGTTCATCGTGCTTATTGTGTAGATCTACTATTGTCATGTCTTTCCTCCATGGTAATTGATCGACGTCAAGTTGTTTAGTATTTGGTGTCACCTGTACTTTCCTGTTACTAAATTGTGTTTTTTGTGCTCCCCAGATACTGCCGGTGGTTTCGTTGTCTAGCTCTACTACACCTGTTGCTGTGGCGTTGTGGTTTGTTGATAAGGTCTAATACTCTTAGGCTCCACGCATTTACCTCTATCTATTGTTAATTTACCTAGTTTTAAATTGTAGTGTGTCGAAGAGATGTTGATTACC
Source organism: Ampelocalamus luodianensis (assembly GCA_036346255.1). Taxonomy (NCBI): domain Eukaryota; kingdom Viridiplantae; phylum Streptophyta; class Magnoliopsida; order Poales; family Poaceae; genus Ampelocalamus; species Ampelocalamus luodianensis. Next base: position 8,183,627 of record CM070622.1, read on the forward strand.
TAATTGTTTTTTTCTCTCTCTTTGGAGTTGTGTTGGGCATGCTCCGGTGGTGGTTCCCCACAAAAGTCTTGCCGAAAAAGCTGTTAAGGAGCTCATAGATGTTGATCTGTTCTAATACGAGGTACTACTATTAAAGTTGTTGTGTGCTTTGGCATGCCTTCTAATTATATGATGCATCATATCAAACATACACTGTGTGATTGCTAGAACACACTATATACTACGTTGTCGCCAGTACTAAACTATCGTGTATTTATTTTTCACTTGCCAGTTCAGTAAGACTTGTTGGGAAAAATTAGGAATTCAGTGTTAACAACACTTGGACATCAATCATATGCTCATTCAGGCTAAACAAAATTTTGGTTATGCTTTCTTTATGGAGATTTTCATAGTTACATCTTAGGATATTTGGAAGCAGTGCAAATGGGAAAATTTTCGAACAAAAGGCGCCTCTCATATCTGCTTGGAAAAGGGCTTTCATAGAAGAGGTCACTCTTCATATGCATAGTGACAGATGAATTTAAGTCCGTAATCTTTAGCTGGCTAGATTCCATTTGAAACACATTTATGTTCTCTCTCTGTCTTTTACTCCATCTGTACCTAATCTCCTTTTATTATTTTATTTTAATAGTTCCCAAAAAAACTAAACTTAGCCTTTCACATCAATGGTGGTTTTCCTCATTTACGGTGTACCATAAGTCAGCTACGCTGGATGGTGATTCATACATATGCTGAGATCCAAACTGCGAATGCACAGATGCAGAGCCAAAGTTAGGTTGCCATTTCTTTTGCAAAGCACAACTGTTTCTATTGTGTAAAATTGGTCAAGTATTGCCTTTTTCACTTTCTGGATTTCCATTTAGCTAAAATGAACGGTATCTGAGATTTGTGCATCTTCTTATGTATTCTTCACGGTGTGTGAATATTAACGTGCTACATCGGTTCTTTGTGTTTTCACTGTCCTATGATATGATTTGTTGTGCCTTTTCCATTTGGATTAGACTAATTAGACCTTTAATTAGACTTTGTTTTGCATCCTTTTGGGCCTAATTTATGTGTTATCTTGGTCTGCATCCGGAAGAATGTGCATTTTGTGCTACTTTCCGCTACTGTTTCGTGTTGCCGAGCGTTGATCCGCCATCTTACGGCCACGCCAATTGGCCACAATCGGCCGCGCCATTTGGCGTGGGTCGTGTGGATTAGAATTAGAGAAGAGCTGGCCTGGGAGCGAGTATACTACAGCAAGGCGTTGAGGCCAGGCTGCTATGTACATTAGTTCACGTGTCAGTATGACTAAACATGTGTTGTACCGACTCCTTTCTTTCCCAGTCATGACGTTTTGTTTATATAAAGGGCCATATAGGTACAAAGATTTCATTGGGCAACTGAAAGTCAAACAACTTATACATGAACTCCTATGTATATATATATAGAGACTAGAGAGAGAGAGAGATGTAAAAAGCCTTCGTGTGACAAATGACAGTAGTACTAGGACTCTTAAGAGGTAGGAAGCAGGAGCACACACTAATAGTAAAAATAGGCAATTGGAGTGCACGCTCACCATCCGACAAAATAAGCACGCCCTGCCAGCGACCTGTACTCCTTTGATTTGTGGCCGGCCCTGTCTGCATCTTTGGCACGTCTCCCCTCTCAAGAGTCAAGCTACTATTGCCTGCATGTACTTGCAATGCCACGCCGAAGCTAGCAGCGCGAGAGTTGAACGTAGGCAAGCTACAAGGCCGCCGGCCTGTCCTTGACAACGACGTCCTCGATCTCCCTCCTCGTGAGCTTCTCCTCGTGCTGCCTCCTGCAGAAGACCACCCACGCATTCACCTCGAGCGCCACGCATCCGCCGATGAGCGACGCGAGCGCCATGCAGTAGCCGAGCTTCCAGTAGGACGCGCCCAGCCCCATCACCTCGAACCCCTGGAACACGTTCACCACCCCGACCACCACGCACCCGTACCCGACCAGGTGGTGGTACGACTTCCAGTACTTGCGGTACCGGTTCGTCGTCTTCGGCTGGAAGAACATCGCCAGCGTCTGCAGGCTCCCCGCCGTCGCCGCCGCGATGCCCAGCCCGCGGTGCAGCTTGTACGTCACCCGCGGCGACGCCGACCCCATCACCAGCCCCAGCGCGAACCCGGCCGCGCCCAGGGTGCACCCCGTGCCCTGCATTGCCGCGTGTGCGTAGAACCACGCCGGCCCCGTGGACGCGCACGGGCGGAGGTACCGCGCCACCGCAGCGCCGAGCGGGAGGAGGAGGCCCCACGAGAGAGCGTTCAGGGACCCGTGCGCCCACTGCAGCGTGGCGGAGGCGGTGCGCGAGGCCTCCGTGGCGGTGGTGAGGATGTCCACGGTGGCGTGCGACGCGAGGTCGGAGGCGTCGGTGGGGTGGATGGTCGGGGAGTAGCCCTGCACGTAGAGCCCGTGGTTCCACACGAAGTGCAGCTTGGTGCGGTTCGGGGAGAGCCGGATTGTGGCGGCGATGGTCACGGACGCGCCGTCGCGGACGGTGCGCGCGGGCGCAATGAAGTAGGCGGAGGAGGCGAGCAGCGGGATGTCGAGCGGCCGGGACACTAGGGGCGAGGCCTGGAGCTTGACGTCGGGGGAGAGGAGGAACGGGAGCGCCAGCAGCGCGCCGGTGGACGGGTCGGAGAACGCGGCGAGCACGCGCGCCCCGGTCATGGCCGGCGCGTCCGGGTTGACGCCCCACGCCACCCAGCCGGACGGCGAGATGAAGGAGCCCGTGAACGCCGCGTCCAGCGTCGCGTTGCGCGCGTCGTACGTCCACGCCAGCGTCGTGCCCTGCGTCGGCAGGGCAATGCACTTGGCGTACGTCTTGCCCGCCGTCGACGTCGTGCACCGCCCGGGCGCCCCGGCCGCGGCGCCGCCCGGAAGGACTACGACGACAAGGAGCAGTAGCAAACCGAGGAGAGGAGTACTCGTCGTATGGCAGCGTTTCCCCCGCATTGCTGTGTCTTGTGAGCTGTGTCCTACAGTCCTAGTTCGAGGAGTGGTGCAAAGCTAGCTAATCGTGGTGATGCGCAACGTTTTAGCGTGTGGTGTGTGTTTAACTCGGCTTCGTTTGTACGCGTAAGTGGAGTTTTAGTGGGAGGCGTTTTGGAGAATGAGAACGAGTGAGCGTGATGATGGCTGTGAGCTGTGCGTTTCTTGGTTGTGTTTTTTTTTTTGTCTTGATGGGTTCTTAGCTTTGAAGGCAAGGGAAAGCCTCCAAAAAGAAGGCTATATGCTGTGATCTGTGTGGGTGCCGACCTTTGGCCCATCCTTGCACTCATCTCTTGGGTTATATCCGTACTAGTAAAAGGTAGTGACTCAAATAGCTACAAAATTCCAGCTGCACATTGAGATGCATCTGCTTGTTACATACTCTACGGACAGCTTAACTGAATGAATCTGAAAGGAGTGCATCAAAGCTGGGGCCTGAGCTGTAGTTACACTGCGTGCGTATGTCTGCAGCTGCACTTTCAGAGTTTCAGTGTACCGATCGGCTATGACTAGGAGAACCTGATTAATGAGGGTATTCACTAGGTTAGGTTAGGTGTGCCCTGATCCCAACAGTGGACAATCTGATTGCAAAATGGAAGATTTGGTGGCCGCGTGCAATCGAGAGGCCTCTCACTCACGACACGGTGATGTGATGCGATGGATTCGATCGGCCGGAGAATGTTTCTCGTGAATGAACTTTAGTGAGTGGCGTTGTAGTTATCATGACTGCGATGGTCCTTGTTATTGCCTTCGAAGGCACGGCTGCGACCAGAATTGTGAGATTTTGGTCGGGGAAGTGGCCAAACTGATACAGGATTGAAGAAAGTAGCATGGGCGCATGGCATATCTATGCATGTTTTCGGGAAAGCAGGTGAACTATATACATTGTTAAGGAGGATTAGTTCGAGTGTCACTTATGCGTGCTTTACTAGTTGACTATAGCCGCATCGTACGACGTATGCAAGATTTTTTTTTCTTTGATAAAAGGTCCTCCCCATTTCTATTAATAGAAACCACACTTACAAGGTTTAGAACTAACAACAGAAAAACAAATTTTAGATTGACCAAGATTATCATAACACAATTTGATCAGAACAAGGAAAAAAACTAAATCGAAACTCCAACAGGACCATAAAACAGCAAGCTGCCATCTAGTTAACAAGCATCTGACTGCTCCCGTCAAGTCCCTTCCAGCTTCAAACCTTCTGGTCCATGACGTCCATCTTCTTTTTGCCTCAAAAAATTTCAGTAGCAACCTGCCACATCGCCCTGAGGAGCTCGTGATATAACACTTTTTCATCCCGAAAACATGCAAAACCCCAAGAAGTAACGGACCAAACAAGTTACTATGTGCATGGTACAAACGAAAAAAGGTATGAAAGATTTTATTCATGAGATATGTACTAAATTAATTGATGTTAATGGTGAGCGTTAGTGTGAATGCACCAGCGCAAAGATTGTAACAACTTCCTCACGTCTGTTTGTCTAACTCCGTTCTGGTGCTGCTGCTGCACCTAATTACAAAGGTAGGTTGGATAATTCTACTCGAATGATCTGAAAATTTTTTAAGGAAAAAAAATCCACTTCTCAACCCTCAACTATGGTCCAAGTCCGTTTTTCAACCCTCAATTGTAAACCCATCTGAAATGGGTCCCTGAACTATCAAAACCGGGTCACTTGACCCCCTCGACCGAAACCAGGGTGATTTTATCTGATATGGCGCTGACGTGTCCACTTTCCATTGACATGCATCTAGGTATGCAATATAATTGAAGTGGAGCCCAACTGTCATACACACAGAGAGGGCATAGTGTTCCTCCCTCGATTCTGGTGAAATAGGGGAGACGACCATGGCTTGGATCGGTCGAGCTCGACGTCGGCGAGGGCACCCACGATGGTGGCGACAAGCACTAAAATGGATCCTCGTGAGCTAGACGACCCTATGCGTTGCGTGGCGAAGCTAGGGGTGGACTACGGTGACGCCACAACTGCACATGGTTGTGGCGGTGATTTGGCCGCATCGGCCATGGCTAATCGACGGCTAATCAACCAGCCAAATGAGTTCTACTTGTGGAAGATGAGGCAATGCGAGAACTCACGGGTCTGTGGCCGAGCACAGCCGTCGTCCCCTTCTTCCCCAAGTACAGTCATGCTCGTCGTGCCCAAAACATTGGCGTCGTCACGTTCCTCATCGCATCAGTGAGTTTCTCACAAATCCGTTAGCGTCACATCCCATTCCATGTCCCGATCTACCTTCTACTTTTGGTAATTTCGAGTATCCCCATCGTGCTCAACTTCGTGCCACCAGGAGGGCCCGCCCTTCACCATGGTTGCGCCATCATTTTGTTCGTGCAACCACCCGCCGCCAGTGCTCTCAGGGGACCCAAAGCACGCCACCGCGACCACAGTATCCACCTCTCCTTTTTCGGCCCTGGACCACCACCGTTCACTAGGATTGTGCGGTGCCCGAGCCTACCGCTGCCCACTCATGCCATGTCGCCATCACGGTCCTATTTGTTTATGTGTCAAAACCACCATCACATCAGTGTCACGTCAAACAAAACCACCACATTTTTAGTTGAGGGGGGTCAAGTGACCCAGTTTTGATAGCCTAGGAACCCATTTCAAACAGTTTTATAATTGAGGGTTGAAAAATGGACCCAGATCATAATTGGGAATTGAAAAGTTGACTTTTTTCCTTTTTTAGAGTAAATTTCACTTTGTACCATGTAATATTTACCATTGTTTCACTTTGCACCATCCTTAGCAAATCTTTTCACTCTACATCATTTATTCTTACTTTTTATTTCACTGTGCACTAGGGGAATGCCATGAGAGGCCGAACCATCCTTAGTAAATCTTTTCACTTTGCACCATATTTTCTTACTTTTTATTTCACTTTGCACTAAGAGAACATCATGAGAGGCCTACGGGGAGCTTGCCAGCAGCGAGACACCGCCAACAAGGTGGAGCAACAAGAAAAATAGAGATAAAGAGAGAACCATTATGTCGTCACCTCCGTTGTTATGGCCACTGCCAACGATACTCTGTCTATTATTCTCGCTTTCGACCCATTTCTTAGATCCATTTACCTCTCCTCTGTCCATCCCGTGCCTCACCGTTACATCCCACGTCACCGCTCACCGTCGGCGAGCACCGAAGAAGATAACCAAATCCTTACCCTGGTGCAAAGTGCAACACATAGTAAGAAGAGATGGTGTAAAGTGAAAGATTTACTAAGGATGGTGCAAAGCGAAACTGTAGTAAAATTACATGTTCGAAAGTGAAATTTACTCTCCCTTTTTTTAATAGAGGCTCCCGAATTAAAAGTTCTGAATGGCGGCAAACGACCAACCAACCTTTCCAGCATTACAAGATAAACCATTTGCAGAGTAAAAGGATACAAGGGTTGAAAATCAAATTAAATATGAAACCTACAGGAGATCCATCCCTCGCGTAGATGAAAATTGCCCCCGCCATCTCTGAAGATGATCGCATTCCTCATGGTTTCCTACCCTTGCCATAGCTTGTGCTACTCGACACCTCATAATCAGCAAGTCGGGAGTAATCCAGTTCCAGTTCTCTAGTGTAGACACTACGGTATCATTCCCTCCAACATTACCATATATTTTTATTCTTATAAATTTCTTCTGAACCTATATGGCTATCTTAGCAAAATGACTAACTTTTTGCTACTAGCTAGCATAGATGGAGATCGCGGAGACGGCAACAAAGAAGCGTGGTGTCTTTCGTTGAGAGAATTGGAGAACATCACTCTTGTCCGGATAATGACTATATATAACAACGGACGAAGCGATCACCATTACTCACTAGTAACGGCAATTCTTGCGCCTAGTCAAGAGGCGAAACGGTCGCCATTACTCATCGGTAACGGGCAATTCTTCGCCTAGTCAAGAGGCGAAAGCGGTCGCCATTACTCACTAGTAATAGCAACCGTTACTGCCAGCCATTATTTGAATCAGTGCACTGTTCTTTTAATTTGCAAAAATGAAGAGACCGAAAGCGATGCAATTATTGCGGCCGTTTATTGCGAGTCGGTGCGTTTCGATTTTCGAATAGATAAAGAAAACGCGCGACGCGCGACACGCTACGTATGCTGCGACTGCGCACACGCACTGCGCACACGCCTGCGCACACGCACGCACGCACGCACGCACCGCACCGCGCGCGACCGCACGCGGCACGGCACGGCACGGCTCGGCTCGGCTCGGCTCGGCTCGGCGGCGCGGCGAGGCGAGGCGAAGCGAGCGCGTGTATTGGGCATCTCCAATTCCACAAGAGGACTCCCGTTCCACCTTATAAATTGGTGTAACTCCTTTAACTCTCCATATGGGACTAAAAGGTTTAGCACATGCACATGGGCCTTTGGGATTTTCAGATTTAATTAGAATTAAAGTTGGGCTAGCCCATATTAAATCAACAATCCCCACCAGATCCCAAGGGCACATGTCAAATTCCTTGATCCACAGTATTGTTTTAATATATCAGTGTTTCGATGGAGACCAGTTAAGGTTGAACATCCATCTAGAACAGAAGCTACACTTATCCACAACTGCACAATGGACTAAGCCTTGAATTGGCAGGTTTGTGTGAATAAGTTTCACTTAAGTCCTTAACTGATACTAGGCTGCCAGGCATCCCCGCGGGTTGGAGCATATAAGTCATACTCCTGGCCTATTCATGAGCTTCCTAGAGATTACCTATCTCATAGGCGTGACTAGCGATCGGGCTCATATAGTGTGTTCTTTCAAGACGCTCAGAGGAAAGACATCTTTGCTTAAATAACCCACAGAACACATTAAGATAAAATCAACCTACCATCTGATTTTAGGAGAGAATTGCATCTCCAATGGAGTGGGTCTATAAAGGTACTCTCTCCCGATTAACCAAAAGCTTGTTTCGTAATCCTACTTCACGGGATCTCCGATCATATAGGATGGGTTACCACTATGGTATAACTCACGTGGGTCTCAAACCCATCTCCCTTGATGCATTGTCTATCACATTCGTGATAAACCCTTTGTGAAGGATCGCAGATTCTTAGTTGTTTGGATATAATCCAAAGCTATTACTCGGAGTTTCTCATTTTCTGTGAGACTTGATCTTCTCTTCACATGTCTTGATGATTTCATATTATCCTTAGAACTGCTCACCTTGGCGATCACGATCGATTGTCACGATTCATCGAATAGCCGTGCAGGTTTATCAACCACCGGCGAGTCCATCAAGAGCTCACGAAGCCATTCGGCTTCAACGCGGGCGATATCTAATCTTTGTGAGTTACGCTTCCATTGTTGACCTCGTTAAGATGGTGCGCTTGCAAGACTTCCATGAAACAGCGTCACCTCCAAGTGTGAAGACATATCCACTTGTGGCCTTAATCTCATCAAGATCGGATATCAGTTTGAATCACTATAACCCTCTAGTACCTAGGGTACCGGTATAGTGAATGCCATAACTCATATTACCCTTTAGATAGCGCATTACCCTCTCAAGAGCATGCCAATGATCATCTCCGGATTAGAAACAACCGGCTTAGTTTGCTCACGACAAGCGAGATGTCGAGCACCGTACCGCTAGCTAAATACATAAGTGAACCAATTATCGAGAATATCTCAATTGGTCTCTGGCTATTCTCAGATTCTTCCTAAGCAACACGCTAGGATCATAAGGTGTTGGAGAAGGTTTGCGATCGCTATAACCAAAACGACTTAGAACCTTTTCCACATAATGAGATTGCAACAATGTAATCCCACCATCATCACCTCTCAACGACTTGATGTTCAAGATAACATCGGCTACTCCCGGATCTTTCATCTCAAAATTCGAGACAAGAAATCCTTGACCTCCTTAATCACATTAAGGTTGGTCCCAAAGATCGATATGTCATCGACATACGGACATAGAATGACTCCTCGCCCCACCATGGCGATAATACACACATCATCGACTTCATTTACAATAAAGCCTGCAGATGTTAAGGTTCTGTCGAATTTTCATGCCACCGCTTAGGTGCTTGTTTAAGACCATACAAAGATTTCAACAACTTGCACACCTTTCCTTCTTGACCATTTACTACAAATCCATCCGTTGCTCCATGTAAATTTCCTCGTCCAACTCTCCATTTAGAAAAGTCGCCTTAACATCCATCGATGAATGAGAAGACCGTGTGAGGCAACCGAGAGATAGTAGTACTCGAATAGTGGTCAATCTAGCCACAGTGAATAAGTATCAAAGAAATCTTCGCCTTCCTTTTGGGTATAACCCTTGGCCACAAGCCGTGCCTTATACTTCTCGATAGTACCATCGGGCCTAAGCTTCTTTTTGAACACCCACTTACATCCTACTGGTTTTACAACCATAAGGGCTCGGTGATCTCCCAAGTTCCATTAGAGATAATGGAATCCATTTCACTCTGATGCTTCCTTCCAAAGATTCCGCATCGGAGAAGCATATGCTTCGAAATGGTACTTGGAGTATCATCCACAAGGTACACAATGAAATCGAACCAAAAGACTTTGCAGTCCTTTGTCTTTTACTCTTTCTCGAGTTTCATTGTCTTCCTCCTCGAGAATTTGATCAGGGTTTGCTCAAAATATTCCATTGGAATGGCAGTTCGAGAGTTGTATCGGGCTCGACTCGATAAACTAGGCATATCTTTCATCGGAAAAATATCCTCAAAGAAAGTAGCATCTCTGGACTCCATAATTGTACCGACATGCACGTCAGGTACTCCAGATTTCACCACTAAAAATCTATATCCAACGCTATGGTGAGCATAGCCTAAAAAGACGCAATCCACGGTTTTTGGTCCAAGCTTACGCTTTTTGGAAATTGGCACGTTGACTTTCGCCAAACAACCCCAAGTGCGCAAGTATGAAAGTGATAGTCTTTTCTTCTCCCATTGTTCAAATGGAGTTATCTCTTTATTCTTTGTGGGAACCCTATTTAGGACATGACATGAAGTCAATATAGCCTCCCCCCACCATGCCTTGGAAAGACCCGATGTGTCTAGCATGGCGTTAACCAAATCGATTAGAGTACGGTTCTTTCTTTCGGCAATCCCATTTGATGGAGTGAATAGGAGGCGTCCTCTCATGGATTATACCATGTTCCTCACAGAATAAATTGAACTCATTAGAAAAGTACTACGCCACGATCGACCTAACCCTTTGATTTTCTTTTCAAGTTGGTTCTCGACACGCTTTATAGATTTTAAAGTAGTGAAAAGCTTCATCTTTAGTTTTTAAAAGATACACATAGCGTAACCTAGTGGAATCATCAATCAAAGTCATGAAATATCTCTTACCACCTTTTGTCAACACACCATTCATCTCACACAGATCCGAATGTATGAGTTCTAATGGTGCCAAGTTTCTTATCTCCGCTGCCTTGTGAGGCTTACGAGGTGCTGATTGCACACAAACTTGACATTTAGAACCTTTGGCAAGGGTGAATTTCGGGATTAACTCTAAAGCAAGCAACTCGCGTCATGCAACCAAAATTTATGTGACAAAGTCGTGAATGCCAAATAGTAGTCTCATTACCACGAAAATATGATTCACAACATTATTACACAAATCTGAAAGAGATAGGCGGAACAAGCCTCCGCACACATAGCCTTTACCAACAAATTGTCCACATTTGGACATTACAAATTTATTGGACTCAAATACCGGTCTAAAGCCATCTCTACGTAAGAGATCCGCTCACGAGATTCTTATTGATGGATGGCACATGATGCACGTTCTTGATTGCACAATCTTTCCAAGTAAACTTGGATCGACCGTGCCAACACCATGAACAGTGGCATGTGACCCGTTCCCCATTAGAAGAACGGTGAATCCCGAGTGACTCGTAAGAAGAAAACAATGAAATATCAGCACACACATGTATATTAGCACGGTGTCTATCCACCAATCGGTAGATTGACATACGGAAAAAAGAGGTAAATTACCATACCCAAGTTCCGTCTCAAGAGTACCAACAACAACATTGGCGATTTGGAATTCGCCTTGGCGATTCTTCACACCCTTGCATTGACGCAATCCTTGGCCCAATGACAGATTCGCCACACACAAAGCAAAGGCCATCCTTTGTGTTCTTCTTCTTCTTTTAAAGCTTGTTGTTTGTGCGATCTTGTTTTTGCCTTTGAACTTTGAGCTTGGCCATTCTTTTTACGCACCACATTGGCACTAGAATGTCCCTCATTTCCTCTAGTGTGTGTATCTTTTGCCCTTGCCTTTTCTTCAACATCAAGAGACCCAATGAGATTTTCAACAGAAAACTCTTGTCTCTTGTGTTTGAGAAGTAGCAAAATTCCTCCACGAAGGAGGAAGCTTGGCAATAATGCCTCCCGCGACAAACTTGTCCAGAACACACACTGAAATGCTCAAGTTCTTTGGCCATGGATTGTATCTCATGAGCTCGCTCAACTACTGAACGGCCATCAACCATTCTATAGTCATGGTATTGCTCCATGAGATACGCTTCACTTTGCTGCATCCGAAACCCCAAACTTGGCCTCGAGTGCATCCCACATATCTTTCCCATTTGTAATCACCATGTATGCATCAACTAACTTCTCACCAAGAACGCTGATCACGGCACCTTTAAAAGGTTATCGTGACCTCAACGCTTGCTCCTATTCGGAGTAAGTGTTCCTTCAGCTGCCTTTTGCCACATGAAAACGTTCATGGCGATTAGCCAAAGCACCATCTTGGTGCGCCACCTCTTATAATTCGCACCATCGAATTGAGAGGGCTTAAGCGCGCAGAAGAAAGCCGATTGATGAAAAATGCCTATTACAATAAGGTTTTGGATAGTTGAGAATAAGAGCATTTTTGAATTACTTTAATCCGAAATATAGTAGATAAAACATGATGAATATTCTAGCCACTTTCACAAAGCAAGTAAGCAAGAACACTATAGACATACTAATATCCGACGACGAAACTAGCATATCTATCACGGTGTTCAAGGTAACAACTAGTAATATTACTAACCAAGAAATACATATGAAATAGACATACCGGATCCGATGGAAGGAGCGTGAGAGTGGAAGAAGCGGCGGTGAGTCTTTGTGAGATCGTCGTTTGTCATGGCGTAGTGGTAAGTAGGCGTGCGGTGGACGTCGCGGTAGTAGTCGTCACGATTGTAGGCGAGCGTAGAGTCGAATGGAGAGGAAGCGGAGCGTCGCGCGAACGCTCCCAAAACCTTATTCGCCCTTGCTCGTGCAAGCCTTCAAGGACGAGGGTTCCGAGGCTCGCTCTCCCGGCATGCGATCGTACACGCGCCTTGCTTTGGATGGAGATCGCCGAGACGACAACAAAGAACTGTGGTGTCTTTCGTTGAGAGAATTGGAGAACATCACTCTTGTCCAGATAATGACTATATATAACAACCAGACCAGAAACAGTCACCATTACTCACTAGTAACGGCCAAATGCACGCCTAGTCAAGAGGCGAAACGGTCGCCATTACTCATCGGTAACGCAAAGAATTCATCGCCTAGTCAAGAGGCCAGAAACGGTCGCCATTACTCACTATTAATAGCAACCGTTACTGCCAGCCATTATTTGAATCAGTGCACTGTTCTTTTAATTTGCAAAAATGAAGAGACCAGAAACAGTCGCAATTATTGCGAGTCGGTGCGTTTCGATTTTCGAATAGATAAAGAAAACGCAGACGCACCCGACACATACACACGAACGCAAGACGGACGCGGCGACGGCGCGGCGCGACGCAGCGACGCGGCTCGGCTCGGCTCGGCGGCGAAGTAGCCAGCGTGTATTGGCATCTCCAATTCCACAAGAGGACTCCACGTTCCACCTTATAAATTGGTGTAACTCCTTTAACTCTCCATATGGGACTAAAAAGGTTTAGCACATGCACATGGGCCTTTGGGATTTTCCAGGATTTAATTAGAATTAAAGTTGGGCCTAGCCCATATTAAATCCAACAGCATGAACTGCTCTAAGACTTATCAATACCATTCCGTTCTAGCGCAATATGGCCGGTACGTACCATTCCGTTGAGTAAAAAGGAATATAAAAAGTCTCATTCTGTTTTGGGTCAATATCGATCATTCTAGTGAATACCGGCCGATACGGACGGAATACATTCTTCCGCGCGTTTCGGTATTGGCCACAGCCAATCATATGAACTTTTTCCACGTGCGAAACTCAAGCTATGGTGCCGTACTATCATCCCATATTTTATTCGCACATGTCAAAAATTGGCCAACAACATAGCCTTGCTTGTGTACCGTAAGCCTCCAACTGAAATATGGGCCACATGGGAGATGACCCCACATGTAAGTGCTGGAAATGGTAGCCTTGGAGAACCGTGGCCAAGCTGGCCGCTCAAAATTTACAAAGCCTAGTATCCAATCCTATGGGTGCACTGTTTGTCTCATAGTATACATTTATTTGCTAGACTTTTTATCTATACAATACTATTTGTACACTTTATATTGTATATAATTATATTTTAAATTTCAAAATAATTATATCCGAAACAGTACACCGGTATAGCCCGATACCGAAACATTCCATTCCAACAAGTAAACCGAGGTGGTCACCGGAACGGTATTAACAAGTATCTGCTACTTCTCGCTATGCTAAACTGGCTGTACCGCGCTGTAATAGTTAGGCTAGTTCTTTTATAAGACAGTAACAAATCACACTGCTTACAACTTGTTATCGCTCCTATTTATCTACCTAATTGTTCACATTTGTACGACGAATCGACTCACTCCTTCGTCTCTATTTCACCATCCCCATGCCAATACGCATAAGCAACTAACTTTTGTGTAATCGAAAAAAAAACTAACTAACTTTTGTGTAGTCATTCAGTTGCTTTTTAGAGAGAATGTTGTCCATTTATTAATAACAAAACATCGTTATAAATAGTCTTCCGGATACACTTCGGTATACTATTATGAATAAAAGAACTAACAGAGTGCTCACAAGATCTAACTAGAGTATGTGTCGTCACATTCACCACATGACTAACATAACAAAAAAAACAATCGAGAAAAAGCCCTCTATCATAGATTTGATATCAGATATAACCGCACCAACAAAGGACCGATCCCGCATCGACAAATTCAACCGTTGCACCACAAACGAGCAGCCAGAAGCAAGGATAACATTTTGATACCCTTCATCACGAGCAAGAGTTGTTGCACAATGAAATGCCAATGCTTCTGCTAACTCTGGCGTAGTGATTCCATCAAGGCACTCGCTGTAGGCAGCCAAGCATTCACCTATGTGGTTTCGAACTACCACGCCAACCCCCATCCGACGGGAATAAACAAATAGTATTGCATCGATGTTAATAAGGACCGTACCTGCCGACGGTGAAGTCCATTTAGGAACTGAATGCAAGGACTCACACCTATGACTTGGATCCGAATTGAAGATATGCAGCACTATCAACTCAACGTAAGCTTTAATTTTCGCAGCCACCCTTCGAGGATGCAACAAACCTTCATCGTTTTGTGTACCATTACGGACCTCCCAAATATACCACAGAGTAACAGCAAGAACTGTTGTCTCCTGAGCCGAGGAACACCTCAGGAAATCGAACAGCCATTGCTTAGTACAATTCAACATCTTTAGACAGAGATGAAAACCATACTCCAATTCCACTTCACGCCAAACTTCACGGGCAAACTGACAAAAGAGAAAGAAATGTTCAATACACTCCTCCCTCGCACAGAAGACATAGATATCATTTGTTGGGATGTGCCTCCATTTTAACTCGAAACCACACGGGAGACAGTCATGTGCGAAACGCCACAACAAAATTTTCATCTATACACACAACAGAAACAGAGCACCCAATCTGCATGAAATTTTCACTGCCTTATCATTCCGTCTTCGAGCAGTCTTGACGTGTTTATTAGATAGCTACATTCAAATGCCTTTTACATTATCAGTGTATCCGCCTTCAGGGCATGTACAGTGGGGTGACATCAGCAGTCTATTATCTTTGCCACGTAAGATTTTTAGTGATGTGGATGGGAGAGAACAAGGAGAGAGGATAAAGTCATGCGGCATGCATGAGCAGTCTATAAGACCTTATAGGCATCATTTCTTTATTGTATCTATCCGTCTCAGAACCCACAAGTTTTATAGTCTCATTTTATGGAGGACATATATAGACAACTTAAAGACAATCCATTGTATGAGTTGTATTTAGTTTTGTCTATAGATGACATGGAAGATACTACAGACAACCACTGTCTATATTACTGTATATGCCCTCAGAGTGAACTTGCGTATTACATACATGAGCCTTTTAGGTTAAAGCAGTTGACGGCTTGACGGCGCAGCCCACTGTTCCGTGAACTGTGGGTCGAATTCGAAGTAGAAACCCTGCAATGGAGGCGGCGGTGGCCGCGACCGCGGCCGCGGCCTTGGACGGAGAGGACGGGGGCGGCAGGAAGGGGATCTGGTACGCGGTGGGGGAGCGGACGGTGCTGGTGCCGTACCTGCGGGAGCACGTGCCGCGGTACCACGAGTGGATGCAGGAACCGGCGCTGCTGGAGGCCACCGCGTCGGAGCCCCTCTCCCTCGCCCAGGAGTTCGACGTCCACCGCTCCTGGACCCTCGACCCCCTCAGTTCCGCTCCTGTGCCCTCGCTGTTTCATCTCCTGCTTCTAGTTTGCTTCGATTTGGTGGTGTTGAGATGTTGTGATTGATTCGGTGGTGGTCGATTTGTTTCCCAGAGCATACGTTCATCGTGTTGGATAAGGAGTTGATCGAGGGAGAGTTCGTGGCCGGGAACCCACACACTGAAGGTTCATTTCTCTCTCTTGCTTATTGCTTTGTAATGCGCAGTAATAGCTTAGCTTGTTTAGCTATGTCTATGATCATGATTCATGAATTGGGAAAAAAGTTACCTGGACTTGTTTTGGAGCTGGACCGATTTATGTTATGTATTTGATGGCTGAAACTCGGGATGTTAAGAATATAACCTCACCTAAAACCATGTCATTTATGTACCTTCGTTGTTCTCTTTGATCAAATGGCTCTTAAATCCTGCAGTATGCTTTGCTATGGAAATGCATAATCTCATATCTAGTGTGATCGAGGATAGAACTACAGCAGTATGACAGAGTAACGTGTTAGACTACTCATGTTAAGACATGGAGATGAAAGATTAGGGAACTTTTTCTTGGATATTTGTGCATGATGTACTGTAATACAGAGATGAAAATATAATGGGTATTTGACCGCATAATTATCAAATCAGATTTTTATGTCTTTTCAAAAGTAAGTTCCGTATTGAATTTGCGTGTGTTTAGATATAGACATGAAGATTACTCAACATGACCATGGATTAGATTTCACTTAATGCGGATGAGATATTGGATCCTATGTGGGATACCTAGGAGGAACTAGGTATCGATTAAATTAAAAAGAAATATGCACCCAAATTCGAACCGAAGAGTACTCAAACCTACCCCCACCGCCTCCCACCAATTGAGCTAGGCTCAGTTCCTAGATATTGGATTCCATGAATTTACTGCTACTCTGTAAGTCTATACTTTGTTACTAGTTCATTATAAAGGTAGAACACAGTTCAAATAATGGTTCTAACAAACATAGATCAAATGAATTTGCAGAGAATCTGACCACCATTGTTTACATGATGTAGTTGTCAAATTCAAATTTGAGTTCACCTCTCTGCAAAAATTGGACTACCAATACTTAAAGGATACCAATGTGGTGGTCAAGTTTAAGTTTGAATTTACATGTGCATGAATGTCTACATTTTCTGATTTGTATCCAGATGCAGATATTTAATGTACCACTGTGTTGTTGGCTTTGGAGATGGAATTAGGCAGAAGGGAGACGTTAATAGATCATACTATTAGCACCTGACTCTTTGTCATGTCAGATCTGGTAGTTAGATATATTGAATAAAAACATATTTATGTTTTTGATATATGGGTGTGCTTAAATGATCATCAATCGGTTGTCTGAAAGGTCTGGCAAACACAATGGGCTAATGATATTGCTTTCTTTTACAAAACAACATAACCATATCTTTATTTCCTTTCAATCTTTTGGTTGCAACAACTCAAAGTGGTGTGTTTTGTGACCAATATACAATAATCTCCAAGCAGTAGGTTGTTTTTTTAGCACAAGCAAGGTCTTTGTCTTCCCATCAACCAGGTAGTGTGCCCTGTCTCTGGGTGTATGGCAAGCCAAGGATTCATAGTACTGAAAGCATCCATGTTTCTGCTGACTTTGATTAGTTAAATATACTTGGTTATTTCAATTTCATAAGTCTGTTAATACTTCAATTTTGATGTCCAACAGCTTGCCAGTTCTTGCTATCATTTATAGCCTACCTTGTCCATTGCAGCCATGATTGGTGATGTGAACATATATATGAATGACCCTGATGATTTGCAACTTGCTGAGATAGAGATTATGATAGCTGAACAAAAGAGGTACCATCTATGATAGACTGATAGCACACATACCTATAACTATTCTCATCATCTTATATATCCGTTCTCCATTTTATTCATTCCATTTTATGGACAGCTACTGAGCTACTGACATACATTTTGAATGCTAATAAGCTTCGATAATCCAATGTGGGCATTGCATTTAGTTCTATACTACGTGAAGCTCAAACTGGCAAATGATTGCAGCTATTTGACTGCTTATCCTTTGAACTTTCAGTTGTGGGATACTGCTTCACCAACCACATTTATAGCATAGTTAATTTATGCGACTAGTTAATACCCCAGTGGAATTATGTTATCTCTGGCAACTTGTTTTGTTCTTTTACTGCAACAGAGTGACAAGATCTACTTAGCAAGTAGATCTCTTGTCTAGCTTTTGCTCCTATGCTTGAAGCAGTAACACATGTCACATGAAAGCAGATGTTTTACCATTATTTGTTGATGTTGTATTTAACAGAAAATAAAACGGTTGTTTTGCAATGAGATAGTGATGTTATTTGGTCATTTTACTCACGCTTCCGTTGTGAATATTGTACAGCCGTGGAAAGGGTCTTGGCCAAGAAGCAATATTACTGATGATGGCGTTTGCACTAGAGAAATACGGAATTAACACTTTCAGAGCAAAAATTAGTGAATCAAATACGGCATCCCTCAAGCTCTTCAGAAAATTGGTGAGTACCCCTCTTCTCTCCTCTTGTCCTTGTTAGTTTGCTATATCAGGATTATAGTTGTCTGGTCTGTATGCAGGGCTTCAAGGATGCTTCATACAGTGCAGTGTTTAAGGAGGTATGGATTGCGATGCTTTATGCCACTTTTGGAAAGAATATTGAGCAATACCGATACCACAGATCACTTTTGCTACTCTACATTACAGTTTGTCCGCAAGACCTTAACTTCTTGGGTAAAAAATGTTCAGTTAAATAATCCAAGTAGCTTATGTCTTGCTAGTAATATGGGACTAATTTGATTTTTCTTTCTCCTCTTCATGCTTTAGACTTTAGAGGACTTTCCACTGCTGTAAAGCCACATACAATGACACCGATGTGCTCTCAAGTCTCAACGATTTGGAAGAATAGTACATTGAAATAGCACTAATTACTGTTACTCCATATCAAAACAGAAATAATCACTCAAACGCATTACCTTTCTCTCAGGTGACACTGGAGGCACCTGCAGCTGCACTCCCCTTGAGATTTCCTCTAACCACTGGAAATTGGTAGCATCTGAAATGTCTCAAGCTTGCTTAATCACCGAGCATCAGTTGTTGGTTTTCATCGAACGGAGCTAACTGCGGCTTGCTGGCAAACTGACTAATGTATCATCTGCCCAAGAATTACTTGGGATAATGGTGTATAGAGATTGAATAACAGCGCCCTGTGTGGGGATGTAGTATCTCTTGGAAGCTTTCCACTCGATGTTTTTGCCAGAAATTATTGCAAGCTCAAACACAATGGTCAATGTGGCAACATGTAACAAGTTGATTAATCTGCTAGAAGTTTATGATGGTGGCGCGTTTGATCAGTGTAACATCCCAATTTTGAGCTTGTGTTTCAAATATAAGAAAATGAGTAGAAATTTTAAAAATTTCTTACATCATGTATTTCTGTGTGTCTTACTGGAAATACAAAGTCACAAGTCTTTGATCTAAATCTTGATCCTTCAAAATAATCTTGTCAAACCTTTTGATCATCCTCTGGAAATATTTTTTTTAAGTTCTTGGGATGGTATGTGACCCATCTGAAAAATTTCACAATTTTTAGAAATTGTTTGAATATTTTTTTAGAGAGCAGTCAAACTTGTTTGACTTTCACCAAACCTTGAGCAGAACCTTGCAGAATTTTTGGAGAAAAATGCATAGCATAAAACCTTTAAAATTTTTACACAAGGTCAATATCTAAGTGAAGCCCTCAGAAAATTTCGAATTTTTGGAGTTATTTTGCTACCTCTAATAAATCCTCAAAAGTCTTAGCTTAAATTTAAAACCTAAAGTTGATTCATCGTTCCTTGGGTTTGAGTCGGACTCGGGCTCGAGCCAGCCTTTCAAATTGATGGAGGAGAGAGAGAGGCGCCGGGTCGAGCCCGTCAACATGATTGGACAGCGCCGTTGTGTGTGGGCTCCCATCATTTCTTGGTCCACGATGTAAGCTATCTGTTCCTTTACACCACCCCTAGCTCTTCTCGTGTTTGGAAGCAGCTCGCATGTGTGACTCGATCAACACCGACATGCGCCCCACATTGTCCTAGTTTCCGAGATCATTGTGGGCCGTTCAATGTGGGTCTTGGTGTCCAGTGGTTCACCTTCAATATTTCTTGCACCCTTTGAGCTTCTCAACTTCCTTTATATTTCCCTAACTTAATTTTTTGCATTCAGAAATTATTGCAAGCTCAGTGATTTCTTTGATCAACTCCTGTAAGTGGTTCTTTTGGTCAATGTTCATTTTGGCAACATGTAACAAGTTGATTAATCTGCTAGAAGTTTATGATGGTGGCGCGTTTGATCAGACTGTATACATTGTTCATGATGGAGACACTTCCGTGGTGTTGAGCAGTGGTTGTAGGCCTAAATCAGACTGAGAAAAATATGTTAATAGATTTAACCTTATTGGTAGCATTTAAAAATTCATTTAATGTTGTAAAAGACACAAGAAATTCCTCAGAAATCCTTAATATATAAAATTGATGCTGAAAATCCTCTGTTAGCATACTTTAATATGAAATAGGTTTTGCACATGTTTATGTTTTTGGAAAATGTAATGTGCTAGGTTTACAACTTAGAAAAATCATAAGTAAATCATTATAACTCCAAATTTAGTAAACTCAACTTTGTCATTAGTATGTCATAATCTACTTGCTATAAAAATTTCAGAGCTTAGATCATTCTAGAAATTTTCGCCATGAACAGTACCACTAATTAATTTAAAGAATTTATAGGTCGAGAGAACTTAGTTTAGCCATAATTTTTCATGCTAAGTCCAAATGAAGCGATTGTTGTTTCTAAAATTGTCTAAAATCGACCTTTAATCTGTGTAAATTTCATGGGATTTGGATGTCTTTTGTCGTTGAGTTTTGTTTGGTGTTCTTCGCTCTTATTTGGTTTTATCGTATTTTGCGTTAGGTTCAAGATTATATTGAATGAGAATCCTCCTCTGCAGCAAGAGCAAGACCAACAAGGCAAGCGGTTTGATCATGTTAATCCAGTATTTTAAGTATTTATGTTGATTACAAATTCTATGTATGCATTGCTACTTTATGTTAAACTATTGTCGTTAGTTTACCTAGTAGATGCATTTCCTTAGGCAAATGATTATCCTCTACTACCATGAGCCTAGGTTATTGCTGTGATTTAGAGTTCATGGATGAGCTCTTGTCACTTAGTAGTGTGCGAATTGATTGCTTAGCCATGCTTAGCTTCCGGTAGAAATATGAGGTTATCGACTTATCGATAACCTTGATCACATAACACTTATTATGAATTATGATTTCAGCCTTGTGCCATGTCTACTTATGAAAACTAAAACTGAAAACAAAAAATGATTTGGACTTGAGCACAATGGTATGATTGGTGTGCTTCTAGGTGTGACTGGAATGGTGCCCGGGTCATTAAGGACCGAGTTACTTGCGCCGTCAGATCGAGCATTTTGTGTGCTAACCACACTAGAGGGTATGGGACCTCTCTTGACTTAGTACTTTGGCGTGTATTAGCTTCGAGTCGCAGGAGTCGCAGGAGGGATGGTGTTGGGAGCATTGTAGTGTCCGAAAGGCTTCCCGTGATGGTGGTTGTCTTTCGCTTGCAATGTAAGCGTATGGATTCGATCCATACGAGTGGCTCGTGGTTAATACACAATATTGGAAAACGTCTCAGAGGACTTAGCCGTGTTGCATACCTTGGAAGTGTGCTTTTGTGGCTTAAAGGCGATCAAGTGTGGGTACATTGGTACACCCTGCAGGTTAAAACTATTCGAATAGCCTCGCCCTAGGTTATGGACACGCTGGATACGCCAGTGAGAACTAGACTACAACATTTTAAACTAAAACTTGATGGGTGATACGAACTGAGATTCGTGCTATGTTGTGGTGGCTATTGGGATAGTCACTTCGGTGGTTACTTGTATGTATCTTTATTTCATTGTTATTTTGACAACAAAACAGATTTGCAAACTTGCTTTTAAATGTATTACATTATTGCAAATAAAGTTGGCTTTGTGCAAAATGAGACATACAACCTCTACCTAAATAAGCTTGCATGTAGTTTATGAATAGGTCTGCTATTCCACACGTCAGTCT
Source organism: Ampelocalamus luodianensis (assembly GCA_036346255.1). Lineage (NCBI taxonomy): Eukaryota > Viridiplantae > Streptophyta > Magnoliopsida > Poales > Poaceae > Ampelocalamus > Ampelocalamus luodianensis. The sequence continues at coordinate 8,205,432 of CM070622.1, forward strand.
TGCGAGTACCTTTGTGTACTCAGTTGTCTTGCTTAAATGTAATTGTTGCAGAGGAAGAAGGTGAGCTTGAAGGACCTCACTTTTGTGAGTCAGTGGCTGTGGTAGCTTATGGACGACTAGCTTGGCGCCCTGTCGGTTGCCTTGTGGGTTGTGTGGCTAACCGGTCGACTTTTGTTCTAGCCATCTTATGGCGCTTTTGCTTCCGCTGTCATTCTTGTATATTGTTCTATTTGACCGGTCGACTCTTTTGTAATAACTTTACTTTATGTATGTCCTTTACTAGACTTGTTAATGTATGCTGTATGGAAATGATGTGTAATTTTGTGATGATGTGCATGTGCTGCAATTCTGGGAAGCATATGTCCATCGAGACTTAGAATGTTTAATTAGTAATGCTAGAACCATTTAGAGGTTAAGTGTTACTAGTTAAATATTCCGGTCCTCACAATCATATTGTATACATTGTTCATGATGGAGACACTTCCGTGGTGTTGAGCAATTTGCAATGCTTATCTCAAGTGTACTTAAATTGCCCCCGTGGAGAGATCAGTGTTAATAGTGTGTCGTGCAAACAGCATCCGATAATAATAGTGTGTCGTGCAAATTACTCACTTGTTAGAGCCGGCCCAACCGACGGGACTGACAAATGGGGTCCGCTTGCCATACTCACTAGCCACTTCCTGCACTTCCATCTCGGGGTATAAGCCCTGGGGCGGTGGGGCCCGCTCAAACAAAACGGAACACGATAACGAAGCAGGAAATAGAGAGGAGGGCGCAGAGATGGCGGCGAAGCGCGAGAACGAGTCGGACGGCGACGAGCTCGGCGCCAACCCCGCCGACGGAGGAGCACCTCCGCCGCCTCTAGCTGCCGCTCCCGTCGTCTGCCTCCTCCGGTCCGCCGGAGACTTCGCCGGCGGCGCTTTTGTCGGATCTATCGTAGGATATGGTATTACTACCTCAATTCCCCTGTTTTCCTTGCACAGATTACTCTATTTTGCGTTGATGCTTTCTTTATTCCTTATGTGGTAGTTTCGAGTTTCCTATTTTGGAGCTTAGTTCTTATTATTAGGGCACATAAAGATAGGAGCTTTCTTTGTCTTAGTTCCTTTTCCCAATTCTTGCCAGAATCTAAGTGTATGGAATTTTTCGAGATTCATAATTACCCCAAGCAATTAGTTGGTTGAGAAAAAAAAATGCCACTAGATGTATTGTTCCCTTTGTAGATAATTGCACAACTCATGCAATTCCTTTGACCCCTTAATCTGAATTTTAGATCCTTATTGTGTTAGAATAATGGAAGCAATATTAGTCTAGTTGCCTTGAGTACCATCAAAATGATTTAGTCTACATGGTGTCACTAACTAACAGCACCTATGGCACCCAGTTATTTTCCTCGCATAAGGTTTCGTCACTAAGAAGGGATTCAAGGGCAAGGTTTCTTTTTTCAGGACAAGGTTTGGTCACTAAGAAGGGGTTCAAGGGCTCATTCAGCAGTGCAGGGTCTTCTGCCAAGGTTAGTTGTTTATAATGTTTATGCAAATATTTTTTTAACACGGAAATTGTGCTGTTCTTTTCCAGACAGATTGCTCATAACAGAAATTTCTTGGCTTAGACTTTTGCAGTTCTCTCTGGCGTCCAGAGTTTGGTCGTGTGTTTGTTGAGAAGGTTGCGTGGGAAAGATGATAGTATGTGTATTGTTTTAGTTTGTTATTTGTTTGTTAACTTCTTGGGGGTTGGATATATAGTATGAACTGACATGTTCCTTTGGCAGTTGTCAATGCTGGCATTGCTGGTTGTTGCACTGGCCTTGCTTTGAGCTTTCCAGGTAGATTTACATTGAACTAACAGTGTTTTCACAGCCTACTATTGCACTTGGTATTGTTTTGTCTACTATCCCCAATATGGAAAAATTATAGTGCTATATGATATCAGATGGCATTCTCATATTTTGGCTAGTAGTTGTAAACATATTTTTGCTTAGTGTACAATTTGTGTTAATCTTGTTGCTATGTGTTGTTCTTCTCACTACTAGATTCATAAAGACATGTCATTTCAGTAAAAATCTAACCATTCTGAAGTACTATGCATGGATTCTTGGTTGACACTTATTTCATTAGACATTATGATGAGGACAATCGTTTGTGTTCAGTTAATTGTTTAGGTCATTCATTTGAGTGTAAGTTTTGTTTTGGGTGTGTTTCCGATTCTTGAAATGAATTTGAAATCATACTTATTTCAAGAGTTAAGAGCGTGGACTTCAACTGAAGTTTGTGCAGAAATACAATAGTGCAATTGCTTTTTGTAATTACTGTAGAATTTCGACAACTTTCTTTCCTAGAGGTCCAATATCATGTATAAGGAATTCACAAATCATAATGGCCTTGTTCTTTGCATGATAAATAGGCATCACCTACAAATTTAACAGTAAAGGATACTTAGTGCCTTGCTTGTTAATTGAGTTTTGCAGCCAATAGACAAGATTGCATGAGGGTCCAATTGAACTGATCAATGACCCTGGATTTTTTTTTCCAATTTAGCTATTGTTCATGAGTCACAACTGCACAGTTTGTGCAATCCACTTAAACTGAATCACTCATGCATCGTGTGGTGCTGATTTGCACAGTTTATATGGGACAATTTACCTCTGCTTATGTAACTCTGTATTGGCGCATCTATAACCTGCAATGTTCAGTTTCTTGTTGTGCTCATACATAACGAGTTGCCTGGAAAAAGGCCAGTAATACTGATTACTAAGCTGGTGATATGCTAAACACATTGTTATGCTTATGCATAACACATCTTTTGTTATTTCGCACCGTGTCTTGCTTTACTGGCGCATACGTTAAAGAGTCCTGAGTCATGCCCTCGTTGTGTTTTAGTATAGCTGACACATATGTTCAGTTGGCCTTCTAAGAAGATTAGGTGGAAGTTTGTGTTGAAAGGATATTTCAAGCATGGACGTTTGTTTGTCGAGTTTCTTGTTTGGGTCATTTGTGCATGCGCTACACAGGCTGCTATTTAGAACCTATTATTAATATCGACCACTATTTATATGTTAATTGTTGGACCTTTGGTGATATAGTTTTCTTACATGCTTGTTTCTCTTAAACCAGGAGCACCTCAAGCATTGCTTCAGAGCTGCGCCACCTTTGCAGCATTCTCTTGCATCATGGAGGGGCTCAACAAGCAGCAAGCTGCAATGGCACACGCACTTGGTGGGGACACCTTGACCGTTGTGCATGAGAAAGCTGGCGTTCTCCCCCCTTTCACGCTTCCACCACTTGTTGATGCATCAGATGCTTTAGCTTCCTGCTGCCAGTCGTTAGTACTAAAGCCTAAGCACTAGACTACAGCATAGGGAGAAGAGACGCTCAAGAAAGCCGTGGCGTATGTAAATTTTGTTTTTGGACAGGTCGAAAACCTAGATTTGCTTTGAGTAACTGGCCAGGTTTTTCTTGCTGAATTTTGAGGCATGTGCTTGCATAATTATATCGTGGATGGATAGATTTCGTTGGCATGTCAGATAAAAATTATGAAAATTCGTCTCGAAGGTATGGCTGTTCTGCAATGTTTGCATCGTGTATTCCTATCCATACCAGGGATATGGTTTGTTACCAGCTCAATGAAGACATGAAGTTATGGTTGTTCTTCAGATTCTTAACTGGTGAGAATGTGCAAGCGTAATCTGCTTCTTATTAGTCCTGCGATACTAACGGGTTACGAGAGGCCACTGAACCGGGCGGGCGTCGAACGGTCATGATGAGTCTAATCCGGGTACATCTTGAAAAGACACACGGTGTGAATCAAAGCACCTCCTAAAACCGAAGGCAATGACTTGTGAGGACGAAGCCTTCGCGTCACGGCGGCGTTGCAGGCTTGCAGCCGCAACACGATGAAACCTGGGGTTGAAAAGTAGGGAGGTGCTTCGGGAGAAATCAAAATCAGTATTCTGGTTCGTGTGGCAATATATTTTCTTGTGCGAAAAGGGTGAAGGCGACAGCAGTACAACGAATGGCTGGGTACGGCGTGTACGGGGCACGTTTCGATCTGAGGTTTTCGTCGTGTTTGTAATGTAACTGTCGCGAGAAGGGACGTCTTGAGGTAACTGCCGAAGCCTGCCACCCCATATTGACCGTCCCATTGGAAAATATGGTAGAAATATTGCGAGATGGACCTCAAGGCAGCAGAAACATCGCCCGGGCCAATGTCAAATGCGGATACTTTTAGCTAAGGAGATGTATACGCTATCAGGATGCACGAAGTCGTCATGTCCTTGGGTTGGAGCAGAGCCTTGCAGGTGTTGGAACTTGGAAGAAGTTCAGCGGCGATCACTTATTCACTAGCTTGTCTTCCAAATGAAAAAGTACGGTACGGCGGTGGAAATTATAAGATGTTTTGAAGAGTCTAACTTCACGCCATTACATATATCCCCCCTCCCTTTCCCTCCCACTCTCACCAACTTCACGCCTTCACCACCCATTGCATTTGCACAATTGCACCTCGAGTCGGAGCTCCAAGGAAGCAACGCTCCACGTGCGCTCTGAGTACTACCATGGCGCGGCCAGGCCACTCGGCGTGGCTACTCCTCGCGGCCGTGCTGCCGTTCTTCGCGGCTGGCGCGACGGCCCAGGACTGCGTGTCCGCGACGTTCCAGGCGGGCCGGTCGTTCCTGCGCTGCAGCTCCCTGCCCGTGCTCGGCGCCAGCCTTCACTGGACGTACCACCCGGCGAACGGCACCGCCGACATCGCGTTCCGCGCGCCGCAGAGCAGCAGCGGTTGGGTCGCCTGGGGTATCAACACCGACCGCCCCAACAGCATGGCCGGCAGCAGCGTGTTCATCGCCTCGCAGAACACCACCGGCGTGGTGTCCGTCCTCACGACGGTCCTGGAGAGCACGAGCCCCAGCCTGACCAACGGGAGCCTCAAGTTCGACGTGCGGGTCCCGCCCACCGCCGAATACTCGGGCGGCGCGTACACGATATACGCGACGGTGGCGCTGCCGGGGAACTCCACGAAGCAGAACACGGTGTGGCAGGCCGGGCCGCTCAGAGACGGGGCCATATCGGTGCACCCGACGTCGGGGCCGAACTTGCAGAGCACCCGGAGCCTGGACTTCCTGTCCGGCTAGAGCGCCCACCGATCGAGGTCTCCAGCAAGTCCAGGCTGCATGCATGCACCGTCGTATACTCGTAATGCGTATGTTTATACACAAGGATTATCAGTGTCATGCTAATATAAAATAAATCGCACATGTTTATAGTGTTGTTGCTATTAGATTTATCAAATAAAGTGTATGCTAGCACTGTGTATATTATCAAATCATTTTGGGGATAGCTGTGGGTGCATACAACCTCTAGTTAAATAAAGTTTCCAACTTTTCCTCCGCTAATATTTTTGTCACTCCGCAGTCCGCACCGTGCTCCAATTTGTAGGATGATTAGAGGAAGGCAGGAAAACTGCGTGTAAAATGCATGAATTAGTATATTGGGAGCGACCAGCGTCGGGCGTACGATGGGAGCTTTTTCATCGTACACTCGTCTTCATTGTCGGATCTCTGACTTGAAAAGTTTGATCTTAGTCATCTAATTGGACGCAATAAAAATCGGTAAAACGCAACAATTATTTAGTAAACTTGGAACAAATCCCCAACCGATGCAACAAATATATCAGCACTGTAACGTTTTCTCTAAAGTCTCAAGTCTTGTCGATACAACAAATCCCTAACTTGATGTAACGAATATGGATTCCTCGGTGCAACAAGTAGATATCCCTATTGCGACAAAAATAAAAATCCGGTGCAACAAATAACGAACCCAACAGCAACAACAAAAACCAAAGTGCAACACTATGAGAAGACAGGTCACACTAAATTTTTTCGTTTCATGCAAAAAAAAACTGAGAAGACATCGTACCGCAAGAGACGAGCAACCACCAGCCACCAGGCGCTGGTTAGAACGAGAGCTCCAACCTGGCCATGGTCCCAATGGTGCCCTCCCAGCCCAGGTAGCCTCCACGGACCACGGTCTCTGCCCGTGCTCGGCGCCAGCCTGTACTGGACGGACGTCTATCTGCGGAACGGCACCGCGGACATGGCGTTCCGGGCACCGCAGAGGAGCAGCGGCTGGGTCGCCTGGGGTATCAACTCCGGCCACAGCACCGGCATGGCCGGCAGCAGCGTGTTCATCGCCTTGCAGGACGGCAGCGGCGTCGTGTCCGTCCGCACGACCGTCCTGGAGGGCACGAGCCCCAGCCTGACCAACGGGAGCCCCAAGTTCGACGTGCCGGTCCCGCCCACCTCCGAGTACTCGGGCGGCGGCGCGTACACGATATATGCGAAGTTGGCGCTACCGGGGAACAGCACGCAGCAAGACACGGTGTGGCAGGCCGGGCCGGGCAACACCGGGTCCGTGTCGGCGCACCAGACGTCGGGGCCGAACTTGCAGAGCACCATGAGGCAGCACTTCCTGTCCGGCCAGAGCATGGCCGGGCCCCCCAACTCAAGGTCAAGGATGCACCGTCGTAATTTGAGGAGTTTTCAGGGATAAAAAAACAGATGGTAATTAACCGTCTATCCCGGTGCGACCTGGGAAGAAAATCCCAGCCTGTAATCCATTAATTTAAAATTTAACTTTAAATCTTCAAATAAGTCATTGTTAGTGTTTGTCTACATTACGTTAATGTAAATAAACTGTACAATGGCCAATACTCAAATTGAGTGTAGTCCAAGTACTGAAAATTTGTTCTCTATGTTATCTTTAGAAAATTGAACCATTACATGCTTTCTGTACTTGTTACTACGTTGTTGGTATTATTTTGTATTAAATTTTACTTTGAACTATGTAATTTTACCATGATTTCATTCTACACCACTTTTAGCAATTCTTTTCACTTTGTACCATCTCTTCTTACCATGTGTTGCACTTTGCACCAAAGTAAGGATTTGGCCGCCTTCTTCGATGCTCACCGACGGTGAACGGGTGAACGACGACGTGGGAGTCGGCGGTGAGGCACGGGATGGAGAGAGAGGAGGTAGATGGAGCTAGAAAATGGATCAAATACGGAGAAAAATAGCTGGAGCATCGCCGGTGGTGGCCATAGCAATGGTGGCGGCGACAAAACGACTCTCTCTATTTTTTGGGTTGATGCCACCTCGTCGGCCGTGCCTCGCTGCCGGCAAGTTTCCCATATTTCCCTCTTACTGATAGAGCGTTCCCTTAGTGCAAAGTGAAACAAAAAGTAAGAAGATGTGGCACAAAGTAAAAAAGATTTACTAAAGATGATACAACGTAGAATCTTGATAAGATTACGTGGTCTAAAGTGAAATTTACTCTTGGTTAGATATTGCGCGTGCCGATTTCTTTTGAGAGGAAAGTGCGTGCTAATTAACATTTGAATAAAAGCACTAGCCCCACCCAGCCCACTGTTAGTGGAGAACGGCCTTGGTGCCGCATGAGGCCCAGAAGGTCGCCTGCGGCCTCCGCTTCCCTCGCAGACGAGGCGTTATTATTCGTCTAAGCCACAGGCGCGTCCTGCTAAGCCCACCTCACTTGGGTCGGTTCGTTTCATCGTTTGCCCCTTCAGCTCCAATGGCCACGGCATCGGCCACATCCGCACATGCCGCCTCGGGCCCAAGGCTGAAAGTCCAAAGACGGGGCTCAAAAAAAGAACCCAAAACGTAGGGGGTTCGGTTCGTTTGCCCCGGCGGCGGCGCGCCAACTTGAAGAACGGTGCTTACGGTTCGTTTGGCCCCTGAAAGGCTCAAATCCACCGGCGGACGGCTCCCACCGCACGCACGCCGGATGCCAGATCGATCTGGTTGGGCGCTGTAAGAACCTTCCGCCCAGTCTGGAACCGTCCAACTAAAGTCAAGCGCGTCGGATGGTTACGACGGGATGTTCGGCCGTCTCACCGGAGCATTGGGAGCATTACTGGTGGAGCACTTGCCATTGATCTGCAGTAAAACTCGGCACGGCCACGGCAGGTCTGAACTCTGGAACCGGCATGCTCGTCGACTGCTTACCCCCGTTGCAACGCCAACGTTGCTGCTTAATCGTGTGATTAAAGGCATCATTCGGTGTCTTATAGTACGAATTGCGCCACCTTTGGCCCCACTGACAGAGAGTTGATATACCGGCTCTGGATCGAAGCGTTAGAAAAACAGCAGGGCGATATGTTTGCTATACCTGTATACTTTGAACTTGGGCTCACGTGTGAATCAAAGCATGTTATTCCGAGGTTCCTGTCTTAAAACCGAAGGCAATGACTTACCGGATGTAACACCCTTTTTTTTCCCCTGGTTCTTCCCCGCCGGACCCCCCCTACGCCGCCGGACCTAGCTCGTGCGCACGCCCGGACCCCATCTCGCGCATGCTCTGCACCGCGCGCCGCGCCTCGTGGTTACCTTTCCCCGCACGCACGCCCGCCGCCGAGCCGCCCTCCTCGCTCGCGTGCTCGCGTTGCCGCCGCTGCACGCCACCTCCCTGCCCTCGCTTGTCCCATCCACGCGCACGCACGCCTTGGCCGCCATCATCACCCGGTGCAGCGTGCTCGCCGGACCCCCTCCCCGAGCCTCCCGCTCCTCCTCTTCGGCTATAAAGAGCCCCCGTCGCCCTCCTTCCTCCTCCCCCTTTTCTTTCTCCCAAGCAAGAAGAGAACCCGAGAAGGAAGAAGAAGAGGAAGAAACCAAGGGACTTACGCCCCGGCCGCCGCCGCTCGGTGCCCTCCTCGCCGCCGGTGAGCTTCCGGCCATCGCCACCTCCTCGAGCCTCGCTGCCGCGCCTAGCCACGCCTCTCCGGTCGCCGCTGCTCGCCGCCGCCTCGAGCTCCTCCTTCGCGTGTCGCCGCCGCGCCCGGTCCCTCTCCCTCTCGCGCGCAGCGCCGCGTTCTTTTCTTTAGGGTAGCGCGCTGGGCGCGCTCTCCGTGGTCGCACAGGCGCTGCGGTTCGGCCGAGCTGGGCCGGGCCGAATCTCGCGCCGTGGGCCGCCGGCCTTTTTCTATTTTGTTGGATTTTCTTTCCTTTTTCTATTTTAATTCAAAAGTGAGACTTCAAAAATTAGTATCTCCCTCATTTTAGCTCCAAAAATTGTAAAGTAAATTTCTAAAAATTTGTAAATTCAAGATCTTGCTAATGGCATAGGTCTTGTTAAATTTGGAGTTTATTTGTTGTTTATTTGTATTTAATTGCTCTTTTTGTTTGTCCGTGTCTTTTTCCGGTACGTTCGTCCGACTAGGATTTGAAGACGCCGGAGACCCCCAAGTTGATCAAGCCCAAGATTATCAAGATCCTCTAGCCTATATCCCAGGCGAGTCAATACTTTGATCATATTGAGCCTACATTTCATGTAAATTATATTCTTTTAAAATAGCAAATTGCATGCGTTAATTCTTTAATCAAATGTATGTTAAACCGTAAGGTAGTTAATACCCATTTGATGATTAATTAATTATTACGCCATCCTTGACAATTCGAATCCCTTAATCTTTGTCACCCTAGTAACTATGTGGTAATACTAGCTATAGGTTGTACTTAAGCGACATGCTAGTCTTGCTTAAGTACCGGGATATTAAAATGTCCCAATCATCATCCCTTTAAACATAAAAATGATTTGGGCAGTCATTGGTGGTCCATGACTGAGATAAATGTGGTAATTTAGTTTTACTCCTCAAAACCCTAATATTCTCAAGTATCGTTATCATGATGTGTGTTGAAGAGTATGTGATGGGTGCGAATGCAGCCCAAAGAATGTTAATGTGTGAAATGATCCGCCTAGACAACCCTAAGGACTTAATCTTGTCATGACCTCCCGTGTAAAACAAGTACAACCACAAGTCTGCAAACTGCAACTTGACTTAGTAGATTTATTGAACCTTGAAAGTCAATCTCACAGAAGGAACAAGAAAGGGTGCAAGTGTGAGCTTGATCACGTTTGAATGGGACACCGATGGTGAAGTGCCTTCTACAGCAAGATGTAGAGGGTGACATCCCGCACCAACATATGGGCGTAACCCCATATAGGTGAGATGACGGAAGGGGCGAGATATTTTGAAATGTTACTGTGACGGTCGCTCAACTACATGACTAAGGAATCATGTGGGTAACGAGTATGACTATCTCTTGTGGGTAAAGTGTACAACCTCCGCAGAGTCTAAATCGTTTTAAACAATTGCGCCTACTGGTCAAAGGCGGACATGGGAATCTTTACTCGAGTTAGTTCTATTTCAAAATCTTGTGGTTGGGATGAAAATGTGGTGGGCTCACCTAGCCCGAGGCTGGATTTTGCCTGAGTGCTTGAACTCGGTGATGTTGGTAATTGGGGACGGACCCAATCAAAAGTAAGCATAAGGTAGAGTTTCCACTGAGGAACTTCGCTATTATAAATTATTGCACAATTACTCTATTTAGCAAAAATGCAATTTGTTAAAAATGCTAAGTAATAGGACTTTGTATTTATGATAATTGAAAATATTGCTTTAGCAAATAAAAGAACCCGAGCCATCCTTGTTAAGCCTTGCATGTATATTATTGCATTGTGTATTGGCTCGCGAGCACGGAAGTTGTGCTCATCCTCGCTCTCTCCCCCAAAACCCTCAGGAGCAGGAACTCCTGGAGATTACGACTATTACGAGGATCCGGTTGGAGGCCCGGGAGATAATGAAGCGTAGTGTAGTCTTTAGATGTTTTAGTCTCGCTCACCCGCTTGACTCGTCGGTATTTGCGTGCATCCAATATTACCCAAGCCATGGTTAATATCGGTCGCACACGGTTTCCCGATCGCTTGCTGTGGAGAGATGAGCTCACCCTTTTGCTTCGTTGTCGCCCGCTTTTGTAATGTAATCAATTTGGCCTGATCGCCCCTATTGTAAAACTCGACCCGACGTGGTCTATGTCACTCTATTGTGTTAATTAATGAATGGTATGGTTTTACGCCATGTATGAATTGATTCAGTGATGTATCTGTGAGTGCTAGCTACTGATCCAGGGAATAGCACAGTGTTTCACAGAGGATTCTGGATTAGAAAATCCGGGTCCGACACCGGACGAAGTGACGAACCCTTTCCTATCGCGTGCGTCTATGCAAGAACGAGGGAGAATTTATCTTTACAAAAATTTGATTGGATTGATATTGAAGAATTGAAGATTTGCAGTCACTTCACCATTGAGAACAAAAGCTCACACATGAGCACATAATCATATGATTCTTCTCTCAATACATCTCTCAAACCCTAACCTACTGTATTCTCTCCACTTTCTCCAAAACATACATTAGGGTTTCTAGGCTTGATTCTTGGTGATAGTGCAGATCATGCATGACCCCTTATATAATGGAGGCTAGCTACAAAGAGAAAACACTAACGGACACCTGTTAAGTCCACACACAAACGGGTCTCACACTCACATAAGCTTTTCAAAGCGGATGACGATATGAGAATCCCAAATATGTGTTTTCGTGATCTTGTCCTTATGACCTAAACCGCTTCTTCTTTGTGCTATCATGCACCACGGTTTCTTCAAGGTTACAAACCCGGTAATTTGATGAAGATACTAAAATACCCTTTCTCGATTCTTTATCCTTGATCGGGTCCAATATTGTGAAGCAATTCTATGCTTCGCCACGAGTAGGTTCATCAACGACTTCCCTCGTACTGGTAAGTCTCTCTCATCTGGCTCCCACCGAATCGCCTCAACACTTGCACCGACTCAAACCACTTGATACAACCCGTTGCACCAAACGTCCATTACAACACAAACCGTAGAGGTGTTTTCTTAATATAGTAGATGCATTTTTTTTTAGGGATAATTGGCTACAGGACATAGTCCATTGTCCACCTTTGCCAATGGACACTGAAAAAACGTGGTACAGCCAGAAAGCACTGACAAAATATGTAATTTGGCCCTAAGACACTGAGCCGCTTATTTTATCATTTCCCGGCCGGAGGGAGAGAGAAAATTTTCGAAAAGACTGGAGTGCCCCTGGCAAACCCGGTGCGATCGAACCCTAAGGCAACGTTTCTTCTCCCCGTCGCCCGCACATTCTTCTCCCCGTCCCCATGAACCCTAAAGCAACGGTCCCTCACAGTTGTTCTCCCCCAAATCTCTCCCCGTCGCCACCCTATCTCCACTTTTCGGATTCGCCTGGAGCATGTGCTGCTGAGGGCTGAGGTCTATCGGAGATGAAGGCGCCGATGTCGAAAATGCGGCGCCTCAGGAGCACGGACTCCCCGTCGAAGCCTGTGAAGCTTTCGTGGGTCCCCGAAGGGTAAGGTTCTTCCTCATGCCGATTTGGTGTTGATCTAGTGTGTATAGTTTTAATCTAGTTTAGAATTGAAGATTTGCGGTCACTTCACCATTGAGAACAAAAACTCACACATGAGCACATAATCATATGATTCTTCTCTCAATACATCTTTCAAACCCTAACCTACTTTATTCTCTTCACTTTCTCCAAAACATACATTAGGGTTTCTAGGCTTGATTCTTGGTGATAGTGCAAATCATGCATTACCCTTTATATAATGGAGGCTAGCTACAAAGAGAAAACACTAACGGACACCTGTTAAGTCCACACACAAACGGGTCTCACACTCACATACGCTTTTCAAAGCGGATGACGATCTGAGTCTTCCAAATATGTGTTTTCGTGATCTTGTCCTCATGACCTAAACCGCTTCTTCTTTGTGCTATCATGCACCACGGTTTCTTCAAGGTTACAAACCCGGTAATTTAATGAAGATACTAAAATACCCTTTCTCGATCCTTTATCCTTGATCGGGTCCAATATTGTGAAGCAATTCTATGCTTCGCCACAAGTAGGTTTATCAATGACTTTCCTCGTGCTGGTAAGTCTCTCTCATCTGGCTCCCACCGAATCACCTCAACACTTGCACCGACTCAAACCACTTGATACAACCCGTTGCACCAAACGTCCATTACAACACAAACCGTAGAGGTGTTTTCTTAATATAGTAGATGCATTTTTTTATGTCGCTACACTATTGTAGAGACATTTATAAAAACATCACATAAGTGCCTTCCTACGCATCGTCGCTACGATGAAGAGACGTTTTTTTTTAATTGAAACGCCTCTATATTCTTTACATCATTTTATAGAAACGTTTTATTGTGTATCTAAGAAAATAGAGGTATTACATAGAGGCATTAAATTATACTACTAATATAGTGAACTACATAAATAAAATATAAAAATGTGTGGACTCTTGTAAATGTTGGTACTCAATCTCTAGACCTCATGGAAAATACTTCTATTAGACTTCTCGCACTAGGCACCTCAACCCCACAACCTCACGTATTTAGTTATGTGTTGGAATATTTATATGTAGTTTTTTTAAAATACATATCAATCACCGAAAAAATGTCTCTAGAGAGTTGGAAAGAATTTCAAATAAATGTCTTTACACAACAAAAACTTTAGGCGAATTAGAGAGCTTCTAAAAATATCACTACAGGATAAAATTATGTATGTGTCTCGAAAACGTTTCAAATCTGTCTCTAACATACAAAATTTTGGAGACGATTTTTAAAGTGCCACTAAAAAGCACCTCTAAACTATAGAACTCATTTTAGAGACAAAATGAAAAATGTCTCTATGGGCGGTTTTCTTGTAGTGTTCCCATTCTTGTCGTTCATGTCTATTTTGCGTCTTACTTGAGACCAACCACTTCACTTGGCATTATCGATTGTTCTGGACTTTGATTTCACCAAACCAAGTCCCGATCATCCTCGTCATTGACCGTAGTTGACACCAAGCTTCCCTACACAATAATAGATAAAAAATCGATTTTGGATAGACCTTCTTCGCAACTTGACACACGATAGCCAAAACATGCATCGCGCAACACATATGCATCGATTCCACGATCCTTGGTCAAATGCATAAAATTAGGCACAGCTCACTGTGCCTAAACTACCATGGCTGGTCAGACCGTCACCGCCAGGCCAGTCTGACCGCGCTCCACTTGGCAATAGGGGATTGGTCTGATCGCCGCTAGTCTGGCCGCCATAAAGTGACCGGTCATACCGCTTTGCAAAACCATAAAATACCCTTATTTAGACTTTTCTGTTAATCTCTATCTAGTTTTGCGCCCGGTATCTATTTTCAATGGCACCTGGTGCAAACACATTCCTAAACACTGCCACTCAAAAAAAAATTGCCCGATTACCCAAAGTTGTACCTCTGTCACCTAGCCGGTCTGACTGCTCGGCCATGGCTGGTCAGACCACCCCCATGGCCGGTCAGACCGCCAGTCACCTAACAGTAGGCCAACAATTTGCAAAACTGAGAGTTCATTCCCAAACACTCGATAATGATGCAAATTATTTATCATCTAAACTAGGACCAAATCACATGGTCTCTATAATCGAGCAATAATCCAAACCTAGTGAAATCACCCGAGGCAGTGACGGCACATGGCGTTACAGTGCCACCCAGAAAGCCCACAGAAACTTTCATGAACCCATTCGACGGAAGCTCGTACGTGGCAGAGATACCTGGAATATATGGGAAAATGTTAGCGACATCTCTTTCCATATGTACATTGTATAGATTATGGTAGTTTAGATTATATTTGATCTTGTAAATCTCCTGTAATCAATCTGTAACCATATCGGTTGTAATCTCTATTACCGGATACTATTGCCCATCCGGCAATATTGATAGAAGGGCTGGCAGCCAATTGGCTTGTGGCAACTCTTCTTCCCATACTCGTTTACATGGTATCAGCCTTCTCTCAATCCCAGTCTTGCTGCTCGCTGCCCGACATGAGCACATCACCGTCTACCACCCTAGCTTTCGCTTCCTCCATAACCGACATCGACGCCTTGGCCTCCCAGTCTGTCATGGTGTCGATCTCCAGTGCAGTCAACATCGCTTGTATCAAGACGCACATCCCGATCGTTCTTGATCTCAAGGCCTCAATCTACACCAAGTGGTAGACGTTCTTCATCGCCATGCTCGGCAAGTTCGTGCTCCTTCAACACGACATGATGCCGCCTGGGCTCATCAAGAATTCACCGTCCTCACCAAGCTTTACGGCTCTATCACCGACGACATCCTCGACATCATCATGGAGTTTGGGCAATCCGCTCATGCCCTATGGACTTGCATCGAAGGAATCTTCCTGGACAACATGGAGAGCAGGGACATCTACCTTGATACCGAATTTCACAATTTGGTTCAAGGAGACCTCTCTATCACCACCTACTGCTAGAAGCTCAAGACACCTGGCCGATAACCTTCGTGACGTAGGACAACCGGTTTTCGATCGCACCCTCGTGCACAACACCCTCTCGCAGCCTCAGTCCTTAGTTCTCCAACGTCGCCTCTATCATCTCTTTGAAGACACCGTTCCCAACCTTCATTCGCACCCGGTCCATGCTTCTTCTCGAGAACTACGCTTCAACCAAGATCACCACTGCCGTAGCTCTTCTCTTCAGTGCTAACACTCAATCATCACCCTATGGCGATGGCTCCTGCCGATGTGACCGTGGAGACAACCCCTCTGGTGGCCAACCTAATAACAAGAACAAAGGCAAGAATGGTGGCCAGGCCAGGAACAAGCAGTACAACTGTGAGCCCTCTCACAGTCTACCAGCGCCAATCGGACCGTGGGTATGCTTCGGTCTGTGGACTGGCTAGGGCCAACCATGGGCAAGCGGTCAAGGCCAGCCATGGGCTGACAAATGGCGCCCCCCTCCAACGCTGGTATTCTCAGGCCATGTCCTTCGTCCACCCCAGCATGGGTGTACAACACCATGGTGACACCTCGTACTTGTACACTCCATGCAACGACAATCCCAGTTGGGACAGCTTTGGCCTTGTCTCTGCACTCCACAACATGTCGCTTCATGGTGGCAACGACAGTTGAGGGATGGACTCCGATGCAACCTCGCACATGGCTTTCGACGATGGTAACTTCCATTCTTTTTCTCTTATACCTTGTTCCTCTCGTGTCATGGCCGGGAACGGTGCTTCCATGCCGATTTCCCGTACGGGTCACACATCCATACAAACTCCTTCCGACACTTCCTTTCATCTCAATGATATTCTTATCGTCCCATCTATTGTTTGTAACCTTCTTTCCGTTCGCAAGTTTACTCGCGACAATCTGTGGTCCATTGAGTTTGATTCTTTTGGTTTCTCTGTCAAGGACTTTTGAACCAAGAGCATGATTCTTTATAGCAATAGCGACGGGGACCTCTACACACTCTTTCTCGCACCTCCACCGGCGTCCCCCACCACTCCCTCCCGACCGCTGCCCCGACATCCTTATGGCATTGACAATTAGGTCATCCTGGGCAGGACGCTATGCTCTCACTGCAATAGTCGTCCTTGATTTCTTGTAAAAAAAGCAGATCGCTCTACGTGTCATGCTTGTGAACTAGGCAAGCACATTTGATTGCCTTTTTCCAATTCTACACAAATTAGTTTTTTGTTCCAGTTAATTCATTGCGATTTATGGACATCCCCTGTACCTAGCAGTTCTGGTTTCAAATATTATCTCGTTATCGTTGATAATTTCTCTCATTGGCATAGGGAGTGGATGCTAATGCTCGATGATGCCACCAATGAGTGTTTCTTGCTGCACTTGGCTTTGTAGTGGAAGGTTCATCTCCCTTCGCTGTTGGAGCCACTGGACTCTGACTCATCCTTCAGTTGCACCATTTCGTCTCAAAGCACTTCGCCGGACTACACCATCCTATTCAGCGTGCGTGGCGACAGGTCACTCCTCCATTGCTGCCCTGATGACGTAGAGTGGCGTGGCTTTCCGTCTTCGAAAGAACGGACGACGACGACAAGATTGTTGTGCCTGATGCCCTTGATGGCGCCGTGGTTGCTGGTCATGGGGGAAAAGTATATGTGACAACTCTACATGACATCGTTGTTGTAGTTGATGTGACATCTCTTACCCTATTCGTTGAGAGGAATGACACGATGCTTTCTATTGGTGCAGATGGAGCGGATAATTCCTGTCCGATTGACCGACTGAAGGCTCAAGGAGCGAATATGGGATGGAGAAATGAGCATTCAATACTATCCGTATCTGACTCCGACTCCGATGAAAAAAAAACTGAATAGGATACATGATGAGCAATACCCATTCGTATGTCTCCGTATGCCAGGTGGTATGAGAAAAACATGTTGTGACTTCACTTAGGAATAAGATAACGGATAGGTAAATTACTGCATCTGAGTAGGTAGGGGATATTGAATGTTTTTTCCTTCAATATGTAAATAATTAGTCTCTTCGTGTTCACTCTGATTGCACTCCTACTATCCAATGTTCCATATTGCAAAAAAATGTTAGCTCGGCCGCACACCCATAGCATAGACAAGCGATGTGCCGACATGTATTATGTCCGCACGGCCACCGCCCGGATAACCTGCCTCTGCATGCCCCCCACTGGGCGACACGTAGTGAGTCCGGGCGGTGGCCGTGCGGACAAGCCGTGTCCGGGTGGTGGTCATACGACACGCCTTGTGATGCGACAATGGGTGTTCCGATCTTTCGATGAGAAGGATAACTCAATCTGATAGAGAAGACTATCATGACCCGCAACCAATCGTACTTGACCAATACACCCGCAATCGCTGAACCAACTCCGAGATTATTATCGACCTTGCTAGAAGCACGATCGACCTGACCACGAAGGTCTATTCCTGCATACAATCAAAGAACAAGCAAGAACAACATAATAAGCAATCTGAAATTGCAAATAGGATTGAAAGTACTCGATAAAGTGGGATTTTGAAACAGTATTATGGTTGATCTAATCGACACAAGCCAATACACGAAGTTGCAATGTAGCTAACTTTTAACTAAACAAAATCCAAAAATACTAGAGGGGTGGTTGCTCCTATATAAGGATGTGAGGAGACCAGGGGCGGTGGCTAGGGAGGTGGGCGTACGCCTCTAGCGTTACAAGGCCCATGGGCCCAAGTGGAGGTGGCGCAACACCCTTTCGATTCGGGCTCAGAATCAGTGCTAGACTATCTTGGCGATTGTGGTGCGCACAGAAGAAATTTGAAGGTGTGGTCAGATCTATTTAAAAGAGGATGAGATAATCTTTCAATCAAGTATTCGTGCTCCTCAAACGGAGTTCATATTTAAAAGTTATACTCGTTTGATGTCGGAGCTATCTCCGGAGGCCGAATTGGATTCTAAAATATGTCCAACTTGAACTCTTACTTGACTTGTACAAAAAATAACATGAAACCTTCCTTATACCATGATGTAGAGTAGTGGTCGTATCCAGAGAGTTGATGTTCTCATCACCTTATCCGGACAGTAGTCGTGCGGAATTACACACGTGGTGGCATGAGGCTCGTCCGGGCTACCATATTTGCAAAAACCACGAGAGGAGAGCTACATTTGCAAATACGTCGTGGAACAGTGCCATTTAGGCCAAAACTCTCCATCTAACGAGCAACAGCCACAAGTCACGATGTAAGCTAATCCGCATAGCAAAAATGATCCATCAAAATGTACCAGGTAGGAGCAGAGCCAGAAATTAGAGATAGGGGGCCGAGTTGGACACGGCACACACACACTCAACACACACCACATTCACACCACCCACGAGCACACAAGCGTGAGGATCAACCAAACAATGTGAGTAATATTAAAGGTTTTTCCTGCGAGGACCGTCTACCAAATCCATTCGAATATTAATTGAGCAGTCACAAAATGCCCAAAAGGCTCATGTCTACTTGTTTTTTTAGGGATCTAATTCCAAATATCGATGTCTTGATTATATATGGTATAATATAAAGGTGGCAACGAACTCGTAATCCAAATCATTAGTGACAATACAAATCTCATGCATAAATTAAATATGCTAATGGAAAGCATGGTTAATATATGCACCACCTAATACCATTAACAATTATCAAGAATTTAAAACTAAATTACTGATAAATAAGAACTGATAAGCGAGTGCATTGATTACATAGTAAAGGAAATATTAATATAAGAGAGAAGAATAAGAATAAGAAAGAGAAGACTAGTAATAAATTTTGTTGGGTGTCTTAGGACTATACCATTATGAGGCTAAGGCCTAATACATGTTGGCCTAACTCGAAGATGAACACACGCGAACATAATGGAATCCTAGAACACGAACGCAAGAACACAAGAATATTTTTTATCGTCGGAACTACAACTTTTTCGATTTTTCTCTTGCTCTTGTTCACAAAATCTGATTACAGGGGTGCCCATTTATTGAGAGCAAATGATTATTCATATCTGATAAAGATTCTATATATCATGAAGAGATACCACACAGACTCTAGTATCCATAATGAATACTACTTAAATACTGTGGGACTACACAAAACAAACTCTCCCTAAAATCTAGAATACCATATACACAAAGATTGCTAACAATCACTCCATAATCTTTGCACACTTACTTATTGAGGTAGTCGGTCTCAATTACAGTTTTCCCAACTGTTACTCAATACAGGACGATGGACACATCTCATCAACGTCTCGGACTCAACTCCACGAACTCGACCCAGGACGGAGAATACATCTCCTCAACGCCGCCCCGAACACAACTCCACGGACACACACACAAATATAACACCGCAACTGCCTAGTACCAACACAACGCTTTCACCTTGGTAACGCGTAACTCATCTTGCATTCTACTGACGTGCACCACTATCTATTCTATATACACGCATGCATGCAAACAAATAACTCAATGTGCTAACATGCACACACACATGACTCGACACTACTGCTTCTACATGCATACCGACGAGATTGCGCTGCGTGGTCGCCGCTTAGCTCGCTATGCCGCCTGCCGCCGACCTAAGACCGCTCGCCCAAGCCGCCGTCGGCCGCTTCTCGCCGCTAGTGCCCGCCCGTGCGGCTCACGCATGCGCTCCTCTCCGAGCCGCGCCAGACGCCAGCGTCGCCGACGCACCTTCGAGCAGTCATCGAGCGTGCTCCGTGCCATGGCACAGCCGGCCACCACGCCATATATGCCCCCTGGGAGTCGAGATCACCCCTCCCGGGACAACAGTTAGGGTTTCGAAACTGAAGCTCTGATACCAATTATTGGCCCAAACCAAATATGGACACACGTGAACACAATGGAACCCTAGAACGCGAACGCAAGAACACAAGAATTTTTTTTGTCCCGTCGGAACAACAACTTTTCTGATTTTCTCTTGATCTATCGCTCTTGTTCACAAAATATGATTACAGTGGTGCTCTTTTATTGAGAGCAAACGACTATTCATATCCGGTAAGGATTCTACGTATCTTGAAGAGATACCACGTAAACTCTACTGTCTAAATACTATAGGACTATGCAAACCAAATTCTCCTTAAAATATAGAATATCATGTGCACAGAGATTACTAACAATACTAGTAGAGGTAACACAACCACAGAGGGCTAGGCCCCCCTCCCCCTCTCCGCCCCCAGCGACGAGGTAACTGTACATCACAGAATCAAAGCAAGCTCTCTCGTGATCTTTTAGCATATACATACTTACATACGGTCTGCTAATACTGACAGTACAAGCAGTCAAAGTAGATCCAAAAGCCAACAAGGATCTTTCAAGATCCTTGTCTGTGTGATGAACCAGTCATTTGCAGGTGTCTCAAATTGTTAAACCCGGTCATGATCGGGCAAATGCGTGGTAGGCCTCCATATGGCACGCGCCTGAGGCGAAGTACAACAACTGAAGACTGAAGGAGCTAGCCTCCAACAACTCTCGTGTTGTATTCCGTATGGCACGCGCCTGAGGCAGAACAGTAGCCTCCAACAACTGTGGTGTTGTATGCTTTCTGCGTAGATTTGGGAGACGAATGTGTCGACGCCGGGCATGTCGGATGCACGTAGGAGAAAAGCGTCAATGATCGAACAAATTCAAGAATTATTGGCTAATATAGTATCTTTTTCATCCGTATTTACAAGATTGGTTGTGCGCGAATCGTATTTGCATATATAGCACTATTGTCGCACGGCCGTCATACGACAACGGCCCACAGACCGTCACATGTCTTGCCACGGTTCGACTGAAATTTGCACGAATTTTAAAATATAGCAAATGACTTCAAAAAATTATAAAATTTTATGTAGAGCCTTTTCTTGGAAGTCTTGCAGCGGACCATCTTAACGGGTCAACAATGAACTCACGGCATTGAATCGCTCTTTGTTGAAGCGAAAGCTCCGGTCATGATCGTTGTGACAAATGCGTCAAGGTGAAGTAGGCAAGACATGTCCATATGGCAGCTTTGGATTATATCCGCGACTACGGCGAGATCCCTTCACAAAGGGTTTATCACGAATGTGATAGTACAACAATAGTGGTAACCCATCCTATGAAGACTGAAGGAGTATTCCCACGCTAGTCACAGTCTAGGGTAATCTCTAGGAAGCTCATGAAACGGGAGTATGTATGCTCCAACCCTGACCAACAACTGAAACTTATTCACACAGGTGTTGTATGCGGTTGTGGATAAGTGTAACCACATTCTGCGTAGATTTGGAGACGAATTGTCGAAAATCCCAAAGGCCCATGTGGGCATGTCGGATGCGTGGGAGTCCTCGTGGAATTGGGAGAGCCAAAGCGTCAGCAGCCGTGTGCCCACAGTGGACGCATATCCGCCTCCACCCAATAGTTTGTTGCATTAATGGGTTTGCTTACTGACTCTTTTTACATTGAGGAATGCTTCAATGCATATTATTCTTTTTTGAATGCCCTTATTTTTTGTTACATCAATCACATACTAATTTTATGCAAAATTAAATTAGGTAAAAATGATTTAACAGTTTGTAAAAAGAGAACAAAACAAACTACTATATGGAACACAACAAAAACTATATAAACAAACACCTACATGTCCGTCGATGTTGCGGCTCCCAAAGATCCTAAACAAATTGATCATTCCTTATCACGTTGTTCACTTGGAGAAAAATCACAAAAAAAACAAAAAACAAAAGCACACAGCACAACGCGGATAACAAAACATATTATGCCGTAATTTTTTTTAAGGATCATATCATGACATGATTAAATGGCATCGACCTAAGCGGTCCATTCCTCTCACGTTTGTCCTTGGACCTGGTCCTCGAAAGACTCGTCGGCGGTGGCAACAACAATGCTCGGGCCTGCCCTTAAAAAAAAGATGCACAGGCCTTGGACGTACCGTCAAAGAGGCTTTCGAAATCTAGATGGTACCACACCACATAACGGGGCTGCTAATTTTTGACAGGGTCGGCCGCCCTCTGTCCGTTTTACACGACCCAGACGACCACATGCACAACGCGTTTCCCGTATCATAGAGATCCCAAGATGAGACTGCGAAATGGCTGCTGACCCGGTCAACTTGGAAGCTTCCACCCACACGCCAACTCAACTCCCCAACAGCCGCGCTTCGCATTGCCATTACATATAGTTCCCATATCATAGACTGCAAAAATAGCCTCCCTCGCTTTCCCTCACGACCTCACCAGCTTCCCGCCTTCACCTCCTATTCCATTTGCACCTCGAGTCGGAGCTCAAAGGAAGCAACCCAGGTTACCCAGCACAAGCAAAAAAAGGCTACAAGTGCGCTACTACCATGGCGCGGCTCCTCCTCGCGGCCGTGCTGCTGTTCGCGGCCGGCGCGACGGCCCAGGACTGCCTGTCCACGACGCTCCAGGCGGGCCGGTCGTTCCTCGCGCAAAACCCTGCCCGTGCTCGGCGCCAGCCTGCACTGGACGTACCACGCGGAGAACGGCACCGTGGACGTCGCGTTCCGCGCGCCGTCGGGCACCGGCGGATGGGTCGCCTGGGGCATCAACACCGACGGCAGTGGCATGGCCGGCAGCAGCGTGTTCATCGCGTCGCAGGACGGCAACGGCGTGGTGTCCGTCCTCACCACCGTCCTGGAGAGCACGTCCCCCACCCTGAACAACGCGACCCTCAAGTTCGACGTGCCCGTCGCGCCCACCGCCGATTACACGGGCGGCGCGTACACGATATACGCCACGGTGGCGCTGCCGAGGAACTCCACGCGGCAGAACACGGTGTGGCAGGCCGGGCCGCTCAACGCCGGGTCGGTAGCGCCGCATCCAACGTCGGGTCAGAATTTGCAGAGCATCCTGAATCTGACTTCCTGTCCGGCCAGAGGACCGGGCCCCAAACTCAAGAATGCACCGTCGTAATTTGAGGAGTTTTCAGGATAAAACCGGCGGTAACTGGCCGGTGCGACCTGTGAAGAAAATCCCAGCCAACAATGAACAATCCCTTAAATTCAATGATCAATAAATTTTAAAATTTTAAACGGTTTTGCTAGTTTTAAGTGATGAAATTTTCTTAAATTTAAGTCATTTGTTGTGATCATTTGATTTGTATAGAGATTGATGTGTCATATGATTAGATATTGATCCAATTGATGTTATACGATTGGATATTGATCCAATGGTCACAACAAGTGACTTAAACTTAAGAAAATTTCGATAACTTATAAATAGATAGTCCCTTTATTTTAAAATAAATCATCGTCAGTACATGTTTACGTTATAAACAGTGCACTGACCGAGTGCTTTCGCAATTCTGCATAAACCGGTCGAGAAGGAATCCATGTTGGTCGGAAGTGTCGTGTTAGAATATGTAAGCAAATTTTTAACATTTATGAGTGACTATTTAGTCACAAAATTTGTAAGGATTGAGTTTAATTTTCAGTTCTCATTTAGTTGTAAGGCTTTGAGCCACCTTTACACTTTTAGTTATTTTGGTACTTTAAATTTGTAATAAATTAAATTGTGTGCATCCTAATGCAGTGACAGAAAAGTTATATCTTTTCATCATCAAAAATAAACAGTGCAATGGTGAAGCCTCAATTTGCGTCTAGTACATTGTTCCAAATAGTTTTTTTTCGCGAGAAGTACGAAATAGCATTCGAATATCTTGAATTTACTGTTCATCAACCTGCAAGAAGCACGCGCGCGTGCAAGCAATCAAAAGGACGCGCTTCGCCCGGCGGCCGGCGTCAGAAAGGAGGCCGGGAGGGGCGCAGGAGAGGCAGGCCACGTCGGCAGTTTTTTCATTCGCCGTTCGATCGCTTCGTTCCTTGTCTGCGCCGTCCGATTTGCTTCGCCGTTGCGCTCGCGGGCCGTTGGCTTTCTTTCGCTGAGCGATCTGCGATCGGCGTGCGGCGCTTTTGTTCGTAGCGTCCTCCGTCCTGGTTTACACGCGTACGCTTCTGCTTGTCTACGATTGCCACGCGGCCGCCTCGCCTTGCCGCGTGCCCGCCGCGGGGTCCATGGACTCCTGACGCTGCGTTGCTTGACTCCTTTCGTCCTTCGGGCTCTGCTTCTTTCGCGTTCTTTGTGCCGTCGCTTTCGAGGTTTCGTCCTTGCCGACTGGTGGTTGTTTCCGCCGGCCTCGCTAGAATTGTTCGTCTGGTCCGCCGCTTGACGCTCCATCTTCTTTCTCTTCCTTTGTTTCTGTTGTCGTTCGTGCCGTTCGCGTTTTCCCCAGCCCCATTTTCTCGTCTGTTGTTCTTCTCTTGTCAGTTCTTTCCCCTTATTTCGGTGGTTTTCCTTTTTTGCTATTGCTATCGAGTTCTTTTTTTCTGGATTTGGAGCTTGGTTGCCTTTCCCGTTTGGCTCGCTACAACCGGCCTGCTGCTCCCTCGCTCTATCGCTTTAGCTTTTTACTTCTCCTTTGTTCCTCCTTCCCGCCGTCCCTTTCTTGTTTTTCCTCGGCTCACATTGTATCGTACGTTCAGATCTTTAGCTATGGGGATCTTAAACTTTGGGCATGTGCGTCCCTGATTTTCCTCGGCCTCGATTCTACTCTGTTTTCGGTTCTAGATACTACCTACTTCTCATATTGCCGAGTTTTTTTTAGGGGGCCAAGTTTGATTATCGCTTGTTACAGGTTCTTGCTCTTTCGCGCCTACCTGCGCGCCTGCTTTCGGTCCAGAAATCTACTTCTCTCTCCGCTCCTTTGTGGTACAATCGGGTGCCGTTTATTGCATTCTACTCTCTGTTGAGCTAATTTGCTATGTCGGTGTCTTGCTTTCTCGCTTCTTCACCGTTGCCAGCAGCAGCAGTAGAGTGGGTGAGGTGGTGGTGCAGGCGTGGCATGCCACCGGCGAGGCATGCCCGGAAGGGACAGTGGCCATACGCCGGAAGACGGAGAAGGATCTGCTCAGGGCGAGCTCCCTCAAGAGATACGGCAGGAAGCCGGCACGGCGGAGCATTCGCCGTGATTCCAGTAGCAGTGGGCATGAGGTTGGTTTGCACGCTGTCTCCACACTTCCGATAGAAAAGGATGAAAGGAATAACAGGTAAAAGTCTTGCATTTACAGACAATATATATGCCAATATAAATCAGCTAATTACTGAGATGGCACGAAAAAAAAAACTCAGTGTTTTAGTGCCATAAAATATGCCTTTTAATCCTCCCCCCCCCCCTTGGTATGTCTATAGTTAGGTATTCTGAAACACTATTGCAAAACATGTAAACATAAATGAAATTGCCCCAAGAGGGAAAAAAAGAGAAGCATTATGGGATCAAACCTTAAAAGTATATCATTGTGGATCCTCATCTTTCCAAGTTGTTTTGTAAGAAATTGGAAGAAAAAGATAGAAGTTTCTACTGCAGGGATTAATTAGTGCCTGCAGTGCCAAAACTAGAAAAGCTACAGAAGAGAAGCCCATGCACTCGGAATAAGATGGCACAGCAGTTAGTACTTGCATGAATCTATAGAAGGTTCACTTGGGAAAAATCCAGATGAGAAAACTTTACTTTGCTACTCAGATCAATGGATGGTTTTGTTCATATCTGTAGGCCGAACTTTTTAAAGATCCAGTGGCATATTATAATTTAGAACGCCTCTGCTTGACTGCACAACTTGGCCATTGAAATATTTCAGGACAGTGGTTAGACTTCTGTCTACTACAGTTCTAAGTGATAGCATGTGCATCTCGTCTTGGTTTTTGAGTAGTTCATCTGATAAGTCATGTAACTCAATTTCCAAATCGGTGATTTGAGTAAGATTTATGCATGTTAGGCATCGATGCTTGCTGCCAAGTCATTGACAAAGTTCTCTGATTTCTATGACAGGTTCAAACAGAGGGTTATAATTAAACAGAGAAGCCAAATGATTCCAAAGAAATATGCGTTTACATAACATTAAGTACTCACTTCCCTGCGCAGCTACAGAAGGTTCGGTTTAGCCTCTTAGAAGGCTAGCCATTTGACTTCCCTAATTACTTAGAAAGAGTACTTAAGAAGCAAACATTTTGTTGCCTTCTGCCTGAGCGTAGGAGCGGCCTAAAATTCATAAACTTTTAACAATTTCATAAACTTTGAATGGTGTCAAGACCAAGGCTGCTCCTTATTTTCTTTCAGCAAACAATGTATTATGTGATTTTGTAGTGAAGTAGTTAATTGGGCTCATGGTGCCAAATGCTCGCATTTCATCTCAGTCACCGATTATATCTTGTTTTTATTTTATTTTGATAGTATATCCTATTGTCTGCGTATAGCTGGAAGACTTTGATGTTTGTTGGATTACATAAGAAAATTTGGTGTAAAACAGTAAAGGCCGTTTTTTGGAAAGAGTCTCCTCTTAATCGACTCGAAAGTACCTCGATTGAGTTCACCAAGGAGCTTAATCTTCGGAGAAGAGATGCTTCAGACACACAGCAAGATAACCCATGTGGTTTGGAATAAGGAAAAAAACTATTTGTGCATGTGCAGAAGATTCATTAAGCTAATCCAGATGAGCAAACACACTCTCTTGAATGTTAGGTATTTGACTGAACCACTAAAATCACTATGAGCCGTCGGATCGTGTTTCGGTTTGTTTCTCCGCCGGCCGATTTGTCTGCCGATTCCGTCTCCGCGTTCGCTTCCGCAGTCTGGTGTCGTTTTTTTTAGAGATGGAAGTACAACTCCTGGTCTCTGCACCAACTAAAAATACACACAGTCATAATAGGTATCTAAATTCACCTCAAAGAGGACTTAAACCTGAGTAGTTAGTGTGTACATCTACACCTTCCTATCAACTGAGCTAGGCTCAGTTCCTGCCTGGCGTCGTTGGATGCCGCGTTTTCCTCGCCAGCCGTCGGATCGCGTTCGTTGCGCTGGTGTGTTTGCCCGCGGGTTCCCAGGTCTGCTGCCCGCGTCAGTTCCCGTGCTCCTCTCTTTTTTGCGCAGTGTGTCGCGGGCAAAGCTTCTACCTTCTTCTACCTCCTTCGATTCTATCGCCGCTGCTTGCCCTGCTTCACTTCCGTCGCCTCACTTTCTTTCCTTCGCCTCGGCAGTCGGCACTCACCATCCCTGCCTTACCAAGATGCATCCACCACCGCGCACCGCAACAACATGCAGCTCACTGCCCTTCTCAGCCGCGGCGACACCGAGGCCGCCCGCAGGCTGTCCGACGGAATACCGCGCCGGACCGTGGTCACCTGGAACGCCATGGTCGCGGACCACGCCAGGCGCGGGAGCGTCTTCGACGAGCTTGACATAGCCGCGCGCATGCACCGCCCGGGGGTGAGCCCCAACGAGGTCACCTTCGCGTCTGTGCTCGTCGCCTGTGCCCGGGGTCGCTATCTCCGCCTGGGGGCGCAGGTGCACTGCCAGGTGGTCAAGTCCGGGTGCGAGGACTTCGCGGTCTCCGCTTGCTCTCTCCTCGACTTCTACTCCTCGTGCTTCGATCTGCCTGCGGCGCACACGCTCTTCGAGTCCCTTCGTCCGAGGAATGCGCTGCTGTGGAGTCCGATGGTCGTCGCGCTTGTCAGGTTCAACCTGTTGAGCGACGCCCTGGATTTTCTTGAGCGGATGCCTGCACCTCCTGACGTGTTTGCGTGGACCGCTGTGATATCGGACTACGCACGGGGCGCGAATGAGAACTGTCGAAGGGCGCTGGAGCTGTTTGTGCGGATGTTGGCCGATGATGGTGTCATGCCGAATGAGTTCACTTATGACAGTGTTTTGAGGGCTTGTGTGAAGCTGGAAGCGTTGGATCTTGGGAGATCGGGTCATGGATGTTAGATTCGAAGTGGGTTTGAGACTGAGCAGTCAATCACCAGTGCTCTTGTGGGTCTTTACTGCGGTTGTCATGCTGTGGATAATGCCTTGCTGGTTTTTACAACGACTTGGAAATGCCGTCCTTGATCACATCCAATACACTGATTGGAGGGCTTATATCAATGGCAGGCCGGAGGATGCAAATATGGTTTCCTCGGAGATGCCAGAAGAGAAATATAGTGACCTTAAACTCCATGATGTCGGTGCTTCTCCATAATGGAAAGTTGGAGAGGCGGAAGCTATTTGAACAAATAAAGGATGAAAGAAACACAGTAACATGGAATTCTATGATTTCTGGCTACATTCGAAATAATCAGTCTTCGGAAGCTCTAAAACTATTTGTGGCCATGTACCGATTGTCTATTGCATGCAGCCCTTCAACGTTCCCTGCTCCATTGCATGCCTGTGCCACTATTGGAACCGTTCAGCAAGGCAAAATGGTTCATGCTCACCCCTGCAAGACTCCATTCGAGCCCAATGGCTATGTTGGGACGGCTCTTGTTGGTATGTACTCAAAATGTGGTTGTGTGAGTGATGCACTGACTGCATTTGGTTGCGTCACATCACCCAATGTTGCTTCTTGGACAAAATGGTGTGCTCGTATGTAATATTCTATTACTATTCACTTGATATAGATTTCTTACAATACTAATCACTTGAGTTTAGTCCTCATCAACTCATTTCGTACTTAAACAGTGATTAGTTCATAACGGGCGTGGTGGGTAGTGGATTACTTATGCCATTCCAGTAGACTTCAGCCACAGCTAACACTATTTCTAACCTCTTTCTTCTCCTTTCTGCTTTCCTTTCGATGTACTGCTTACCCCCAAAACACAAACTCTTTTTCGTCGCGCGTCATTTGGCGCGTGTGGACTACTAGTATTCATTTGTCTTCTAGGCTTGTAACCAATCCGCTAGCCTCATTTATCTTCCAACACTACCTCAGTCGTTCTGGACCTCGGTTCTCCTAACTTAGTCCTGATCTAGTCAGTCTCACCATGACCTAGCTCCGGCGTCCTACAACCATCACAAACAAGCAAACCGTTACGTAGCACCGCACGATACACACAATCATCAATTCACATAATTAATGAGGCACGAGCACATACCTTCACATAGGTCTTTGCTCAAACTTCACCTTCTATAGTTCTTGTCCATCTTATGCCTTGTTTGAGTCCAACTATCTCACCCGGCATCTACGACCGTTCTAGACCTTGGTTCTCCTAACCAAGTCTTAGTCCTCCTCATCGTTGGCCATAGTTAACTCCAAGTCACCTGCACAACAATAGACTAAGCAACCACTTTCGGGTACAAGTTCTATACAAGAAACTCATGAATATGACCTAACCCACAAAGTTCACCGTCGTCCCGGCGCATGAACACTGCCTGGCCGGTCAGACCGTCGCCCATCGCCGGTCTGACCGCCAGCCGATCAGATCGCCACCCGTTGGCCAGTCAGATTGCCACTTAGTCCTCTCAGGGACTTAGCCAAAATTCTACCCAAAACCCTCTCTAGAAAAACTTAAAAGCACTAGTCAGTCTGTAGGGCCGGTTAGACCGCCTATGCCTAACAAGCAGCGGGACTTTGCCGAAAATGAGGGTTTCTCCAAACACCTCGATATTATTGCCAATTGTTCAACACACTAATATTAGGATCATATCCACATGATCTCCACAAATTCTCATGGACTTATTTGAAGCAATTTACACTACATATATACTCTTTCTCTCGCGCGCGCGACTTGCCAAAAAAAAATCAGGAACGTGGCCAAGAAAAATCAAGCGACTGAAGTAGACAACCCCTATATTATGTACCTTGCTTAACCATAGTGTTTCAAATTTGCGCAGTTCAGTTACAGACGGAGCACAGAAGCAGTATTCACCAGGAAGGTTGATGTGTACTATTATATTATGTACACTATACAGTATCAAATAATTTCTACATATTTAATTACTGATTTGTACTGTTCACAAGGCACATTTTGACGTGAGATTTTCATCTTGTAACTGCGTACACGGTACAGCTGATGTTAAGAGAATGGACGTTTTCATGAATTGTAGGTTGCAGGATGCAACCTGGCCAATGATATTATGTCTGCCATGACATGTTGACAGAAATGTATCGAGATGGATAAACCAGGGCAGCAAATATCATCTGGAGCAAGAGACTTAGCTAAGGAGAAATACACGGTCGATCAGGACGAAGTCATCGCCACGTTTATCTTGTATGTTTCAGGTGTTGGAAAAAGTCCGTCCATGACGACCACTCTTCTTCGAAATGAAAATTACGATACGACAGTGGAAATAAATTATTCAATGTTTATAAGAGTCTGAAGAATTTGCTAGTTCAAACTTAGCTAGTGTAAAGACTGCAAAATGATATTATGTACAATATACAGTATCAAATAATTTCTACATATTTAATTACTGATTTGTACTGTTCACAAGGCACATTTTGACGTGAGATTTTCATCTTGTAACTGCGTACACGGTACAGCTGATGTTAAGAGAATGGACGTTTTCATGAATTGTAGGTTGCAGGATGCAACCTGGCCAATGATATGATGTCTGCCATGACATGTTGACAGAAATGTATCGAGATGGATACACCAGGGCAGCAAATATCATCTGGAGCAAGAGACTTAGCTAAGGAGAAATACACAGTCGATCAGGACGAAGTCATCGCCACGTTTATCTTGTATGTTTCAGGTGTTGGAAAAAGTCCGTCCATGACGACCACTCTTCTTCGAAATGAAAATTACGATACGACAGTGGAAATAAATTATTCAATGTTTATAAGAGTCTGAAGAATTTGCTAGTTCAAACTTAGCTAGTGTAAAGACTGCAAAATGATCGACCAGGTCGACAACTCCAAAGCTTAGTTCCCAAGAAACTTGCTTCATGTCGCCATTAAATATATAGAGCGCCCTCGCTTTCACCCACCGTTCACCAGCTTCGCGCCTTCACCTGCCTGCTGCATTTCCACTTCGTTCAAGTCGGAGCTAGCTCAAAGCGACGCAGCACAAGAACAAGATCACGTACGTGATCTACTTGCCATGGCACGACAAGGCC
Source organism: Ampelocalamus luodianensis (assembly GCA_036346255.1). Lineage (NCBI taxonomy): Eukaryota > Viridiplantae > Streptophyta > Magnoliopsida > Poales > Poaceae > Ampelocalamus > Ampelocalamus luodianensis. The sequence goes on from CM070622.1 coordinate 8,236,570, forward strand.
ACTCGGCGTGGCTCATCCTCGCCGTCGTGCTGCAGTTCGCAGCTGCAGGCGCGGCCCAGGACTGTGTGTCCGCGAAATTCCAGGCGGGGCGGTCGTTCCAGCGATGCAACTCCCTGCCCGTGCTCGGCGCCAGCCTGCACTGGACGTACCACCCGGGGAACGGCGCCGCGGACATCGCGTTCCGGGCGCCGCAGAGCAGCAGCGGTTGGGTCGCCTGGGGTATCAACACCGACCGCCCCAACAGCATGGCCGGCAGCAGTGTGTTCATCGCATCGCAGAACGCCAACGGCGTGGTGTCTGTCCTCACGACGGTCCTGGAGAGCACAAGCCCCAGCCTGAACAACGGGAGCCTCAAATTCGACGTGCCGGTCCCGCCCACCGCCGAGTACTCGGGCGGCGCGTACACGATATACGCGACGTTGGCGCTGCCGGGGAACGGCACGCAGCAGAACACGGTGTGGCAGGCCGGGCCGCTCAGCGGTGGGCAAATATCGATGCACCGAACATCGGGGCCGAACTTGCAGAGCACCCAGAGGCTGGACTTCCTGTCCGGCCAGAGGACCGGGGCCCCAAACTCAAGGATGCACCGTCGTAATTTGAGGAGTTTTCGAGGATAAAACCGGTGGTAACCGGCCGGTGCGACCTGTGAAGAAAACCCCAGCCAACAATGAACAATCCTTAAATTCAATGATCAATAAATTTTAAAATAAATCATTGTCAGTGCTTGTTTACATTATAAACAGTGCATGGTGAAGCCTCAATTTGCGTCTAGTACATTGTTCCAAATAGTTTTTTTTTTGCGAGAAGTACCAAATAGCATTTGAATATCTTGAATTTACCGTTCATCGGACTGCAAGAGCACGCACGCACGCACGCAAGCAAGCGAAAGGACGAGCTTCGTCCGGCGGCCGGCGTCAGGATACTCAGTAGAGGCGGCGACGTGCCGACATGTAGCCGGAGCCTCGGCGTTGGAGTACGTACATGGCGGCGACGGAGAGCCCAGCCGCAGCACGCAAATCGGTCAGGATGCTGACCCAGCATGTCGCGGCCGATGCGTTATCCGTCCGACCCCCACTTGACTTGGGTCGGTTCGTTTACCCCTTCCGGGCCAACCTCCACAGCAAACAGCATCAGCGGCCTCGGCACATGCTGCCTCGGCCTAAAGGCCCCTTCGCTATGGCAAGTTTCGGCTCGGGGCCGCGGCGCCGTCGCCATGTTCCCGATTCCCACCGCAAGCACATAGCACGTGCACGGGGCACGCCGGAGGTTAGATCGGTCAGGCTCGGCCCTATTCCGAGGCCGCCAGTCTGCCACCCAGTCGGAATCGCATGGTCACGAGGGGATGCATGTTCCGCCGAATTTTTTTCAATTGAGCTATTTTTTTCGTAAAAAACACATATTTATACCTGTGCTAGTCTTATTTCCGTTTTGACCCGGGGGTCACGCGTGACTCACGGCGCCGAAGCTAACACTGCTCGGCGCCGTGAGTCATGGCGCCGAGGTCCCAACCCTAGCCACCGGCAGCCGGGGCGTGGGCGGGCGGTACCTCGGCGCCATGACTCACGGCGCCGAGCCGTGTTAGCTCGGCGTCGTGAGTCACGGCGCCGACTCCGCGCCACGCATCTCGGCGCCGAGCTCAATTATATACCGCCCGAGCCTTCATCTATTTCTTCCTCTCCTCTCTCGGTTTTCACTCAACCCAACCCACGAACTTTTCGAATCACCAATTTTCACCGTGGAAACTTCAATTGATCCATACAACTCGAGAGCAAGGTATCCTCTTTGTCCTCCTCACTTTTACGCATTGATTTGGTCTATATCATGTGTATTATGCAAAATTAGGTTAGTCATGACCTAGGGTTTGAAGCAATTAGTCTCACTTGTTTTATTGATTCGTATTGTGTATTATGGAACCTTAGTTACGTTGGTCACCTCTGCTTTCTCCCATCGTTAGGATGCCGAGGCGTGATAAAGCTAGTAAACCAAGGTAATCTTTGCCCATCGTATTCTAATTTGTCGGTAATATGTAGTTCATATTATGTAAGGTTCATACAATTTGTTGTATTTCGGATTAGGCAACAACTGGTGGGCAATGCAGACGCCGCTTGCCACGCCTAGTGGCGCTCCAAAGGTGCTCATGTGCACGCGGTGATGCTTGTAGGTGGCGAGATCTCGATGAGGAGGACACGCATGTGCAGAGGTATTGGATGTGTCACAATTATGCCTTTGACCCTACACCTCAACAGATCCACATTGGATTGTTGGTGAGAAATTAGTGGCTTTTTCTTTGTTCTTGCGATGAATCAATAACATTTCATTACGTGCTTAATGCACCCATGTTTTGCAGAACCTCCCGCTATGTGACTTTGAGCAAGTGGATCGACATCGAGATCAAGGAGGAGGACAAAGCATATGGAGGGATCAAGAAGTGGGATGCGGAGCGCGAGGAGTCATGGAGAAGACACGCAAAGAGGAGGCAGAAAAAGGAGCGCGAGGAAGAGGTGAAAATGAGGCAGTGCTAAGCGTAGGGGAGAGGAGAGGAGGCTTGAGCGTGTTCGCCGTGCTAAGGCTGCAATGGAGGAGAATCCGGATGCTTTGAGGAAGGGAAAGTGGCCTCGTTGCACTTAGTAGTGTGCTAGACTTAGTAGTTATGGTTTAATAATGAATAATGTTATCATTTCCTGAACTTGTTATTTTGTTGTACTCTTGTCATGTACTGCACTTTTTCAGTATGTGCATGTGAGTATATTGTTAAACTTGAACATGTGAGTAGCATGATTTTTTTTGTCACTATGCCTATATATTTCGGTAACTTTTGGTCGCCAACCAACAATAAGCACACGTTCTTTTGGTCCCAAGCATATAATCAGTACTCTGCATATAATCACGGGAAAAATTCGCCAGAGTTTCCCCTGTTTTCTGACCATCCACATTTAATAATATGACACAAATATATCATACGGGCATATATTCATCAAAATACCACACGAATAGTGGGAACAACAATCCAAAAGTCCAAATAGTCCATAAAAGTCCATACAAGGTACATAAAGACGGTCCCTCATCAGATCCTAGCCTTGCCCTTTCCACCAAGAGCGCCGTGCTCGGAGTGTAAGGGTCACGCGACGTCGGTGCCTACGCGGTGATCGCGCGCAAGGCGTGGTCGGCGAGCACCCTGAGCCGAGACGGTCCAATCTCTCGCCTCGTCCTCCTCTCGCCACCAAGTCCTCAAAGTATCCCCGGTCGCTCGGGACGAGCTCGCCTCCGGAAGCTGCACTCTCCGTGTGAAGAAGTGCCCAGCCTACGCCGTGCTCGCGCCCTAAGATGTCTCTCGTGGCACGTGGACGCCCATCGGTGCTCGCGCCCCGCAACCACAACGAGCAAGAACACTGCGAGCCGCCTCGCAAGTCTCGCGTTCATCATCATTTTGTTAGTTCACAAATGTCATATTTGGTTACAAGTTTATATTTTGATTGCCATGTATTGAAAGACTTACTCCAAGAAAGTTGTTGAGTGTCGCTCATCGACTCGCCTCGGAAACGCCTAGGTCAAGCACGGATCGCCTCAACGTGTTGCCCCGCATACATTGTTAACATATGGTTACTCGGTTAGTGTGATGCAAATAACATTAGCGCTATGATTGATTGCAAGAAAAAGGTTAGAAGTGACATTACCACTGATCTAAGATTGGCGCAGCCTCCACCAACGCCCCTCCCCGAGTCGTAAGGTCGTAGGAAGTGTCTTCATCACCGAAGACTCCATGTCGGGCAGAGTCCGCTTGGGTCCATTGCACCTTCAACTTTGTCCGTGTCACACCAAGGTACCAAGAAAGGTATGCACGAAGTTGTAGTTCGTGTGCGGTGCTCATTGGCATAGACGTTTCATGGAGGAGTTCCCACACGCCTATGTGGTCACGGTGCAACGCCTCAAGTCCGTCGTTTTTTCGCTTCGACGATCGATCCCGCAATATATACATCATCGCAAATATAGTGAATTAGTAGTTATGTATACAAAGGACAAAAAAAGTAGCGCACGCCACTTACTTGTGCAACTCCACGACGCCGAGAACGGCTCCGGTGGCCACTCCGCTCGAGGCCAAATCGGCGTGCAACTCTATGTGGCGGTGGTACTCAACAACAGAAGTAGATCACGGACACCTCATCGTAGAGGTCCTCGCCCACGCCGCACATCGTGCTCTCAGACAAGACTAAGTATGCCCCGTGTTCGCTGATATGACACCAACCTCCTGCCTGGGCCAACAACATGTATTCGAACAAGCGCAGGAACCATCCCCAACTATCTTTGTTCTCCCTCTCCACCAAAGCAAACGCAAGAGGGACCAATGTGTTGTCTGCGTCAACGGAAATGGCTATCAACAATGTGCCCATGTACTTGCCAAGAAGAAAAGTACCATCAATGGAGAAGACGGACGACAATGCTGAATGCCTCGATGCATCGTGGAAAACACCCTAACGCGCGAAAGAAAATCGCCTTCCATCCTTCCATTCATTTGGTTTGGGGATGTACTGCGTAATGCATGCCCGGATTAATCGCTTTCATTGCATTGAACAATGCCGCAACCGCCGTACTTCTCCTCCCAATCCCCATATATCATCTTCCGCACTCACGCTTTGCCTTCCATGCTTTTCCATACCTTATGTCGATCCGAACATCTTCGTGTCATCTCCATAATTGTCCTCACCTTCAAATTGGGCTGCTCCTTCAAGATTGAGTATAGTGATCTCGCAATGAGGGTAGATGTCAATCGCGATGCTTCGCTTCAAGTTTGATTCTCGCACAAGTGTGTGGGCCAACGATTTTGTGATCTTGAACTTGCTCGTGTCCTTCTGCTTCCTAGCACACACCCTCCAATTACAATCGGCCTTCTCACACACCATGCGTAACGCCGCTGCACATAGGAATGCATAACCTTGAAAGGTCTTTTGCGCTTCATGAATACCCTGTAACCACCTTCTCAATGTAGGCAAGTCCTTGAAGACCAAACCCTTCTTGATTTCCATGCTATCCCGGCTCAGGAGCCTCTAACAACTCGTTGTCTCGCTTCGCATAAGCACCTTGGGAATGACTAAGGTTGCTGAATTCTTCAATAGCTGGATCACGATTAGGGCCGAATTGTATGATGAGCTCAATATCTTGTTGTGTCAATGCTGCAACAGGCCGGTCTTCATCGGAATCAACGGCTCTAGCCGTCCCATAAGGCTCCTCATCATCATCAATCTGAACATCAACGCTGTTAGAGGCCCTACAGAATTGATCCATGTTGCCTGAAGGTGCCACAGGAGGACGACCATCATTTTCAGGAACATCACCTGCATCACAACCACACATAGGATGGCAATTGAGACAAAGAAATAGATTAATGAATGGTAAACTAAAGTGGTACTACGACACTTACTTGGATGGTTCTGAGTCGAAGGGATCTCCTGAGGGGCCGCAGGATGAGAAATTCCAATCTCATTCGGGCCGGATTGAGCATCGGTACCACAACCGGCTCGCTCACATCCGCATCACAATTGGGTAACGGAGGGTCCAAAGGGGAGGACTACCCAAACCGTGAATGCCCATAAAGGGTGAATGCCCATGAGGGGTGAGTGCCCATGAGGATTAGGATCAATGGACAACTTCCGCAAAAACAAATCCAAACATTGATATTGGGTCCTCATCACCGATCGACATAATTTTGCCACCGATCCTCGAGTCAATTGAGATCATCCGCCTAAAAGAGAGTCTTTAGAACCAAGGTGAAGTACACCTCAATCGAGATGCCATCCTCATTACCATGACAACATAGAACCTCACGAGCTCTAGCGACCAATTCACCATAAGACTGACGATCACTAGCAAGAGAGACACACTTTCCATCCCAACAAATGACACATTTCCATAATCATCTTTCTCAACATCGCCTCCATGGTGCAAGGTTACTAGATTGTCCATCTAATCCATACAAAAGGCGGTGGTTGTTAATGTCTAATAGTAAAGTAGTATACTAACTAATTCCATACGTAACTAATTTAAGTTTATAACTACCCAAGTAATTTGCTACCTAGCAAACTAAATAACTATGTCTAACTAACTATATGTAACTAAACAAACTAAAATTTCTAACTATGTCTAACTATATCTAAACCCTAACTACATTATATGTTACTAAATTAGCTATGTCTAACTATATATCTAAACCCTAACTACATCATATTTAACTAAAATTGCTATGACTAACTATATATCTCAACCCTAACTACATTAACTATATCTAAACCCTAACTAACTACAATTTCTAACTAAATTTACTAACTACATTTTCTAACTCTAAAAAAAATTTCTAACTACAATTTCAAACTAAATTTCTAAGTACAATTTCAAACTAAATTTCTAACTACAATTTCTAACTAAATTTACTAACTAAATTTACTAACTACAATTTCTAACCAAATTTACAAACTAAATTTCTAACTAAATTTACTAACTATACTACCTTTACTTATTAAAAAAACTTCTTCTTCACAATGGCCACGTGCCGTGAAGACGACGTCTTGGCGGTGGCGGGGTGGAGGGCGAGCGAGCCGCGGCGCGCGGGCGCGGCGGGGACCGGGGCGGCTCGTCGGGCCGCCGGCCGCCTCGGCGGCGGCCGCGAGGCGGAGCGCTCGGGCGCGCGGCGGGACCGCTGGCGGCGCAGCGGCGGAGCGGCTGGGGCGAGGCGGCGCGCCGCGCAGCAAGGGAAGCGAGAGAGAGAGAGAGAGAGAGAGAGAGAGAGAGAGAGAGGAAGGGCCCGCGGTTATTTTTGAATGCTCGCGCCGAGATCCGTGGGTTGAGGTCGGCGCCGTGACTCACGGCGCCGAAGCTAACAGCTGGCGCCGTGAGTCATGGCGCCGAGGTACCGCCACGCTGGCCACGCCGCTGCCCGGTGGCTAGGGTTCGGGACCTCGCGCCATGACTCACGGCGCCGACCCCCTGGGTCCAAAACTGAAAATAAGACTAGCAGGGGTATAAATGTGCGTTTTTTACGAAAAAAAAAAGCTAAATTGAAAAAAAATCGGCATGTTCGGCTAGCTCACCGGAACACCGAGGCCCGGGGGCATTGCTGATGGAGTAATTGCCATTGATCTGCAGTAAAAAACTTGGCATGGCCGCGAAAGGTGTGGACTGACTCTGAAACCGCCAAGCTCGTCGACTGCTTGCCTCCGTGCAACGCCAACGTTGCTTAATCGTGTGATTAAGGCATCATTCGGTGTCTTATAATACGAATTGCGCCACCTTTAGCCGCCCCCACCGACAAGGATTTGATATACCGGATCTGGATCGAAGCATCAAGCATTCGAAAAACAGCAGGGCGATATATATGTTTATACCTGCATACTTTGAACTTTGGCTCATGTGTGAATCAAAGCATGTTATCCCGATGTTCTAGTCTTAAGACCGAAGGCAATGACTTATGGGGACGAAGTGACGAGCCCTTTTGCATCGCGTGCGTCATTGCCGCCGGAACACGATAGCCCTGGGGTTGAAAAAATTGGGAGCCTATGCTTTGAGAAAATATAATATGCAGGCTCATGTGACGAATCGTTCATAACTTGGTATGCCAAAGGCTGAGGGTGACTGCGGCACGACGAATGACTCGTTACGTTAGTTAAGCTTCGTTAGGACTTAGAAGTAGGTGAACAACAATCCTTTATGGTACTATGAATGAAGCAAAATGAGGCAGTCAAGCAGGTAGAGGGTTAGCAAGAAAAGCAAAATGAGGCAGTCAAGCAGGTAGAGGGTTAGCAAGAAAAGCAAAATATACACCGGTTGACAAAAAAATCTATGTCTGAACCAAAAGCAGCAGTGGACATATCTGTTCACAATTCAGCAAAATTAATAATGGGCAAGAACTAGGCGGCTAGAAGCAATGAAAGCGCGTGTTGTTTCATCCTGCAAAAGTTTGATCGAAACGATTAATTTAGGGTATGAACTATAAGAATTTGGGTCAAAAGATCAACAACATCTAATAGCCATGGAACAAGCTACTTGTTCGGAGACCTAACTACCGGTCGGTCTACCATTTAGGAACCTGCCACGACCTTCAACAAACAAGTTTTTTAATCATATCAATGTTTCTCTCGTAAGACAAGGCACATTTCTATTGTTCCATATAAGTATTTATAGTTGGCTTAGCTCCCGCATCACATGTCTCTTTGAACAGCATATACTGAGTCAAAATACAATGACAAGCTCATGATAGATATATATCATATGGTTTGCTTACGACAGCAATTACCGGCAAGAGGTTACAACACTACGGAAACGAGAGATCCTCAAGAACCGTGGAAAGATTTCCTCCTTTGTTATATGTCTCCCTTTATTTTGTCGGCCACCTCTTGAGCCGTGGTTATCTGGGTTTGGAACATCCTTCTGTTCTTTCCTTCCAGATGTGTACTAGCATAAGTACCTTAGAGCAAATTTTAGTGGGAGATCAGCCTCTCCCACTTATATTGTTTTTGAGTAAATTTCACAAAACTATATGTTTCTATACAAACTATCAACAACTACAGATTTTAGCAAGCATTTCACATAACTTTATATTTAAGGGCGAGATGTATCAAAAAGCTACAGGTTTAGAAGATCCCGTCGCATGTACACATATCTGACACACTAGGCCCACCTGGCATGGGATAGTGATGTGATGAGAATGCCAATAGTGCACGAGAGTGAGAAGAGGGTCCGCTTGTGTGGGATGAAGAAGAGAGCATCTGGCCAAATGAAGTTCAGCATATCACCTGTCAAGTTCAATGGTCAAATGAAGAAGAGCCCAAAACCCTTTAGGCGAAGCCCTAGACACATGGCATTAGATAATGTAGATTGGCATGGCTGGCAGCTGCAGCGTGGCGCATGGCGGGAACATACCGTAACAGGAGGTGAGGGCAGTGTAGCGGCTGCCAGGTAGGACAAGTGTATTAGATACGTATACGTGTGGCGGAATTTCTAAAACATATAGCTTTACGATACATCTAGCACGAAGTTCTGTAAAATATTTGCTAAACCCGTAATTTTATGATAGCTAGTTTGTACAACAAATCTGTAGTTTTACGAAATTTACTCATTGTTTTTTTGTTGTTACAAGTTGATGTCATCAACGAGGCTTCGTGTCAGGAATTAGTCCGATTGCTTGGTCATCTGCGTATGCCTGCTGCTGTATAGTACATTCTGTGTTCAAGTACACACGCTTTGCTATGTGCCTATCTTATCGTATAAAGTGATAACTAAGATTGATGATGAGAACTTGTTGCATACAACTCGATCGTAGTCTTTATTTAACAGAAGTAGATTTCTCGTCTTGGTGTCTAGAAGCCCTGAAAATAAGTGTAACAACCATGCAGTAATTTCTAGATTAGATGAGCGAGTTAAGGTGTTTGTGGTAGTGTACGACCACGAGTGCACCGCTAACTAAAAATAACTTGGCATTCTCGAAATGACAGCTGAAGTAAGTCAAGGAAACACATCACCTTTTAAACTGAACTTTCCCCTGTCGTGCCTACAGTCAATTAGAAACTCAAGAAAGCAAGAGCATCAGAAAAGAGAAACGTTTGAAGGACACACTTCCTAAGCATTCTCCGAGATGCACAAGGAAAAATATTTTGATAGGTAAGTCTGGATAAACAGCTGTACATTTCAGCATCATTTTTCTTTCGCGAATTGTACTTTTCAGGTTATGAATTTTCAGTAAGAAGGCAAGGCTGAAAGCATGCATTCTTCGTCTTTACTTCTCCATGGCATTGCCGCCAACCATCGTTGTTTGTTTTGTTCCTCCGTGTTCCAGTTTTAGTCAAGTGTAGAACATGTCGTTGGAAGTTAACTTCATAGAGTTTTCACAACGATTGTTGGAATAAGAATCGTGTGTTTCCCCTCAATACTGTTGCATAATTCAATTTTCAGTTATCTATGGTTAAATTATCACCTGTTTCGTCGCAGAGAAAAAAAAAATCGGATGTTACTATTGATGTGTTCTTAAGGCCGTTAAGGGTAGTGGAGACTAACAGAAATAGGAGATTTGGTGGCCGCGCACAGATGTCTTCAGTTTTTTGACAGCGTAACAAAGACGAAAAAAAGGTAGGCAAACATGCACCAGCATTAGCAATAGATGATTTTTCAAAACGTGACATGTGAACTTTACAGCAGGAGCACACCAAAGAGGTGATTTCTCGCGGTATACATAGATTGACCCGTCATATAATTCACGCAAGTTAAAAGGAGTGACGAAGGATTAAATTCCTAAATACTATTTAAACATTTAATTAAAGATTATATGAATCTTATAGTCGTAACCCCGTAGTTAACGACCTCTATGATTGTAAGAATTCCATAGATTGCTTTACGAGTACCTGATCGGAGAGGTACTGTACCTATTGCCTGACCAGATGACTGCTCGAAAAATCTTTGAACTAGAATTTGGATCCAATTCCAAGTATATTCTTTCCGTGTGATGAATGAGACACGCGCCTTATTTGCTTCAAACCACACGATGTTTTTCAACTCTAAGTCACTGACAATAACTACTATACAGTTTTGTCTCCTATTGACACCAACCGGCGATCAGTTGGGGTTTCACTAACAACAACTGCCTTTTCGATCAGACACGTCACTTCCAAAAGGTTTCTTCTCCAGGAATAACTGACGTCTCTTCGCTAGTTATTTAAAGGTGGACTAAGAACAGCAAAGGGATCGATTGGAAGACAATTGAAGCACAACAAGTAAGTCGAAAGAGTAGATAAGTGATTCAATATCACTATAGATAACTCATTTTCTCCAAACAATATACTCAGTGTAATTAGAGTTAGTCTGTCACTTTGCCAAAGGCATCATTGTAAAGTCCAGTTCATTGCAATAAAGAGCAATTCTATTCTTATCCAAGAATTATTAGTCAATTTTCTCATTTTATTTCATAAGATCGACAACTTAATCGTCGAAGAAGGGATGGACGCGGTCACGCGGACGTGTGCTCAGTGCCTCAGTGGTTCAACTGCGTGAAACGGTGGTAACTGGTAAAGATCATCAAATGAACATCGGAGAAGGTGATACATATCACGAGCAAAAGGTGTGACATATTACGTGGGTATTTAGTACTTTTATTTAGAAGTCCTGACAGGCTGACACCTGCTCTTCAGGGTGACATGTAGGGTGCAAATGCGAATACAGCGAAAATTTGATTTTCATCGAACTAAGAAGTTTTTAAAAAATTCCGAAACAATTATAACATATAATGCATGGAGGGTATGTTCTATATCTCTGCAAAATTTCAAGATCAAGAATTTCTCTCTTTTGTATCTCGCAAATGTCTCGAGTTTGATGAGAATTTATCTTTTTCGTATCTCGCAAATGCGGTCGAGTTTGATCTTGAAATTTTGCAAAGATATATGTTCCACTACATGTAGTAATTTTTTGGGAATTTTTCGAAACTTCTAAATTTGGCAAAAATCAAAATTTCAATATATTTGCATTTTTCACCTAATACACCACTGCTCTTCAGTGTTCCAATCGTATCAAATTGCGAAGAAGCCTGGTCTGTATAAAAGTTCCGTTAAAAGAGCTCAATTATGGTGAAAGGGACAACGAAACCAATCGTAGCAAGCTCTGCCGTTTCTGGCTTTGTTATGCATGAACTGAAGTACAAGTGTACTTCCAGTTCGTGCCACCTCATCTTTCAGAGAGATTTCTCTGTGCGAAGTTCCATAGTTGGCGCGGTACAAGCGTGAAAGTGCAATCCTGAGTCCTGACCAACCGCAAAACCCAGTGAATGAAAGCGATTTACACCTCAAAAGTCTTCAGGTTTGTCCTCTGGCCTCTCGCTGCAGTCTAAATCCTTCAGTCTGCTCCATACAGTCAAATTCGGCAATATACCAAATATCAATGTCTTAATTATATATGGTATAATATAAAGGTATGTATTACCTAGGAGCTAAAAAAGGTGGCACCGAACTCGTAATCCAAATCATTAGTGAAAATACAAATCCAATGCGTAAATTAAATATGCTGAATGGAAAGCAAATGTGCATAGGATTAATATATGCACCACCTAATACCATTAACAATTATCAAGAACTTAAAACTAAATTACTGATAAATATGAACCGACAAGCGAGTGCATTGATTACATAGTAAAAGAGAGATTAACATCATTGAGAAGAATTAGAATAAGAAAGAGGAGACTAGTAATATACTTTGTTGGGGTGTCTCAGGACCATATCATTATGGGGCTAAAGCCTAATACCAGTAGAGGTAACACAACGGTAGAGGGCTAGGCCCCTGCCAGCGCCCCCCTCCCTCTTCGCCCCCTGCGACGAGGTAACTGTACTTCGTCACAGAATCAAAGCAAGCTACATGCGGTCTGCTAGTACTGACAGTACATGCAGTCAAAGCAGATCCAAAAGCCAACAAGGATACGTAGAAATGTCAAACATGTACAGATCGCTCACCAGATTGCGTGAACACGAGGGATACTGAGACTAGTCTGTGTGATGAACCAGTCATTTGCAGGTGTCTCAAGTTGTTAAACCCGGTCATGATCGGGCAAACGGGTGGTAGGCCTCCATACGGCACGCGCCTGAGGCAGAACAGTTGAAGACTGAAGGAGCTAGCCTCCAACAACTCTGGTGTTGTATGCTTTCTGCGTAGATTTGGGAGACGAATCTGTCGACGCCGGGCATGTCGGATGCACGTGGGAGAAAAGCGCCACTGATCAAACGACTCAATACGTGTACAAACTGTCTTCTTTATGAGATATACTCGATATGAACAGTGATGGATAGGAGAGCTCTTGCAATTCACTTAATGGAAATTGTTCTCTTTGTAGTACAGCGTCAGCTTCTGTAGAGCCTGCTTGGTATGACTGTAGCTTTTCAGTAAAACAGCTTTCGGTTGGGCTTCTGGCTGAGTTGAAAACGTTTGGTGTTTGGTAATCTGATTTTTAGATAGAATGACTGGAGCTTCTGAGGTGGGCAATATCTGAAATGTCATTGAGGCAAATGACAACAATTAAAGACAACCAACAGCAATTATCCGCAATTAACAACAATTAACCATAATTAACAGCAATTAACTGCTCCGGTGAGGAAGGAAGAGGGAAGCCGGGGCGGCGGCAAGGGAGGAGGAGGGAAGCTAGGGCGGCACCGAGGAAGGAGGTCGGCCGGGGCCGAGGGAGAAGGGCACTGATCGGGGCGTCGCCGAGGAAGGAGGCCAGTCGAAGCCGTGGGAGGAGGCTAGCCGGGGTGGCAGCATCGGGGGAGGAGATCGGCCAGGGCGGCAACGCCGAGGGAGGAGGCCGGCCGAAGGGGGAGGGAGGCGGTCGGGGGCGTTGTTGAGGAAAGAGCCAATCGGAGGAGGCGCAAGGCTGGCGAAGGAGGCACGTGGCTAGGGTTATGGTTCGGGTGGGCGGGCGGAGGCCGGTGGGGATTTGGGGTTTAGTTGAGTGGCAAGTGGTGGGTAAATAACCCCAAACTCTAGGGATATAGTCGGAACCCCATCCTGCCGAAATCGTGGGAAGCTGTCCCTGGGCAGCCAGGGGCAGCTTATGGCTTTTGGCTTCCCTATGTTGAAAACGTTTTTCGGCTTTTCCAATAGCGGCTGGAGAAAGCCGCCTATTTGGGATGGTTTTCAGCTTTTCCTAACGAAAAGCCAAAGCCTAAACTGTCCCAAACAGGCCCATAATACTTTGTAGTACAATGGCAACTTATGTAGTACAGTGATGGATAGGAGAGCTCTTGCAATTCACTTAGGCCATATTTGGTTGGATCACAATCCTAACCCATCCATATAGATGGACTGAGATTTGAGTTTAAATTTTCGGCCCACCCACATAGATCCCGACCGGGAATATTTCTCCTAGACAAGGCTTTGTTGGATATTACAATGGAGATATTTATGAGCTTATGTAGTATATTGTGTTGGAATAGTCCCACATCAGTTGTGGGATGAGACAGAACACGGTTAATAAAGGTGAGGGTGTACCCACGTATAAGGCTAGTCTTTTGGGAGAAGATGACCCAAAACCCTTTGGTTGTTGCTCTCTAGTTGGGCTTGCAGGTATAGTGGCCTAACGACTTGAGGTCAGAACGCTGGTTTAGTGGGTTTGGGATAAAACGCTGGTTTAACAGTCCAATGGCACTGCACAACAATCGGTATCAGAGCCCAGATATTCCTGGATACATCTCAGGCCTCACGGTTGCCGGAGAGCACATCTGATGTGTGACGGAGAGATTTATTAGGATAGTCCCATATCGGTTGTGGAATGAGACAGAGCACGATTAATAAGGGTGGGGATGCATCCATCTATTAGGCTAGTTTTTTTTAGACAGGAGATGACCCAAGAACCCTTAGTTTTTATTCTGTAGTTGAGTTTGCGAGTATAGCGGCCCAATAACCTAGGGCCAGACCGCTGGTTTAGTAGGTCCGGAATCAGACATTGGTTTAGCAGTCTGATGACGCTACACAATTCAGTGGCAGCTTTAGATTAGTTCAAAAAAAATATACATTGAACTGTCTCGAGCATACTCACATGTGCAATTACCTGAAGCAAAAGAAAAGGATGATCGGAAGAGAACGAAAGGAAGCAGCGGTTGACCGAGCAGAACACGGTGTACAGTCCCGAACTTACTCCTACCTAATCCTCTTACCATTTTTATATTGCTATTTCGTTCGCCAGCTTCAACAACTCCTGGCAACTCGGCTGCCGGTAACAAGGCCACGACCCGCTAAACGTGGAAAAGGTATGAGTGCCTCTCTGCCCTGTGGTACAGGTATGTATTTGCACGTTTGACTACGTGCAGGCTATAGGAGACGGAGGCAGTGGCAATTGTAAGCATTACAACTAAATTAAAACTCTCAGGCTATAGGAGACGGAGACAGTGACAATTGTAAGCATTACAACTAAAACAAAACTCTTTCTCACGATGATATGATAAAGGCTTAAAGGAATTGTGCAATAATAAAGTCATCTCCTCCTATCTTCTACAGTACTCTACACACTGACAGCAATCCTTTTGCTGAAATAACGGGTGACTTCAATCCGTCGAAATAATCAAGAACCTACAGGATATGCCTGGCTGACATGTTTGCAATTTGCAGCATATCGGTTGTCATACAGCCTATCATGTGAACCATATCATAAGCCTCCCTAGAACTTTCAACAGATACTTGTCCCGAATGAATTGTACCACCTCGGTTATTCAGCAGCTAAGACCATGTCATATAAACAACCAAAAAAAGAGAGAAATATCATGTAGTTCCCAATATCATAGAGATCCCGGCATGAGACTGCAAAATGGTTGTTGACCAGGTCAGCTTGGAAGCTTCCACCCACACGCCAACTCCCCCAACAACCGCGCTTCGCATTGCCGTTACATATATCCTCCTCGCTTTCCTCCAGACCTCACCAGCTTCTCGCTTTCACCTCCTATTCCATTTGCACCTCGAGTCGGAGCTCAAAGGAAGCAACCCAGCACAAGCCAAAAAAAAAGGGCTCCAAGTGCTCTACTACCATGGCGCGGCCAGGCCACACGGCGTGGCTCCTCCTCGCGGCCGTGCTGCTGTTCGCGGCCGGCGCGACGGCCCAGGACTGCCTGTCCACGACGCTCCAGGCGGGCCGGTCGTTCCTCGCGCAACACCCTGCCCGTGCTCGGCGCCAGCCTGCACTGGACGTACCACGCGGAGAACGGCACCGCGGACGTTGCGTTCCGCGCGCCGTCGGGCACCAGCGGATGGGTCGCCTGGGGCATCAACACCGACGGCACTAACATGGCCGGCAGCAGCGTGTTCATAGCGTCGCAGGACGGCAACGGCGTGGTGTCCGTCCTCACCACCGTCCTGGAGAGCACGTCCCCCAGCCTGAACAACGCGACCCTCAAGTTCGACGTGCCCGTCGCGCCCACCGCCGATTACACGGGCGGCGCGTACACGATATACGCCACGGTGGCGCTGCCGAGGAACTCCACGCGGCAGAACACGGTGTGGCAGGCCGGGCCGCTCAACGCCGGGTCGGTAGCGCCGCACCCAACATCGGGTCAGAATTTGCAGAGCATCCAGAATCTGGACTTCCTGTCCGGCCAGAGCACCGGGGCCTCCAACTCCAGGCTGCACCGTCGTAACGTGAGTTCTCCTCCTGCCGCTCTCCAGCTTGATTAATTCAGTAAACAAGGAGAAATAGATAATACTTTGATTTTCTTGAATGGTTGGCTCAATGCTTGACTGGCTCGCTTCATTGTCGAATTGTTTAGATGTTAGGTAAGTTTATGATAAGCAATGAAGTATAGGACGGCGACGTTGTTATTTATTAAGATGTTAAGATCAATTATTTCAGTTTAGTTGGAGATGACTGGAATAGCGAGAGCTGTTCGATTGATCTATTTGGACGTGACATAAAAAATCAGCAAAACGGTTTACTTTGACGCTCTAGGCTTTTAATAACACGATGCGATTACCTCAACAACTAGACAGTGGACAGGGATGGGATTAGGAGGAACTTATCCCTTTGCTCATGTGTTTCTAGAAAAGGATGGTCAAACCCAACTCGAGAAGCAACAACTTGGGGAGCTGCACCACACCTTAGAGTTGTCACCTGCCCAACTTTAGTAGTATGCTATTAGATACCTAGAGCTGTTCAAGCTAGACAGACAGCTAGTACACGCTTAATTTTCACATATTTTTATCAGAAAGCATCGTAATCTATATCGACACAGGGCATAGTAATTTAGAATCTGCATCAAATTCAACTGCCGAGAATTGTTGAACAGACCTAATCACCTCAAAGACCAATGTTTTTCTTCTTCGTTTTGATCGAGATTAGATTTTGGTAGCTCTAACCATGGCGCGCATGCATATATACAGATCCACGGAGTGCTGAACGCGGTGAGCTGGGGCGTCCTGATTCCCCTTGGCGCCATGATCGCACGCTACCTGCGCGTCTTCGAGTCCGCCGACCCGGCATGGTTCTACCTCCACATCGCCTGCCAGTGCTCCGGCTACATCCTCGGCGTCGCCGGCTGGGGCCTCGGCCTTAAGCTCGGCAGCGAGTCCAAGGGCACCACCTACCAGCCCCACCGCAACATCGGAATTGCCATCTTCTGCCTCGCCACTCTCCAGGTTTGTGCAGTCACACACTCACCATTCTCTGTTCTGCAACGTTGCCACTGTTACATTGCCATGTCAGAAGCTGACTGGAAGCTTGCTCTGTTCCATGATCAGGTGTTTGCTCTGCTTCTGAGGCCGGACAAGAAGAACAAGTACAGGTTCTACTGGAACATCTACCACCACTCCGTTGGGTACTCGGTGATCGTCCTGGCCGCCATCAATATCTTCAAGGGACTCGACATCCTGAAGCCGGCCAGCGGCTGGAAGACGACCTACATTGTCATCCTGGCGACGCTCGGCGGCATCGCCCTCTGCCTTGAGGCCATCACGTGGGTGATCGTCCTGAGGCGGCGCAAGCGTGACGCCGACAAGTCGCACCGCGGCGCCAACGGCTCCGGCCGGCAGCACCAGCTGGGTGCATAATTCAGATGTACGTGTGCATTGCACGTACTATGCGTGTAGTTTTGATGCGATGGTTGTTGTTTTGAGATATGTTGTATCTTTTGCTTCTGTAGAGTAGGTCTTTCTCTCTTTTCTCTCTCTCTCTTTAGGGTTCTATGATGGCATTTGTATACTTCTTTTCCTCGTTGATGTATGATTACTTTTATTTATATCCATACTGTATGATTTCGATTAGGCGGGCCCGTACTACAACTGTTGTCGATGCATTTTATGATTTTCTCACTGGCGAAAACAATCCAAGAGTCGTTTTCAGCCAACCCCTTTGAGGCTTCAAGTATTGGACCACGTCATTGCCTACGAGAAGACGTGAAAACAACATATGGGAGTTTTCTCTAGTGATATCATCACGCGGAGAAAATTAGAACCATTCTTCTTGTCTTTTCTTCCATTTGACAGCATCGACGGCAATGGTTTAAGATGTACACGAGGCAATTTTACCAGTTGTCACAAGATCAAATGAAGGAAATACTGAAAACGACCTTTCTTTTGAGTTGTAACCCGTGAAAGGATGGCCAAAAAGGAGGCAATGATGTGGAAAAAATGAAGGTGAAAATGCTTAACGCCTGGGTGCCAGACACGCAACAAAGAGTGTGAAAGGCTTTTACAAACACTGATGATCGGATATGTGATTTAAGGGAAAAACTGGGTGTTTGGCGTAATATTCGGTAAGTCTTGTAGTACAAAGAAGTTCAGAGTCCAAAAATTTTGTTCTTTTTTCATGCTAAGTAAAAACTGTATGATATAACAACATTCAATACAAACCGCTACAATAAACAATCCTACGCCTAGTCTTTCATCATCATGTAAGGAAAAATTAGGTCATTGATACCCCAATCAGGATTCAGAGAAATGACATTGCATTCGTAGTTGACTGCCTAGTAACACCGCGAATAGTAAAAAATTAGAAAAACAACACCCGGGGGATAAAATGGTGTTTTTGCCCTCTCTTTTCTTTAGCTTCACTCTCTCTCCATCTTCTCTAGCCGCGCTGTGCCACATGCCCCAAGCCGTGCCACCACCGTTCTCCAAGCACACCACTACTGCTGGTCCGTGCCGCCACTGCCGGTCTTTGCGCCGTGCCGCGCCGGTGTGCCCGCGGCGATAGGGATGGGGACAAGGACGCAGCTCGCGCCCGATCGCGGCTCGTCATACAAGCTAGGACGGGTCGGGACAGCCCATGGCTGTGAAGGTCATGGACCCCGCAGGATCCCTAAAGGCCGAGTGCAAGTTCCACAACGAGCTCTCCCTCGCGTCCCACCTCCTCAGCTGCGGCCACCCACACCCTCCATCCTCGTGTCCTTGGCCTACGCGTCATCACTGGATGATGCTGGTGTACGAGCTCATGCCCAACAGGTTGCTGATGAGAAGAGGTGCCTCGAGCTGGTCTCCGAGTGGCCACGGCGGAGAGAGATACATCGAGAGGAGACGTTGGAGTTGGGGGAGAAGGGCCCAATTGTGTTTTTTTTAGAAAATTTGGAAAGAAATATTTCTTTAGAATGTTGTTTTCCAGATTTTTTAGCCTTATAGATGTTATTAAGCTGTCAAGTTTCATTCTGATATTATTTCTCTATTCTGTAACTTTTTGGGATGTCCTGACGTACACCTAGTCTTTCATGTGATTTATTTTTGCTCTCGTGATGTAACCTTCTACTGTTCTACACACGGCAGTTCACCTGCTCGATTGGATTTGATAGGAAAACCCTGAAGATGTTGCCGGTTTCTATGACTACTAGTTCCATGACCGAATCCTTCTCTTTTTTGTCTTTTAATCTAAAAAAATCGTTGTCTAGGGCATCTGGGAGGGACAGAGGCAGCTGCCAAAGGTTGACACTCCAATGAAGATTATGCCCATGCATTTCCGCCCAAATTACCGGCGTATGCAAGCATGATGCTGCCATGACGTAGATGGGCCCAGTTGTTCGTCCCTGTCCAGTTCAGGTTTGGCATGTGGGTTGTGGCCCGTTAGAATATCGCATCCCAGTGGAGTCTGGGCTGTATGGCCCACTATACGAGCCAGCCGGACTGGGCTGTACCGAGCATTACTTGCATGAGTCAAACAGAGTACAACTTTATCGATTGTTTCAGGGGAGTTAAGGTCTCATGTTTTCCTTCACTGGTATACCGAAACCACGATTTTTTTTTTTGAAATAATGTTTTTTTTAAAAAATATAAAATATATAGTCGATTTATTTTTTACAAAATTAGAGCTACTATCGACATTCCAAAATATATACTACTGTTGAAAGATATTCTTTAAACTTTACTTGTGGATACTACGAGTCGACGATGCCGCTTGTAAATTTCACTTGTAGATAATACTAGTAAATCCATATGTTGATACTACTTGTGGAAAACATGCGTCGATTGTCTTGCAATCTCAAGGTGCTTGAACTTCTCTTTTTAAGATCTTCAATGAAAGCATAGAGAGAAGAGATAGAGAGAAAAACCACTTTGAGAGAAAATAATACCACTTGATACAATTGAGATATATCTCTTGAAGAGATAAGACTTGAAAAGATATCGGGTATCAGAGAAACCACTTGGATAAGATACCTCTTGAAAAACAATATCAAGAATTTTGAGGTATCGGAGAGACCACATGGATAAGAAGTGATTAGGTATCGGGGAGAGCTTGGTAAGCAAAGAATTGATCGGCATGAAAAGAGTTAGATACCACTTGTGAATGAGAACAAGAGATACCACTTAAAAGATACAACATGAAGGAGTGCGATGATATCAATTGAGAATACCACTTGTAAGGACAAGATGATATCACTTAAACAAGTACCACTTGTAAAAACAAGGATACCACTTGAATCAAACACATATGATTCTCATGCCGAGGTCAAAGAAGATCAATAGGAGCTACCACTTGAAAGAATACCATTTGAATGATAAATATATCACAATGAGATCAAAATGGCATATAGAGTCAAAAAAGTATTTGAGAGTAGCTAGCAAGGATACCACAGATCAAATTAACTTTGGAAACAACCACAATAGATTTAGAATTGAAAGAATTGAGATTGGTTGTTTTGTCAGGATAATCGGTAGTACCGTAGGTCAAGGACCGGTAGTACCGCACAGCGGTAGTACCTTGGTTAGACCGCCGGTAGTTCCGATTTTCCTGGGATTTCAAGGATTGATCAGGGAATTTTGGGAATAGTTGTATTTTGCTCCAAACTTTCACACAAACATCCAAATAAAGATATTTGGAGCATTTCCAACTTATCTAGCCTTTAGAAAACCAATTATCAAATAGTTTTTATGAATTAAGTTTTTTTATTTTGGAAATGAAATTGCATTTTCAAGACTTTTCGCAAAAGATCCAAATTGAGCAAATGAAGAAATTTTGAGCATCCAGTTTGTGTATGAGTCATGAATACCATTATGGACCTATTCATGTGAATAATTTAGGCTCAATTGGCTAAACTCACATTAGTGCTCAAAGTGACTACTTAGGTCAAACTAGGATTTTGGATGAGTTTCAAAATCAAATAACTTTTGATGAGTTGGTCTTTTGGAAATCATTTGAATACTAAAAATGTTTAGAATAGCCAACTCTAGGATTTTCCTTTTGGGACAAAGGTCAAATTCTTTTTAGAATAGATTTTACACAAAAATCTAGTTTATGTCAAAAACAAGATTCTATGATCTAGAATTTTGGGTAGAAACTCATTTTCATTTAAAATAGTTTTTTTTTTAAGACAAAACCTTTGGTAAACCTTTGAAATGCATTTGTATATATTTTGCAACTAATTTTTCAAAGGATATACTTATAATTTCAAATTTTTTACTTTTGGCTTAATGGCTTAATTTTGAAAAACATTATTAGCACTTAATTAATTTGGGCACACATAGGGATGTGATATACATGTAAATGACTTAGCACTCCCCCTTAATGTGCCACTGCCATCTTGCTCAAGATACGAATAAACAAAATTAAGCACGAGAGCAAGAATAACCTTTTTCATAAGATTTTTATGAATGCAACCTACACAAGGTAAAGGGTCTAGATACTTCAATGTAAGTACTTGTTACCGAAATAGCATTGGCTTATGATATGACTTGATCATCCTTAAGCTTGGCTCCAATTTTGCATATGGTGAATTTCACCTCTTCATGTGTGAGCCAAACCTCCAATGCATCTCCAAGTACCTATTAAGCATTTAAGCGCATTTGGTACCCAATACTTGGTTGGGTTCATGAATGTTAGTCACAATACTTTTGGGCACCCAAATGGCCTTAGCAATGCATTTATGTGAACTAACAATCTTGGCAAACACAATGCCATTTCTATCCTTCCTAAGCAAATAATTTTCATTATAAAGAGTTGGCTTAGGAGTGATACCTTTCGGACATTCCTTACTAAAATGTCCTTTCTCCCGCAATTGTAGCAAGTAGGGCTTTGCTTCCCTTGATGTCTTCTTATCTTGCTCATTGTCATCTTGCCTCTTCATTGAATGTCTTGGCTTGACATCCTTTTTATTTGGGCACACCGAGGCAATGTGTCCAAACTTCTTGCATCCAAAGCACTTGATAATTTTGAATTGATCTCTATTTTGCTTTGGGTGACTCTTCACCTTCTTCTTGGCGGTGAGACCAAATCCTCTCTTGTCCATTTTCTTGATAGGGCACTTGGAGGTAAAGTGACCTTTCTCATTGCAATCAAAGCATTTTATATCTTTGATCTTTTACTTTCCTCTACAAGATTAGTCTCACAAGACATAGAGAAATCAAACATTTAATTTAGAGCAACAAGGTATATCATTTAAATCATTTACCTTGTTAGGGCACACTGGAAGCAATGTGTCCCTTTTCATAACATCCAAAGCATTTGATATTTGAGTATTTCTTTCCTTTTGCTTTGGGATGAACTTCACCTTTTCATTTCGATGAAGCCAAGTCCTCTATTGTAATCTTCCTTATTAGGGCATTTTGAGGAGAGGTGACCTTTTGATGACAATCAAAGCACTTGATGTTCTTGTTGTGTCTTTGATTGTGTCTCATCTTGCTATTCTCCTTTTCTTCATGGGAGTGAAGCCAATTCCACTCTTATCACTTGAGCTTCGTTGTTTGCTCAAGATATCATCAAGAGTGGCCTTCCTTTGTGGCTTCTATCCAAGTCATTTTCAAATTTGTGACTTGGGTCTTGAGCATTTTGTTTTCCTCTACAAGATTAGTTTCAACAAGCATAGAGGAAATAGTAGCATTTTCACAAGTGCTACAAGACATATCAATTAAATCATCGCAAGATGTGGATATATCAATTTTAGATGAATTGCAAGATTTAGGAACTATGCATAGCAAATCATCTATTAAATTGTATGTTACACCTATATCCACCTTGGAGCTAGTAAATTTATTTAGGAGAAGCTTTTCATGTTCATCTTTTAGAACATCATAATTATTTTGAAGTAAGACATGTTCTTTCTTCAAAACTTTGAATTTAGATTTCTCCATTCCTAAATATTCATTTAATTCTTCTAGCATCTCCATCAATTCATCATATGAAGGCTCATAATTATTTACCTCATTTTTACCTTTAGCCATAAAGCAATGAGGCGATGTTGATGGAGTTGATGTTTGATCATTTTCGGAGCTAGAAGTTGAGCATTCTTCTCCCGACATCCATTCTTGTATGTCATCCTCATTTGTGGAGGTGCTTGTGGACTCATTATCGTCGGAGTTTGAGATTGAGCATTCTTTTTCCGACGTCCATTCTTCTATGCGATCATTACTTGTGGAAGTGGACCTTTCATAATATTCTTGAAGATGGGTCCACATCTCATGAATGTTCTTGTGATCGCATATGGCATCAAACACATCTACACTCAAAGCACTAAATAAAGCGTTAATTGCTTGAGCGTCGAGATGTAAGCATTTCTCTTCCTCAATTGTTGGATCAAGACTATCCAATGGAGGAGAAAAGCCAACATCTACAATCCGCCATATATTTAGGCTCATGGCCTTAAAATAACATGACATGGATTTTCCAATGTGCATAATTTGTGCCATCAAATTTAGGTGTTTCACCTAGGTGCATAAAATCTCTAGTCGCCATCCTTTACTCTCTAGACGGTTAAGTCTAATGAATGAGAGACCAAGCTCTGATACCACTTGTAAGATCGAGGAGGCCGACTAGAGGGGGGGTGAATAGGCGTTTAAAACTTCTATGCGCTAAAACCGATTTCTAATGCGGAAGCTAAATATCAATTCGGTTTAGCACAATTAACGCCTAAACAACTAGGTGCACCAACAATACAAGTCAATAATAAATAGAGCAATTTAGCAAAGACTTGTAAGCTATCAACTAATGATATAAACAATTAAGTACATAAGATAGCGTTCACACAAGTAAGCAATTTAATTCTAGGAATATAAATTGCTATGTAGTAAAGCTAGAATGCAAACCACAATTGACACGCGATATTTTTCCGTGGTGATCGAAGACTTGCGGTCTCCTAATCCACGTTGAGGTAAGTTCAACCTTTTGGATCGGCTCCAAACGCGAGGCAACACCTCGAGGTAAGTCCAAACAACTTGGACCGGTTCCAACCGAACCAACACCTCTAAGTGAGATCAACCGCTGAACCGACTCCAACTTGAACTTATCACCTCGATCCACTAGGGTTGCTCTTACTCCGCTCCGGAGATGGCGAGCACCAAGCCACTCACAAATCGCCGGGTCTTCTCACAAGCTTCACTTGAGAAGATCACCGACGACAACGCCTCCACGCCGTCTAGGTGTCGGCAAACACCAAGAGTAACAAGTCTCCAACTTTCACTTGAACCAATCAAGTGTCAAAGCTCTCGTGGATACTAAATCCACCACCTAATGCAACACATGCAATAGGATTTGCCTCTCAAACCTCACTAAGTGCAACACATGCACAAATGGGAGTAGAGGGCTTGCTCTTAGCTCAAAGGAACTCAATGGGATGCCAAAGATTGTCTCTCAACCGGCCAAGGGGGTATTTATAGCCCCCAAACCAAAAACTAGCCGTTTGGAGACGAAACAGCCAAAAACTAGCCGTTACAACCTTTTGCGGTCGTACCGCACTCACAAGGGGCGGTACTACTGTTCTGCGGTACTACCGCAGATTATACTGGCGGTACTACCGCAGCCGATTTTCAGCATGCAGACGACACTCGGTAAAAGGTCATAACTTTTGACTCCGATGTCGAATTGAGTGATCTTGGACTCTATTGAAAGCTTATTCAGTGGGCTACGCAACCCACCTATTTGATTTGATCTCAAACACTTTTATCAAATCAAAAGCACAACTTCAAAGAGCCACTACCATGGTCTAAGTCCAAAGAGTTAGCAACAAGCAATCTTAGACCATGCCAAGGAAAATACATGAATCCCAACAATTTGCAAAACATATTTGCAAACTTAGATCATGCTACAAGGAGTAGGTACATGGACTTCAACCGTTTGCAAAACACATTTGCAAAGTATAGTCACATGCTACAAGGATTATCCATGAGCCTCAACTATTTGCAAAACACATTCGCAAATATAGGCAACATGTTAAGTTGAGCTAGAGCAAACACAATGAGCTATCAACACATGACTAACTCAAGCTACTAGACAAGACCCCTCTTAATAGTACGGCAATCTATACTAGCAATCCGGTCTTCCAACCAAACACCAAGACCGATAAAAGACTAGGAACACATCCTTAGCCTAGCTAGTCATACCTTTGCCTTGACCATCTTCTTGAAGCTTGATGACGCACATCTTTACTTCAAGTCCGGTCATCGTCTTGATATGCATCAACCCATGATGCATCCTCACTCAACACATGATGAGTCTTCTCTTGACTTGATGATCAACTCATGATCATCTCTTCTTCGAGATCTTGATATGCATCAACACATGATGCATCATCTTCTTGAACCTTGACTTGATGACAATCAACTCATGATGTCATCCAAAGTCTTCATCACCCCGAACATAACCTATTTATCCAACTCATGGAAAATGTTAGTCCCACAATGTTATTAACATTAATTAACAAGATATACCTGCATAAATGCTTTTGAACAAGTCATTATCGGCAAGTGTGTATTACCGCCAACTAGCATCCGTAATACCGCTCTCCGTTAATACCGTTTCTCAGATGCGGTACTACCGATTTCCAGAGGCTCGAGAAATACAAAAAATACCTTCTCTGGAATTTACATACCGCCAACATATTTGCGGTCATACCGCTACGCGGTAGTTCCGCCACATGAACTCCGGTACTACCGCTCCACCTCGAGCAAACCAAGTCCAAAAGCAATGCTATGGAATTTTCATACCGCACTGTAAATCGGTACATCCGCAAAGCGGTACTACCACAGCATACAACGCCGGTACTACCGCATTTCGAAGCTTTTAAATGCAATGCATGACTCCTTTGTCTTGAGCCATGTTGATCTCTTATCACCTTTGCATTTCCTTTTCATGTCACCATTCAAACTCCGGACTAAGCCTTGAAAACATCTTAGCACACACATTAGTCCCACAACACAATTTGCAAATAATTGAATATAATTGGTATGAGTATATATAAACACGAAGTTATATATATACTCAAGAGTTATGTTTCAAAGTAGATCACAAAGATCAATACTACTGAAACAACAAGGTCATGAGTATATACAAACTACACAAGTTATATATACTACAAGTATATACGAACTACACAAGTTGTATATACTAAATATGAGTGTATACTGAACTACACAAGTTGTATATACTCATATGAATATATTAACTACACAAGTTAAAAATATTCAAGGATATATGAGCATCAATGAACTACACAAGTCTCATATGCTCTCATATACTCATATGAATATATTAACTACACAAGTTAAATATATTCAAGGATATGTTTCAAAGTAAAGATCCTTAATATATGTGGAAAGAGAATATGGATCAATACTAATGAAACCACAAAATATAGAATGAACTCCCCCTAAATGTGTGCATACACAAATGTGTAATGGAAACATATGCACATATCCAAGTTAACCTTTTGGTGGAGTTTAACCTATATTTTGGATCCGAGTAATGCAACAAGATATAATAATAAGAAGTAGAATGCATACCTCTTGTATTTTCATCTTTATATCCAAACGAGACTAAGCAATAGATAATCAATAGAATTGTTAGTCTCACAAATAGATTTGTCATTAATGAATACATACCTGTTTGGATTTTTGCTTTTATATCCAAGCTGAGACTAAACTTGATATAACAATAGGAGTGTTAGTCTCACAAGTGCATTTGTCATTAATCACTTAATCACTTGCATGCCTTCATGATTTTCACCTTTATATCCAAATAAGACTACACAATATGTATATCAATAAAAGTGTTAGTCTCCTAATTAGATTTATCATTAATCACCAAAACTCCATTACCACATAATGGCGGGTCTAGATCTTTCAATCTCCCCCTTTTTGGTGATTGATGACAAATCCATCATTAATAGCAACATTTGGATATAAGTCAACATAGGATAAGAAAGAAAGCATATTTGACTATATATATGCACAAAACTTAGAGAAAGAATTCTCCCACTTAAGGCATCACAAGAGATATCAAATAAGAACATCCAAATATAGCTCATACAAATTCTCCCCCTTTTGGCATTAAACACCAAAAAATCCAAAACAAATCTTACAGTAAATGGGAGTCTTTGTAAAACTTATGAGCTAGGCAATAGAATTCATTATTTTGATCATCGAAATATTCTCCCCTTTTATGATCTATGCAAGATATAAGGTGAGAACATTCTCCCTAAACTTTTTCCTTTTAAGTTCTCCAAAAGCATTCTCTCACTTTTGGACTAAACATAAGATAGGGTGAACTCACAAGAGAGAATCCAAATAATTGATCAAATAAACTTTATCCTCTTTTGGCATAAACACAGAAGAATCAAAACGAGGCCAAAAAGGAGTTTCTACAAACTAGTTTTCCCATATAATAGATTACCCATTTTGAAATTCAAAACGGTTTTCAATAAAGCTTTTTCAAAAGATTTTTGGAAAACTCCCCCTTACACAAAGGTTCTACTCCTTTGACACACAAAGGATTTTTTTTGTCCACTTATCTTTGCTTTTGACACACAAAAGCATTCTTTGTCCAAATATCTCCTTCTTAGCTTTTGACACACAAAAGCATTCTCCCTCATTTTCTTTATGTGTATCCACTTGTAAGGTAATCCTTGAACAATTCTAGTAGATACCACTTGTAGAGATTTCTTGTAGATACCACTTGTTGAAAGATATTCTTTAAACTTTACTTGTGGATACTACGAGTCGACGATGCCGCTTGTAAATTTCACTTGTAGATAATACTAGTAAATCCATATGTTGATACTACTTGTGGAAAACATGCGTCGACAGGTCTTGCAATCTCAAGGTGCTTGAACTTCTCTTTTTAAGATCTTCAATGAAAGCATAGAGAGAAGAGATAGAGAGAAAAACCACTTTGAGAGAAAATAATACCACTTGATACAATTGAGATATATCTCTTGAAGAGATAAGACTTGAAAAGATATCTGCATCGAGAAACCACTTGGATAAGATACCTCTTGAAAAACAATATCAAGAATTTTGAGGTATCGGAGAGACCACATGGATAAGAAGTGATTAGGTATCGGGGAGAGCTTGGTAAGCAAAGAATTGATCGGCATGAAAAGAGTTAGATACCACTTGTGAATGAGAACAAGAGATACCACTTAAAAGATACAATATGAAGGAGTACGATGATATCAATTGAGAATACCACTTGTAAGGACAAGATGATATCACTTAAAACAGTACCACTTGTAAAAACAAGGATACCACTTGAATCAAACACATATGATTCTCATGCCGAGGTCAAAGAAGATCAATAGGAGCTACCACTTGAAAGAATACCATTTGAATGATAAATATATCACAATGAGATCAAAATGGCATATAGAGTCAAAAAAGTATTTGAGAGTAGCTAGCAAGGATACCACAGATCAAATTAACTTTGGAAACAACCACAATAGATTTAGAATTGAAAGAATTGAGATTGGTTGTTTTGTCAGGATAATCGGTAGTACCGTAGGTCAAGGACGGGTAGTACCGCACAGCGGTAGTACCTTGGTTAGACCGCCGGTAGTTCCGATTTTCCTGGGATTTCAAGGATTGATCAGGGAATTTTGGGAATAGTTGTATTTTGCTCCAAACTTTCACACAAACATCCAAATAAAGATATTTGGAGCATTTCCAACTTATCTAGCCTTTAGAAAACCAATTATCAAATAGTTTTTATGAATTAAGTTTTTTTTTTATTTTGGAAATGAAATTGCATTTTCAAGACTTTTCGCAAAAAGATCCAAATTGAGCAAATGAAGAAATTTTGAGCATCCAGTTTTGTGTATGAGTCATGAATACCATTATGGACCTATTCATGTGAATAATTTAGGCTCAATTGGCTAAACTCACATTAGTGCTCGAAAGTGACTACTTAGGTCAAACTAGGATTTTGGATGAGTTTCAAAATCAAATAACTTTTGATGAGTTGGTCTTTTGGAAATCATTTGAATACTAAAAATGTTTAGAATAGCCAACTCTAGGATTTTCCTTTTGGGACAAAGGTCAAATTCTTTTTAGAATAGATTTTACACAAAAATCTAGTTTATGTCAAAAACAAGATTCTATGATCTAGAATTTTGGGTAGAAACTCATTTTCATTTAAAATAGTTTTTTTTTCTTAAGACAAAACCTTTGGTAAACCTTTGAAATGCATTTGTATATATTTTGCAACTAATTTTTCAAAGGATATACTTATAATTTCAAATTTTTTACTTTTGGCTTAATGGCTTAATTTTGAAAAACATTATTAGCACTTAATTAATTTGGGCACACATAGGGATGTGATATACATGTAAATGACTTAGCACTCCCTTAATGTGCCACTGCCATCTTGCTCAAGATACGAATAAACAAAATTAAGCACGAGAGCAAGAATAACCTTTTCATAAGATTTTTATGAATGCAACCTACACAAGGTAAAGGGTCTAGATACTTCAATGTAAGTACTTGTTACAGAAATAGCATTGGCTTATGATATGACTTGATCATCCTTAAGCTTGGCTCCAATTTGCATATGGTGAATTTCACCTCTTCATGTGTGAGCCAAACCTCCAATGCATCTCCAAGTACCTATTAAGCATTTAAGCGCATTTGGTACCCAATACTTGGTTGGGTTCATGAATGTTAGTCACAATACTTTTGGGCACCCAAATGGCCTTAGCAATGCATTTATGTGAACTAACAATCTTGGCAAACACAATGCCATTTCTATCCTTCCTAAGCAAATAATTTTCATTATAAAGAGTTGGCTTAGGAGTGATACCTTTCGGACATTCCTTACTAAAATGTCCTTTCTCCCGGCAATTGTAGCAAGTAGGGCTTTTGCTTCCCCTTGATGTCTTCTTATCTTGCTCATTGTCATCTTGCCTCTTCATTGAATGTCTTGGCTTGACATCCTTTTTATTTGGGCACACCGAGGCAATGTGTCCAAACTTCTTGCATCCAAAGCACTTGATAATTTTGAATTGATCTCTATTTTGCTTTGGGTGACTCTTCACCTTCTTCTTGGCGGTGAGACCAAATCCTCTCTTGTCCATTTTCTTGATAGGGCACTTGGAGGTAAAGTGACCTTTCTCATTGCAATCAAAGCATTTTATATCTTTGATCTTTTTACTTTCCTCTACAAGATTAGTCTCACAAGACATAGAGGAAATCGAAACATTTAATTTAGAGCAACAAGGTATATCATTTAAATCATTTACCTTGTTAGGGCACACGGAAGCAATGTGTCCCTTTTCATAACATCCAAAGCATTTGATATTTGAGTATTTCTTTCCTTTTTGCTTTGGGATGAACTTCACCTTTTTCATTTCGATGAAGCCAAGTCCTCTATTGTAATCTTCCTTATTAGGGCATTTTGAGGAGAGGTGACCCTTTTGATGACAATCAAAGCACTTGATGTTCTTGTTGTGTCTTTGATTGTGTCTCATCTTGCTATTCTCCCTTTTCTTCATGGGAGTGAAGCCAATTCCACTCTTATCACTTGAGCTTCGTTGTTTGCTCAAGATATCATCAAGAGTGGCCTTCCCTTTGTGGCTTCTATCCAAGTCATTTTTCAAATTTGTGACTTGGGTCTTGAGCATTTTGTTTTCCTCTACAAGATTAGTTTCAACAAGCATAGAGGAAATAGTAGCATTTTCACAAGTGCTACAAGACATATCAATTAAATCATCGCAAGATGTGGATATATCAATTTTAGATGAATTGCAAGATTTAGGAACTATGCATAGCAAATCATCTATTAAATTGTATGTTACACCTATATCCACCTTGGAGCTAGTAAATTTATTTAGGAGAAGCTTTTCATGTTCATCTTTTAGAACATCATAATTATTTTGAAGTAAGACATGTTCTTTCTTCAAAACTTTGAATTTAGATT
This sequence comes from Ampelocalamus luodianensis, assembly GCA_036346255.1. Taxonomy (NCBI): domain Eukaryota; kingdom Viridiplantae; phylum Streptophyta; class Magnoliopsida; order Poales; family Poaceae; genus Ampelocalamus; species Ampelocalamus luodianensis. The sequence continues at coordinate 8,267,663 of CM070622.1, forward strand.
TCTCCATTCCTAAATATTCATTTAATTCTTCTAGCATCTCCATCAATTCATCATATGAAGGCTCATAATTATTTACCTCATTTTTACCTTTAGCCATAAAGCAATGAGGCGATGTTGATGGAGTTGATGTTTGATCATTTTCGAGCTAGAAGTTGAGCATTCTTCTCCGACATCCATTCTTGTATGTCATCCTCATTTGTGGAGGTGCTTGTGGACTCATTATCGTCGGAGTTTGAGATTGAGCATTCTTTTTCCGACGTCCATTCTTCTATGCGATCATTACTTGTGGAAGTGGACCTTTCATAATATTCTTGAAGATGGGTCCACATCTCATGAATGTTCTTGTGATCGCATATGGCATCAAACACATCTACACTCAAAGCACTAAATAAAGCGTTAATTGCTTGAGCGTCGAGATGTAAGCATTTCTCTTCCTCAATTGTTGGATCAAGACTATCCAATGGAGGAGAAAAGCCAACATCTACAATCCGCCATATATTTAGGCTCATGGCCTTAAAATAACATGACATGCGGATTTTCCAATGTGCATAATTTGTGCCATCAAATTTAGGTGTTTCACCTAGGTGCATAAAATCTCTAGTCGCCATCCTTTACTCTCTAGACGGTTAAGTCTAATGAATGAGAGACCAAGCTCTGATACCACTTGTAAGATCGAGGAGGCCGACTAGAGGGGGGGTGAATAGGCGTTTTAAAACTTCTATGCGCTAAAACCGATTTCTAATGCGGAAGCTAAATATCAATTCGGTTTAGCACAATTAACGCCTAAACAACTAGGTGCACCAACAATACAAGTCAATAATAAATAGAGCAATTTAGCAAAGACTTGTAAGCTATCAACTAATGATATAAACAATTAAGTACATAAGATAGCGTTCACACAAGTAAGCAATTTAATTCTAGGAATATAAATTGCTATGTAGTAAAGCTAGAATGCAAACCACAATTGACACGGCGATATTTTTCCCGTGGTGATCGAAGACTTGCCGGTCTCCCCTAATCCACGTTGAGGTAAGTTCAACCTTTTGGATCGGCTCCAAAACGCGAGGCAACACCTCCGAGGTAAGTCCAAACAACTTGGACCGGTTCCAACCGAACCAACACCTCTAAGTGAGATCAACCGCTGAACCGACTCCAACTTGAACTTATCACCTCGATCCACTAGGGTTGCTCTTACTCGCTCCGAGATGGCGAGCACCAAGCCACTCACAAATCGCCCGGGTCTTCTCACAAGCTTCACTTGAGAAGATCACCGACGCACAACGCCTCCACGCCGTCTAGGTGTCGGCAAACACCAAGAGTAACAAGTCTCCAACTTTCACTTGAACCAATCAAGTGTCAAAGCTCTCGTGGATACTAAATCCACCACCTAATGCAACACATGCAATAGGATTTGCCTCTCAAACCTCACTAAGTGCAACACATGCACAAATGGGAGTAGAGGGCTTGCTCTTAGCTCAAAGGAACTCAATGGGATGCCAAAAGTTGTCTCTCAACCGGCCAAGGGGGTATTTATAGCCCCCAAACCAAAAACTAGCCGTTTGGAGACGAAACAGCCAAAAACTAGCCGTTACAGCCTTTTGCGGTCGTACCGCACTCACAAGGGGCGGTACTACCGTTCTGCGGTACTACCGCAGTTATACGGGCGGTACTACCGCAGCCCGATTTTCAGCATGAGGCGACACACTCGGTAAAAGGTCATAACTTTTGACTCCGATGTCGAATTGAGTGATCTTGGACTCTATTGAAAGCTTATTCAGTGGGCTACGCAACCCACCTATTTGATTTGATCTCAAACACTTTTTATCAAATCAAAAAGCACAACTTCAAAGAGCCACTACCATGGTCTAAGTCCAAAGAGTTAGCAACAAGCAATCTTAGACCATGCCAAGGAAAATACATGAATCCCAACAATTTGCAAAACATATTTGCAAACTTAGATCATGCTACAAGGAGTAGGTACATGGACTTCAACCGTTTGCAAAACACATTTGCAAAGTATAGTCACATGCTACAAGGATTATCCATGAGCCTCAACTATTTGCAAAACACATTCGCAAATATAGGCAACATGTTAAGTTGAGCTAGAGCAAACACAATGAGCTATCAACACATGACTAACTCAAGCTACTAGACAAGACCCCTCTTAATAGTACGGCAATCTATACTAGCAATCCGGTCTTCCAACCAAACACCAAGACCGATAAAAGACTAGGAACACATCCTTAGCCCTAGCTAGTCATACCTTTGCCTTGACCATCTTCTTGAAGCTTGATGACGCACATCTTTACTTCAAGTCCGGTCATCGTCTTGATATGCATCAACCCATGATGCATCCTCACTCAACACATGATGAGTCTTCTCTTGACTTGATGATCAACTCATGATCATCTCTTCTTCGAGATCTTGATATGCATCAACACATGATGCATCATCTTCTTGAACCTTGACTTGATGACAATCAACTCATGATGTCATCCAAAGTCTTCATCACCACGAACATAACCTATTTATCCAACTCATGGAAAATGTTAGTCCCACAATGTTATTAACATTAATTAACAAGATATACCTGCATAAATGCTTTTGAACAAGTCATTACTGACAGGTGCGGTATTACCGCCAACTAGCATCCGGTAATACCGCTCTCCGTTAATACCGTTTCTCAGATGCGGTACTACCGATTTCCAGAGGCTCGAGAAATACAAAAAATACCTTCTCTGGAATTTACATACCGCCAACATATTTGCGGTCATACGCACGCTGTAGTTCCGCCACATGAACTCCCGGTACTACCGCTCCACCTCGAGCAAACCAAGTCCAAAAGCAATGCTATCGGAATTTTCATACCGCATGTAAATCGGTACATCCGCAGTGCGGTACTACACAGATACAACGCCGGTACTACCGCATTTCGAAGCTTTTGAATGCAATGCATGACTCCTTTGTCTTGAGCCATGTTGATCTCTTATCACCTTTGCATTTCCTTTTCATGTCACCATTCAAACTCCGGGACTAAGTCTTGAAAACATCTTAGCACACACATTAGTCCCACAACACAATTTGCAAATAATTGAATATAATTGGTATGAGTATATATAAACACGAAGTTATATATATACTCAAGAGTTATGTTTCAAAGTAGATCACAAAGATCAATACTACTGAAACAACAAGGTCATGAGTATATACAAACTACACAAGTTATATATACTACAAGTATATACGAACTACACAAGTTGTATATACTAAATATGAGTGTATACGAACTACACAAGTTGTATATACTCATATGAATATATTAACTACACAAGTTAAAAATATTCAAGGATATATGAGCATCAATGAACTACACAAGTCTCATATGCTCTCATATACTCATATGAATATATTAACTACACAAGTTAAATATATTCAAGGATATGTTTCAAAGTAAAGATCCTTAATATATGTGGAAAGAGAATATGGATCAATACTAATGAAACCACAAAATATAGAATGAACTCCCCCTAAATGTGTGCATACACAAATGTGTAATGGAAACATATGCACATATCCAAGTTAACCTTTTGGTGGAGTTTAACCTATATTTTGGATCCGAGTAATGCAACAAGATATAATAATAAGAAGTAGAATGCATACCTCTTGTATTTTCATCTTTATATCCAAACGAGACTAAGCAATAGATAATCAATAGAATTGTTAGTCTCACAAATAGATTTGTCATTAATGAATACATACCTGTTTGGATTTTTGCTTTTATATCCAAGTCGAGACTAAACTTGATATAACAATAGAGTGTTAGTCTCACAAGTGCATTTGTCATTAATCACTTAATCACTTGCATGCCTTCATGATTTTCACCTTTATATCCAAATAAGACTACACAATATGTATATCAATAAAAGTGTTAGTCTCCTAATTAGATTTATCATTAATCACCAAAACTCCATTACCACATAATGGCGGGTCTAGATCTTTCAGATGCGTGAAATCTTGAATGTCAACATGAGTGCCGGCATTCCTGTCTTATTTGACTCAGAGTTGGCCACAGAGATTGTGGTAGGATTCTTCGAACATACCGAATCTTGATTCCAATGCCTTTTATTTTTCCCTTCACGCCTTAGCATAGCTGATTGTGTACTGGAACATTGTCTCAATCACCCGAATGATGAATCGTGGCTAAAAATATAGATTATCCACGATCTCACCGTACATGGTGTTCATGATGAAGTCCGATGACAGGTTCTTATGGGACTGTACTGACTCAGAGACGACATATGTGTGAGGGACCACTATAGAGCATTTTCAGTAGGTGTCCCACTTAGGTTGAAATGCATGTACTCGCCAAGGGCATTCCTCTATGCCGCACTTCACATCGTAGTATCTTGGGTTAGACTTGACGACTGTGAATGTACGCTGCACAGACAAGACCCATAATTTGACCGCCTCCTACACGACATCATTGCATTTGTACATAGCTCCTTGCCTAACCTCACTTTGGTCGTACTCCCACAGCACACGGAAGCCTTCATTAATGATATGGTTGTCGAACTAGTATGTGTTCCACTCAGATGGAACCATCTACGGTTCCATAGCATTCTCGTCGTCGGATCCTTCATCTTCTTATAATTCCATGCAGTCTTGGTCTTTGAGATCCATCCTTTAGACTAGGGCTTCCAATTCCTCATCCTCATCAGCAAACCCACTAGCTTGCCTAACTAAAGGAGCTCGTTCCATAGGGCTTTCATTGACAACATCAGCAACTCCCAGACCTTCGGCCATTGTGTGCGTCGCACTGTAGCTAGCGTCCCCGACTTCTTCTTCGGTATCATCACCCTCTTCTTGTTAAGCCGCCGATGCAGGAGTGGGCTTGGTATATGTCTAAACTAGAAGGACCAATTCCCACCGTTCCTCCCTTGCCCTGTGTACATATGACTGTTATGACCTTGTTCTCTTGAACTACACTAGCTCCTAATATGTGCCCTATGGTGCTCGGTTGACAAGACAACTCAATCTCAGATCATATACAATATGGGTCAAATTGAATGTGTGGAACAACCATCGCATCACAGCGCCTCATGTACGCTACTATGGTCTTGTTAGGGTCATGGTCACCGATGGGAAATAACGCAAATCAAACCCCTCAGGATCCTCAAGAATAGTCCCTGATCGTAGTAAATTTTAAAATTGATGGCATCCAACATAGTTGACGTACTGCACCGTAAACAAGATTTTCTCGATTAACCACATATCTAAAACTAAACTACCCACTGAAAAGGATTATGTACAACATACTACACTACGTAACCGTACATCTAAAACTATGTAATCCATTCGGTTAAAAAAATTACCTAAAAGGTGGATGATCAGACGGCTAGCGTTTCGCTAGCTTCTCTCCTCCCCTCTACTCATCTCTGTCCCTCTCCCTTCCCTCCTCTCTTTCTTTTTCTTATGAATAAAAGTGAGTTATGCTAGAATTTTGAAGTCTTTTATAGGGTAGATTGTGCCGCTATTTGGAATGACGACAGGGATTTACGGGATCCTACCGCCATTTGAAATGGTGGTTTTTCTAAATTTTAATATTACAAAATTTAGGGTCTTACATCATCCTAGTCGCTAGTTGAAATGGCGACATGGTCCTATGGCCAGTTGGAGTGGCGATAGGGTCCTACCGTCATTTCAACTAGCGACAGAGACCTCTCTGCATTGTTATAGGTTCTGTCGCCATTGCCTAGGCTAATGTCACTATTTGGAATGGAGACAGGAAAATTTTGCCATTTCAAATGGCGATAGTAGCCTAGTTTTGTAAAAAAAAAATCGACTATTTATTTTTGCAATTTCCTTTTAAAATAATACTATTTTTTAAAAAAATCACATGCGCAATGCATCAGCACGTGTCTAAGCACAATAGAACCCTTCTGGATGCTCATTACAAGTTGGCAAACAACCCTTACTAGTGTAGAATGAGGTATTTCCCTAGTACCCATAGTACATCAACCCATTTTTGGTGACATTCATGGCGGAGCATCGGTCGGTGGTGGCGCAAGAAGCAGAGAAGCAAAGGTGAGGTTGAAGAAGTCAGACATTGAGGGGAGAATTGAGTTGTTTGGGTGGGGCTTTGGGATGTTATTTCCATGTCACAAGCGCTCCTTCCTGGCGGTGACAGAGCGGGTCGAACGTCCGAGTTAGGGACGGGCAGACGCGCGGCCAAGAGGTGGCGAGTGCTGACACCGCGGACGCATGGAGGGGCAGGGGTGGACGCAACACCGGTGCACGCAGGGGCGTGCGCACCGGCTCCATCCGTCGCGCCCCTGGAAACCCACCCTAGTGCATCTCCTCCGCTTGGTCCCTTCAATGGAGAGAGCACCGGCTGTGCTGGCGGTGGAAGAAGGAAAACGCCGAAGGAGCATCAGGCAGGCAGCAGCTTTGAAGAAGAACTCAGGAAGCACTAAGGATATTTGGGCTTTTTGGGCTATTTTGTTTGTGTAATCCAATGTCATAGGCCCATTTTCGCATTCCCTAAAGACCGAATCCCTAATTCCCCATTCGGTTATTCCCAATCGACAACTCCCCAAAATCCCCATCCCCCAAATCGAAATTCCCCATTCCACTACCATTCTCCCAAATCCCTAATTCACAGCACAAGTGCACAACTCACATGGTGACTTGGGGCGGTGGGGCCTGGGCACGCGTGGCGGCGAGCGGGAGGCGACTGGCGGGGGCGAACGGCGGGGGTGGAGACACGAGCCGCGGGAGGCCAGGAGCTGCGACCGACGGGGGCGGAGGCGCCGGGTGTGGACCGCGGGAGTCCGAGAGCTGCGACTGGCGGGGGCGGAGGTGTAATATCCCGATTCTCATTAGTAAGTGCAATAAGATTAGAGAAGGAATTAAGGGAATGAAAAGAGGAAAAATTCAGAAATTAGAGTTAAATGGGCTTCCAAGCCAAAGTTAAGTGACAAGGGAAAATCAGCCCTTTTGGCCCATGGGGGATCTGGCCATCATCAAAAGGAGAGGAAACAATAATGTGTACTGTAGTTACAGTACCCATGCCACCGCTACAGTAACCCCGCACGCTACAGTAGCCTCCGCTTTAGCCCTCGTTGCCGTCTTGTTCTTGCGTGCTTTCGGCTAAGGGAGAAGAAGAGGAGGACAAAGAAGAAAGGAAGGAGAGGGAGAAGATCTTCTTCGTAAGGGTTGATCTTCATCTTCCAGCGGTTCTATAAGGGTAACACAAGGCGTTCTTCGTTGTTCTATCCTTATTAGATGCGAATTCGATTAGATTGATTGAGTCGATTTGCTGCTGTCAGAAATTCAATTCTGTCCAGTGTGTTGCGGGGGCTTTTTAGACATCTTAGAGGCCGAATCAAAAGTTTTGATCTCCTATAGTTATTTATATAATGTTCTTATCTTTCGGTGGCCGTCAAGAACACCTGATTCCGACGTACAGATCAAAAGTTATGATCGTTTTAGTTTTTGCTGTCCAGAATTCTGACGAGAATTAGCAGTCACTGTAATTGTTAAAATATGACCTAGATAGAAGATGATTAAGAAGTCTTGCCCATAACAACTTTTGTACGTGATCTCATTAGCTTTCAGTATTAATAAAGAACACCCTATTTGGATTTGTAGACCAAAAGTTATGCACGTTTTAAGTTGACTGTCCAAAACCCTAACGAGAATGAATTGTTGAATTGCCTTTTAATATATGATCAAGTTAATGGCAAATTCAGGGATTTCACCCAACTAGGTTATTGTAGGCCTGGGTCTTAGCTTTTGATATTGATAAAGAACACTAAGATTGGGTTGGCCAATTAGAAGTTATGACTTTTTTCGTGCCGCTGCCCAGAAGTGTTAGGCAGTTCTGACAGAGGGTGTTCATCGGTCTTTTGGGGCTTGGTACATTCAGAATTTGGGATTTCCATCAACTAGGTTGTTGTAGGTAATCTTGTTACCTTTCAAACAAGCCTGAGTTTACATTTTTACGAATTTCAGAGCAAAAGTTATGTCAATTTTAGTATTACTGCCCATTATGGTTTTCTGATGGAATGTAATTCAATTGGAGTTAAATTGTGTAGTTAAACGTTGGGGTTTTGGGGTTTGTGTTGCGAGTAGTATCTTGACATCGTGGTTCTTATTGAGTAAACTAATGGTGTAGGAGGTGAGGCTCCTGGGTTAGCGGCATCGTCGTTGCCTCCTAACGCATCGCAACGCTAAAGGCAAGTACTCTGACGTTGTATGAATTGTGTATGTTGGATGCTTGATGTTCGTACTGTGTTTTCATTTGATACGTGAGAAGTTCCAATGATTATGTTTCTTCCGTATGTGAAATTCATAAGTTCAAAGATGATGCTAGTCGTTGTTCATAAGTACATTCATGCATCCACGTTCAAGTTCCGTCCACGGGAGTGGAGTCTAAAGTTGCATCTATGTTCATGTTCCGTCCACGGAGTGAGTCTAAAGTCCCATCAATTCCAGTATGGGCATGTGAGTCCCACCATTCCAATGTGGGCGTTTGGACACCAGATGAAACGTTCTTCATACGGTATCTTGGATCCCGTATTTCGATAAATACGGATTGAGTGAACACCGACGGGTGTGTCACTAGCTATACCGGTATAAGCACGTGTGCAGTCCATTCCTTTGATTATTTACATTAATCTCATACATTCATGAGTATTCAATTGCTGTATGTTCAGAAGTTGTGAAGAAGTTGTCTTGTTCATGATGGTTGTCTGTTCTTATTCATTGTACTTGCTGAGTCTTTGGCTCACTCTTGCTTTGATGTGTTTTAGGTACAATTGGCAAGAACGACATGCATGGGAGGGAGTAGTTGTTTGGATGCACTCACTACCACTCATCCTAAAGGCGTCTACCATTTAGTCTTTACTTTAATAATTAGCAAATTGTTTGAGAGTCGCGTATGATTAGTTAAATGTTTCAGTTTAATTGTAATAAGGAGAATGGCAAATTTTGATTATGCTCATTAGACTATCTTCCATGCTTGAATGATCTTGGATATTGAGATTATTGTTAATTGATATAATTAATTGTTGGAACCTCGGTATAGCTAACTATACAAAGGAGGTTCTGTTGAAAAATTTAGTAAAGAGTCTTAGTAGTATTTGTTTTAATTTAATTTGAGTAACATTCTAGGTTCAATGCTGAGCTGGGGTGTTACAGGAGGCGCGGGCCGTCGGAGGCCGGGAGGCGGGAGCTGCGACCGGCGAGGCCGAAGGCGTGGGCCGCGGGCCCGAGCACCCGAGTCGGCGTGGTTGGGGCGCTGCCGCGCTCAGTGGAGGCTCTCGGGCTGTGAGGCATGAGCGCTGTGCTGTGGCTTTGAGGAAGTGAGCCTGTGGTTGTGGGCTGTGGCTCAGTGGCTGTGGCTTTGAGGATTGAGGAAGTGAGGAGTTGGAGGTTTGAGGAACAAGGATTGATGAGTGTGATGTCCTGTGTGTGTATGAGTCAATGAGACACAGTGAGATTTGAGAATGTGAGATAAGGTCACAACTGACAACTAGGAAGGAGCTGAGGTAAAATTCACAACTCACTCGGTTAATATCAATGTGATGTTGAGATGTTGTTGTGAACATGTGAATATGTGATGTTGTATTGTTGTCTAGTCTAGTTACATGTATTTAGTACTTATGGATTACATACAATTTATTGTAGATTTATAAAAGATGGACAAACAGACTTGCCTCCCACTCCTAGTCATAGCTAGCGTTTTGCGGTATGTTCGTACTTCCATTTTATTTCAATGTTTGTAGTTAGTCACAATTTTTTTATTGTCTCGCTAACTTAGCTACTTTTGTTCCACAGATTGCAACTCGCATTTATTTACAGACATTCGGATTGTTATGTTCATTAGACAGGTACTACCTTAAGTTCATTTTACATTCTCACTTTGTCTCTTATTTATTTATGTATGAATTTGAATTGCATTAGACATTTAAATATATTATGTATGTTTGATACGATTTTATCATATTAGCTTCAGCACCCTATCTATTTCTGTCCTGCGTTCGCCACTGTGGAGGGGCGCTGTGGTGGTGGCCAGCGGCAACCGAGCTAAGGAGGGGCGAGAGGCGGGCAGTCGCTCGGCTGCGCAACACAGAGGAGTGCATAGAGCAGCAAGCCAGCAGCAATGAGGCAGCAGTAAAGCACGAAGTGGGACAGAATCCAGCAGCTGACTAGTGACTAGGTGAGGACCTTGTACTTGACTACTTGTGCGTTTGTAAAATACAGTTAAATGGAAGCAAAAATTAATTATATTCTCTAGTCTCTGCTAGTCAACTTCTCATAGAATCTATACAAAATTGTTGTATATTTGTAAAAGATGGACAAATGAATTTTTGGGCATTCAGGCGTTTTATTCATTAGCCATGTACTACCTTAAGCGTATTTTACATTCTCTCTTTGTCTCTTGTTTATTTATGTATGAATTTGGATTGTATTAGATAGGCACATGTATGTTTCATACTTTTTTTTTCATGTTAGCTTTCTCCGATGAGTACCCTCTCAATTTTTATCCTACGTGCGCCACTAATTAAAGCTAGTTGGCACCCCGGGAGTTGTCGCGGGAGCGTAAGTGAAATATGAAATGAAATTCCAGATCCTACGATATGCAATATTTGTAAATGAACATGAAATGAATCTCCATATCCTACGATACATAGGTCCTCTTTGTTTAGGTTTAGACTTTTTGGCTTATAACTTAAAATCAGCTTTTTGACTTAATCAGCTTATAAGCACTTAGCCTTTAAGCTAGGTCAAGGTGTTTGTTAATCTAGCTTTTTTATGAGCTGTTGGCTTATTGAGTTGTGTATGAAGGATAAAGATTCTAAATTGCCCTTTAAGATTTGGAGGACATGTTTATGCATGTATTAAAATTATTTTTGCATGAGAATTGAAAATATGATGATACATGCAAGTGTACATAAAACAAAATAGATTTCGCTCGCTCGTGCGTGTACCAAGGCATAACAAAATAAATTAAAATTTTGATTGTGCTTGCATGCATACATGTTATACATTGCGTAATGAAAGAAAATAATATAGAAAGGCAAATATTAGACGGCCAAACAAAATACCACTGAGGACAGGCAACCAATTTCATTTGTACAATTGGTGCTTTGATTTGGAAGCTTCTTACTATGCTGTCGGGGTTGAATGAGGCCGGCGGGGTCGAGGGAGGACGTCGGGGTCAAGCTCTCATAGTGTCAATGTTAGAGGTTCTATATGGAACTTATTCCCACTGACATTACAGTATTACGCACAACACTGCAGGGAAACCATCCTAGTTACCGTGAACATAACACCATGGATCTCCAGCTGCCTGTATGCCAAATCCTTAGATCCATATATCAGAGGTGCAGTCCCCGCCTGGATATCTCATCTCATGGGCCAATGAGGGACCGTCAGGCTCCGTACCAAAATCTACAAAGAAGTTGGGGTTGATAGTCAGCCCTCCTTTCTCGGTGTTGACATCGATCTGCAACATGTGAGAGCCCTTCTTGACAATATCAGGGCCATAGAACTACTCATCTCGTCGGCTGAAAAGAGAGTTGGTCACATATATCCTCTTGCCATCCAAGCTCAACTGAATCATCTGTGGCCCACCTCTCAGTCGATGCCCCTGATTATAAGAAGTATGGTATGTCAGAGTAATATTTAAGTAACTGGAGATAAAATGCTTCCCTTGAACAAATATTGTAGTTTAATTGGATCACTCAACCACAAGTCAGAACAAGTGCGCACGATTCCAATGTTGATAAGTATTCTGAATGCGGCAACGTACAATAGCTAGCAAGGTGGATGTGGTATAGTACTTTGGTACTGCTTGAAAACTTAATGCAACACTACTAAAATTGTAAGTCTCATGATTCGAAATTATCTTCTGAATTAAGGTGTCAAGAGGAACGAGATAGAATTTACCTTGACCTGGGGCACATTATACTGCTCTTCTTTATCATCATCAGTCACATAGACAACATCACTGCCCTTCTGAAGAAGCCCGCCCACCCACACTTGTCCAGCCAACACAGGTTTTGCGGGATCCTCAATGTTGTACTGCCTGATATCCCCATGAAGCCAGTTGACCAAGTAGAGATAGCGGTCATCAAGAGAGATAACAAAATCAGTTATCAGTCCTAGCATTTCAGGCAGAATCCAGTTGCACGCCTTCAATGGTTTTTATAGATATAGCAAGCTGAAACACAAATTAAAGGAGTGTAAATAAGATGGAAAATTGACTTTATTACATGAAAAAATAACATTAGCATGTAGTTTTGAACAAACCTCATGGCTCCATGATCCATCTGCGGTTTTGAAAAATCTCACCATGTTGCTTGTTAAAGCACAACCAACATAGTCAGTGTCCTTTGATGGGTCATGTAAAAACCTCACCTGCAGAGACAAACAGTGAAGCATGGTCATTTGATTATATTGCTATTTTCCTGTATGGTCGAGGGAGGCCGGCGGGGTTGACGGAGGACGGTGGAGTCGGGCGCGGGGTCGAGGGAGGCCGACGGCATCGAGCGTGGGGTCGAGGAAGGATGGCGGCTTCGGGCGCGGGGCTAAGGGAGGCTGACGGCGTCGGGCGCGGGGGAGAGGGTGTCGGGGTGGGGGAAGAACAGCAGCGTTGGGGCGCCGAGTCGTTCGGGAGATGGGTCGGGTGTGGGAGCTGAAGGGGAAGGGAAAAGAAAATGAGATTTTTGATTATTTGCCTAGCCTTTAAATGGTCTTGTACTATTTGTATCTATTTTGGATGGCATTGATTTAAAGTCAATTTGTAATTTGATCTTTTACCATTTCTCTATTTTCTATTTACTTTACCTATTTATGTCCACGAAAAAAGACGATTATACCCTTTCAACTACACTGCAGCTGCTGCATTCATCGATTAATTCATGTCAGCGGACACTCCGCTTGCCCTCAAGTCCGCTCTTGACCGCTCCGACCGCCTCCCGTGGTACCCCGACATCGTGCCCACCTTCTGCTCCTCCTGGTACAACGTGCGCCAATGATATTGGAGGACCATCAACACCAAGCACAGCCATGGGCATGGAGTGTTGTTCACCTCTTTCACCTCCGCCTCCGTAATCTGACCATCTGCGTTCTTATCCACCTTGATCACAAGCAAGCGAAAAATTGTGACAAAATTACTAACAGAATTGATGCTGCTGTTCAATTCAAATAGTAATGACGAATTGCAAAGTAACTAGGAGTAGTATAACAGTGGGTTGGCTAGGTAATTACTCCCTCCATTCTAAATTACTTGACGTCGTCAAATCATTCCACAGGCAAAAAAAAGCTTGTGAGTCCGGTCGGAAACGTCAAACATACAAAAACGGAGGGAGTACATGTCGAAGAAGATTTGGAGGCGAGAGTTGAAGCTGTTGTCGGTAATCTGTTGCCAGATATCGTGCAGCTCGTCCTTGTTGATCGTGTCCACCTTCATCCGCCGCCGGTTCAATGTGTCGAACAGCTCGAGGGCGAACTCCTTCGATTCCGTCATCCCTGCACGTAAGCGCGTCTCGCCAATGTTTGAACAGAGAAGAGCAACTTGAAGAAAAAAAAATGGAGACTGGAGGCAGTGCGGCGATTGGTTGGTACCTATGCATTACGCGAAGTCGGAGCGGGAGAGGTAGCCGTCGTGGGCGAGGCGGTCAAAGTTAGCATGGACCAACATCCAGGCGTTGTTGGCCTTATTGCTGCTGAAGAAGCGGAGGCCGCGGAGTGCCTTGTGTGCACCGGAGAGCGAGCGGTCGAGCTGCGCACGCTGTCGGCGCGTGGCGCGGGCGGATTCGATGCTGGACGAAGGCTGTTGCTGCTGCCGCCCCTCCGCGTGCGGTCGAGCCGCTTGGTCAGGTCCTGCGAGAACTACCGCACGCGGGCCATGGCCTCCGCCTTGAGCTCTTGCGAGAACTGCAGCAGCCGATGCAACAAGCTCCACCGGATCGACCGCGACCGCGACGATGACGACGACGCGCCACCTCCGCTGCTTGTGAGCTCCCCCCGCATCGGAAGCCTCGGCGCCCCGAACGTCGACGCTCTGTAGCACAATGGTGTCGTCGTCCTGCAAATCAAGCGTGACCTCGACCAGCTCCTTCCCGTTGTCGGAGCTCCGGTAGGACCCACACGGTAAGGAGCCCGTGCTCAGTCACCCCGCTCCAAGAGGCGCCGCAGGAAGAACACCGCCATTGTGGCAGGAGTGGTGGTACTAGGGATCCTGGTGGCGGCGGCTGTGGTGATGGCGTCGCAGCGCGAGAGGAACAAGCGCGTTGCCAGCGACATGGATAAGGGCGGAAGCGCAATGCTGGAGGAGGAGCAACTTGGCTTCAGATTAATGGAGGGCAAAGGGCATAATCGTCCTTTTCCCGTGGGCATAAATGGACAAAGTAAATGAAAAATGGAGAAATGACAAAAGATCAAATTATAAATTCAAAACGGGACTTTAAATCAATGTCGTCTAAAATAAATACAATCAGTAGAAGATCATTTAAAGGTGGGGCAAATAATAAAAAATCTCAAGGAAAATAGGGGTGAGGAGGAGGAAGGAGGAGAGAAAAAAAACGAAAAGATTTGGAGTTATATAAGAATGATATTTGGTGGGTAATTTCAATAAAGTTTAGTGGCAAAGTATTACTCCATTTCATAAAAGAAAAAAAAAACCTCTCACATAGCTTTTCGCTTATAGGATTAAAATGACTTAAACTTTTTTATAAACTAGTTGAAAAAGCCATCTCTTTATTTAGGCCTTGTCTTTTTTACTTTTGAGCCAATCAGAAAGCCTAAACAAATAAGACCATAATATTCGGTTTGTAACATAAATCAACGTAGTTCATGGTTCGTAACAAAGCATGCCTAGTGGAAATGCCATCTCAGTCCTCGTGGAAACGAAATTCCAATTTGGAGGGGTCGAGCGCTTCTCTGCTACTGCTAAACTGCTAATGCGTTGGCTTGGAATTTGGATACATACCTATCTCTATTAGAATTTTTACTGATCAGGTTATCGGCGCGATATTGTCGTCACTAGTCTAGAGATGACCAGGAGGAGCGCTTAGGCGGGCGGCCGCGGACTGACAAGAAAGATAGGCCTGTGCGCGGTGCCAAGTGGTGCTCGGCCAGTACATGGGAAAGCAATTGACGGGCCGGACTGCTACACCGGTACGTGCCTGCGGCCCTGCAACACGTGGGCTGGAGATAAATTTTTTTATGTATGGTCTTAACTTCTCACCCATCCTACAAATAGGAACGGTGAAAGAGAGTGAAAATTTACGCCAATAACTACATGGATCGTAATATACAACTTACTGTAAGGCTGATATGTAGATCCAGAATTTATATATCAGTGACATATCAATATTATATTACGAAGATTCGAAGTTATTCAGTAACATACAACGAATTACCGCAAAGAGTCGGGTCAAGAATTCAACTAACATTACGAAGGGGTTACCTTGAAGAGTAAATTCCGCTTGAATGAACCGTTTAATTTTTTTTAGGGGTCAACAGGGGAATCGTTCAAGTTTCAAGCCCACCCTCGACGTTGAGAAGGGTCGGTTCAAATTTTACGAACGAGGATTTGCACACCCACGTATCCTAACTACTTGCCTAGATATTCAGTATTCACCATCAGTCCCTTTCCACCACGCTCAAGGTTCAAATGCCACCATTAGTGTCATCACACCAATGACAGGGAGTACTTCCAAATACAGCAGATGGCCTGACCGCCTGAGTGCGACCGTGAACGAACGGTTTCTAGATGGAGCACGTACGTCGCAGTCACAGGTGGAGATTTCCAGATCCCAAGAGCCAAGAGCCGCACTTGCGCCGGCTCTTCGCTTGATGCACGCATGTTGTAACAGCCCAATTTTGAACCAATTTAAAATTTACATGAATTTCATCAATTTTAAAAATTTTGTTGCATTTCAAGAATTTCCAAAAGCTTTGCCTTGCAATTTCAAATGTTAAAACAATTTCCTTGCCTAAAATTTGGATTTGCAAAAATCTACTAGTTTAATTGTGTGCAAAACCAACTCAGCATTTTAATTCAAATTCAAATCAAATCCTGGAATTTGCAAACAAAAAATTCAAATCGATTTCTTTCTCTTTTCTCTCCTCCGCAAGATCCCACTCACAAATTTCACTGCGACATCGCCTCTCCCCCTCCTTTCTTTCCCCACAGCCCAGCCATCCCACCGCTTTCCCCCTCTCCTCCCTTCCCTCATGACCCGCGCAAGTCAAGACCCAGCCGCAGCGCAGCAGGCCAACAGCTCCAGTCCAGCACCCGCCCGCTCTCTCTTGCGTTCGCTCACTGACAAGTGGGCCCTGACCCACCTGTCAGGCCGCACGGGGAGAAGCACTGTGCTTCTTCCCCACACCAGCTCGCCTCACTCTCACCCGTTGTCACCGTACACACGCGAACCGAGCGAGCCAGACGTTGTCAGACCCTGCGCTTCGAGCTTCTCACCTTCTCTCACACCGCCGCGACCTCATCCCATCCAAACGCCAGAGCCTCTACCGCTGTTCCGCTTGCGAGATCTCATACCTGAGACGAGCCATGTCATAGCGCTCGTCTCCCCTCTTATCTTCTCTATTTCAGCCGCGACCGAGCGCGTTATCTTGCTCGCTTGCTTCTTCTCTACGTTTTTCCCAACTTTTTCTCTCCTCTTCACCTTGGGTGGAGAAGAACATGAGCTGCACCGATCACCTTCTCCAACTTCGGCCGTCGGCTTTGCCCGTCAATTTCCACCATTGAGGTGAGCTTCCACCTCCGTTGTCTCGTGCATCTTGGTCGCCTCAACCGCCTCTTCTTTGTGCTCACCTTGCCTTGCTTGTTTCCTCATAGGAAGGGCCGAGTGCCATCACCGTCCACAGAGCTAGCCGGAGCACGCCCGCACTGCCATCGCCTCCTTGCGTTTCCGGTGAGCCGACCTCGGCCATTGTCTCGGGTTTGCTTCAACCTCCTCTCTCTAATGTGCAACTTCTTCTTCCTTGCTGTGCACTAGAGCCACCGGAACGTGTCTTCGTACTTGTCGTCGGCCCGGAGCATGCAACCTCACTACCACCATCGATCTCCTTCCTCACTTAGACCCCAGTGGGTCCATTTGTTCCTGTGTGTTCCTTCATCTTGAAAACCCAGAGGATAGTCGATGTACAGACCTAGTTGACCATAGCGAGGCGTGTCATAGCACATCGCGCGCCACCGCAGCCACCGTGGAGAGCTCGATGCGTCGCGTCGCTCGAGCACCAAGAGCACTCATAGCATCGTAGTATCCTATAGATGGTATTTTAAACATTCAGTTGTAGTCGCTGGTAGATGCCCATGTGCACCATGACGTCGCGCCATCCTTGCCATAGTGCATCCGACTTAGTCCATCTCTTGCAACGCCGTCAGAGCCGTTACGGTCACCTACGAGTGGTCGCCGAGCCCTTTGTGCCGACACCAAGCTTGGTCGAGCCCGCCCATGGCTACTTTGCCTCTCCTCTATTCCAAGAGGAAGAAGACGATCGTAGAGTCACCGACGTGTGGGCCCGAGCTAATTAAGTTAATCGATTTAGTTAATGTTAGTGAGTAGTTAATGTCCACATGACAGATGTGCCTCGTGAATTAGAAAATCTAATTTAGCCATAAGTTTGTGTTTGTGTATGGCATACGGGCCCCACCACTTAAAACTCGTTGTGTAAACCCAGTCCGTAGACCAAGCCGCTGATGTGTGAGCCCCTAGCCCTATGAACGGTCGGGTGGACCTATCAGTCTCTCGAGTTTTTTTGAATAAAAATATTTAGAAAATAAATTTAAAACCCAACTAGATCCACTTGTCAGCTACATATGCTTTTCCTCAACAAAAATAATTTGTAAAGAATTGAATCTTATTTGCCAGTAAGCTCATGTGTATGCAAGGTAGGTAGAGCCTGAATGTTCATACGCATTTCCCGGAATTTCTCATGTATTGTATGATCTTGTTCAATATTAGTGTTACTCGAACGACTCGAATTTGATCTTGTCGTTCACATGCATAGTCGCATGATGTATACCCCCGGTTTGCTTTTGTCAGCCCGACCATGGCCATGTATTTTCCGAGAATAAATGTGGGAAGTCATTCTCATGTACTGCGTACATCAATCGCCATATGAATTTACTACATATTTTTATTTACTTTTTCAGGGGATAATTTACTTATTTTCAGACCAAGTATCTGACTTTTGCCGATTCTTATTTGTCGCTACTGAGAATTTAACAAACAGTGCGCATAAATGGAAGTCATAGAATGCTGTTTTACAACGAAAGAAAAACAGATCGAGCAGGTTATAGTATGAAAGCTATGAGCCTATGACTAATGCAGGTTTCATATGTAGGAAATGGTACTCTCAAAAAAGAATCTAGGAAACGGTGAGGTAGCTATATAAATAAGCATGAGGTGACCGTTTGACTTAATTTGCTAATGCTCTTCGCACCCTGCAATTAGTCAACCACTAATCTAATAAGCCAATATCAACTTCAGAAAATTCGAGTCCTGAGAGTGGTTGCCGCAGCCTGCTAAGGCACACGCGGGTCGTCTCGTATATCTTTACTCGTTTAAAAGACTCTAGTGGTAGTAAGTGATGCATTTTTCACTTCCCTTCCCTCACTAATATTTTGACGTCGCCACGTGGGCCCAACAAACATCCGCTTCCATCGAATCACGCGCCCTCTACTCCCAAACGTCGGCGCTCTCCTCGCCATGCACTTCTACGACTCCCTAAGATCTTCTTCTCTCTGACTTGCACTCCCGCGCCTGCCCTCCCGCGACCTCACGTCCTCTACCGCTTTCGCACCTATCTTCTACATGTGTTGTTGTGCTCACTATTGACGCCACCCACTGCGCTTGTCGTGGCCTGAGTCCTAGCCCTGCCGCCGTCAATGGGCATGGCGTCGTTGGTGACGGCGGTATGGTGGCTGTCATACAAGGACGTCGGACTGAATACCACCCACAAGTGCATTGTCGATCTGGATAAGCACCTTTGGCTGGTGGCCGTTGAGATCCAGGCGTAATGTGGCCTCACGTGCAGTGATGAGGCTGTTGCTGCTGGTTTCCCTTCTACCCTCAACCATCTCGTGGTTTTTTTGTTGTCTAAATATGAATCCTTCTGTTCACCGAACTGGTGTATTGGTAGATAGAATAAATATATTATAATCGAGGATTTTTTTCTCCTTTATGTTTTTGTGCTTTGAGATTTTTGATTTCCGATCTGTTCACTGATGTGTGCTATTGTTCTTCATGTTTGGCAGCTTCGGCATGGGAAGTATCCTCATTTGTGATTTAATTTCTTCATTGCTGCGTTACGTGCTCCGTACCTTGCTTCCATCTGAAGTACGTCTTAAATCAACAAAATTCGGCAAATGCAGATATTTGTCTCGGAATCAATCCATCTAAATTTCAAATGGCATGATGTTAGTCCAGTCCTTCATCGATTTATCAGCTGGAGAGATTCCTCTTTACTATTATAGTGTTAGTGAATTAAGAGTGGCCATGCACATAATTTTGAGTCAACAAAAGGAGATCTCTATTTGTCATGACTTTTCCTGTGCTAGCAAACTATGAGCATCAAAGTACAGGAATAGCTTCTTCATTTGCATATGTTGACAACCTTCTATCTTTCCAATCAGCATGTTGTGATGTGATCAACCAAGCATATGCTAGGGTTGCCCGACAATAGATGTGGTAAAAGATGCACCGGTCTCTTTGAATCTATCGATGGCCATAGCTGCGCCATTTGGCGCGGGTTGCCATCTAGTACATGTGACTTATCAGCTCAACAAGTATTCCCTTAGTTTAACAAGGAGCAAACAATAACATGTCCCAGACAACAAGGAAGTGGCGTGTGCATGATCGGATTCATGGTTGGCACAGCAAAGTACCATAAACAGAAAACAAAATCGGTTTGGTAGCATCGTGAATATGGCGGTTCACTTTAATACTACTGCATTATCTCAGTTCAGTTTAATACCATCGCACATTCTCTCTATTCCGCGAAATACCACATCCGTCACCTCTCTTGACTTTGCCGTTAGCTTCCATATGAAATAACCAAATTACCCCCAAGAAATAGGTTTTGCCTTTAGCTCCCATATGAAATTACCAAATTACCCCGCCAAATCCACATCCATCACCAACACCATCCCCTCTCCAAATGCCACCGACATCACCCACAACCTCCATTTCTTCACCGCCGCCCATCCCCACTTCTCTCGCCTCCACGCACTTCATCGCAGCTTCACCATCACCCTACCTCCCGCGCCATCGAGTCGCACGTTGACCTGGTGAGGCCGATGATGGTGGAGTCCTTGATGGCACCGCACGCCTTGCGCCAGCTCTTCTACATCGACGTCGTGCCCATGACGCCCTCCCTTCACACACCAAGGAGGCATCGCCGGCGGCAGCGGAGAGCCGCCGCCTCTTCCTCCCCCCGCCCTCGCCGTCCGAGCCATCAGAGTCATCGTCCTCCTCGGATACGCGGAGGCGGTCGTCGGTGTCCCCCTCGGTTGGTGAGGTCGGATGCGTCGACAAGGGAGGAGACGTCGAAGTTGTAGGAGAGATCAGCGGTGAAGAGGACGATGACACGGTTCGTTGGCGCTGGCGAGGTTGTGGAGGTGGACAGGGCAGTGGGAGTCTACGACGAATGCAGTGGCGGGGGGGGGGCAGTATGGCGTGGAGGTCGCGGTGGGCGCCCCAGTTGAGGATGAGGCAGAGGGGCTGGGAGGCGGAGAAGGAGGCAAGAAGGGAGGTGGCGGCGGAGGCAGAGGCGACAGGGTAGATGGAGAAGCGGATGGAGTCGGCAAAGAGGACGTGGGTGAGGACCTTGAGCGCGCAGAGCGAATCGACGTCGGCGGCAGAGGGGAGGATCAGGAGAAGGGACGACGCGGCCGAGGCGGATGCTGCCGCAACGTTGCGGAGGTGGGTGTAGAAGGAGTATCACCGGCCAGCCGGCTCACTCCGATAGCTCGCGAGTGGTGACGGGTTAGATAGACTAGAGATAACAGAGAGGTGACAGGGTGGTATTTCGCGGAACAGAGAGAATGTACAGTGGTATTAAATTGAACCGAGAGAATACAGTAGTATTAAAGTGAACCGCCGTATTCACGATGATACCAAACCGATTTTGCCTGAACACAATGTCAAGAACTTGGTGATGCTACAAGCAAACAACAGTGCAATAGAGCAGGTGTACATGCAATGCATGATGTATGAGTTATTGTGTGGATGCATTATATTACGAGTCGACAAGCGATGAGTTGTTAGTTGACCATATATGAGTGAGCTCACAAAAGATTAGGTTTGGGGTTATCACTGACCAGTAGTACTGTAGTACTCTTTTCTTTTCTTTTTTTTACTATACTGATGCTTCTCTCACAATCACTCAAGTTCTCAATGCACTATTCTGAATGTATGTTATTGTTCCAAGTTCCTTGTTATGTGCAATGATATGTACATCCTACTCACTTATCAGCTCGTATGCTTGTTCTATGAGAAATTATCCTACAGTTATGGAGTTTGAATGTATCAGTGAACAGATCGACTCCTGCCGGGACAATTTAGGAGAAAAGATAGAAGATGATCAAGCAGGAATTTAACTACATGTCATTAACAAACACACACACACAAAATCTCAAGGCAAGTTGAACCAGGACATACATGCTAGTTTATTGCGTCATATTGCCTGCATGGACTTTTCAACAACCAATAGCTTCAATTTTTATTATTAATTAACCATTTTTAAATTTTATTTTAAAGTTAACCTCAAATAACTTTATTTCTAATTTGACCTCTTTGGTCACGCCATCACCGTGACGTGACAAAACAACACCGCCACACCACCCGTTTCTTGTCAAGTTCTTGTCATGCCACCACCAAAGGGCATGACAAAGTTATTTGGTCATGTCACCACCAATAGCGTGACAAAAATGCATTTTTAGCGAACTTATTCTATGGCGTGACAATATTGTTTTATCACGTTACGGGTGGTGACGTGACTAAAGGGGTCAGAATTAGAAATAAAGTTCACCGGGGTTAACTTTAAAATAAAAATAAAAAAGGGTTAATTAATAAAAAAAAGTTCAATAGCTAGCTAGCTGCAACTTATAAATCTGACTGTGCGGAGGGAATTGAAACTTGTGATCGACTTGAGTACAAAAAAAAAAGAAGGAAAGAAAGAAGAAGGCCTCGAAAAAATTCGGGAATTTGAGTGAACCCATTTGGTCTATTTGCACCCTAGAGATATTGTTCTTTTGTGGTTAGTGTGAGAACCCAGAAAATTAAACTAATTTAAAGCAATGCTAATATATAATTAGCAGTAAATTAATTTTTTTTCCTAAAGCTAGCGTCGCAGCTGGTATCAGAGCTTGCCTTTGAGTGCGACCTACACTATCCTGGATCCACGTGTCCAGGTACGCTCGAGATCTAGCTCGAGTCCACCCAAACCACGTGTTTGGGACCGCTCAGGTTCATTTCGAGCACGCCTGGACTTCACTCTGGTACACAGAGCTACACGCCGAGTGCCACAAACCACTGCTCGGAAAAAATGATATGCAGAAATGAGATAAGTTATATTCTTTTAATCCACAAGATTCTAAAAGAAAGTAAGTATGTAAAGAAAACACACATCCTACCTCCCTTGGAAAATTTTTGTCCCCGACATTGAAATCTCTCCTGAGGTTTGAGGTAGACTTCATGTAGTTTTTCGTCCCTCTTCTACAAGGCTTCACTAACGGAATGATCCTCACACTGATCCGTGCATGGACGAAAAGTTTGGTTCCGCAGCTTCTGGTCTTCTGTTGCTAGAATTTTCACTGGAGGTTTTTTGTAGGTTAGGTCATCTTGTAGTGGTAGGTCTAAATTGGTTAGGTGTTATGAAGGCTCCTATGGGCATTTTTTGAGCCGGGGGGGCATGGAATGCTTCATGAATTTACTGATATCTGGTCTGGTAATTCTAATGTATACGCTAAGGTGCTTTTATGCTTTAGAATCTGACATGGTCCAGTATACCATGGACTTAATTTTCCTTTTAATCCGAATCGGTGCACCCCGCACCTAGGTGCTACAAGGAAAACCGAAAATGTAATACGCTGGAAACACTAGCTTACAGGACCAAGATCAAACAAAGAGTTCCACCACCAAGAAGTGGTTACAGACTTTGAGTAGGCATGGATTTGTCGAGCAACGATCTTAGCCTAGTCTTCAAAAGTAGTCGAAGCAATCCAAGTTATCATGCGATCAACCCCATTGACGAGAACACGCCAATGTCTGTAATCAAGACATAAATTTGGAAGTCACATCCATAGATTGCCTAGGAAACTCTTCTCAATTGCCATCCCGCTTCTATAATCTCAGATAATCTCGAGAGTCCAAGCCATGCTACAAAACTAATCAAAATAACATTATACTACTAGCCCTTCTCCTCTCCAATTAATTAATTTGAAAGCCATCTACGAAATTTGGAATGCGCTTCTAACTGAGCACCTCTTTCACACAACACCAAACAACTTTGCTAAAACACAAGAAAACCATAAATGATTTGTGTTCTCTGCAGTACTACAAATCCTGATTTCTCCAACTCCAAACAAGTTTATCAAAATCCTTATTCAAATCAATGTTCGTGATCCAATTCTTTAACGGATTCCTTTAAACCCTCTCCTCTTTACTAGAGTTTTTGAGAAAATCCATCTTCCACCTATCCTCAGAACAACAGTTAGCCGTGCTAATATGTGGGGACTGACCAGTACTAAAAGTTTGTCAAATTGAATCTTCAACGGGCAATTCCCAATCCAAATATTTCTCCATAAAGATATATTGCAATCCTTCCCAATCTGAAATATAGCATCCCAATGGCACAAATTCTTTTCACTTTCGTATATTCTTCTAGAATTGAGATCCTCTCAATGAATTAGCGATCTAAAACACCATCGAGATAGTACTTAGATTCAAGAATTCCGAACCATATCTCATTATTAGCTGCATGACTTTCCCCAACCCATTTATCAATCAAGCCATCATTCATAACCCGAGTGTTTATAATTCCTAAAACCACCAAATTTTTTATTTCTACAAACAGCTTCCTACGTTGCCATGTGATATTTAAATTTCGAATCTCCTCATTAAATCAATAAAGGCAGACGAAGGGACTTAATTCCATATTACCGTTGTAAATTACTATGTAAGAACCATAGCCTTGCGTGGCTAACTGGAATAAAACGTACAATTTCTATTTTATTGTTTTGCTACGTTAACTCTGGTAAAAATTTACTATTTGTTGGAGCAGTGTTCTACTGAACAAACGAATAGTAATCCGTATGTCTAAGTGTGATTACCCCTGGGGTAATGACACGGGGCGACAGAGTTAGGTCACAACTTAGCAATAGATACAAGATTAGCAATTGTTGTTTCATTGAATTTTTTGTGTCCTAGAGGAAGAAATTGACTTTTCCCCTTAAAAAAGGAAGAAAATATGGGGCCGATAGATTGATCAGTAGTACCACCGGAAGCCATAATTAAGCTCAGCAAGTATACAACTATCTTCTTCACAACGGTAAAGTAACTTCGTTTTTACAGAACAGAAACAAATCACAGGTCTAGGTTATATCTTAATAGGACTGTTCAACAAATCTAGTACGGTTAAACGACTCATTGTGAAGACTTGGTCAGGGATTCATCAGTGGTCAACATAGCAAATTTCTCTGGCAAACACATGCAAAGCAATTAATTAAACACACTATCAAGCCATGAGAAATGCCAGTGAAAAATCCCAATCAGAACAATTCAGGCACAAAAGTTGCACATGAATGCCACTTTTGTGCGTGAGGAATCGTATTATCGCCACGAGTTGAGTATCCTGTGCAATGCGTGTAGCTAGGATGCTATCGTGGCCGGACACACAAAGACAAAGGCGCCATCTGTTCAGAATAATATCCATGGTTAGTCCTTCGTAGATAGAATAATATCCATGGTTAGTCCTTCGTAGATATAGTACATCCAAGAAAAACCTTCTCTGATAATATTGATTCATGCCATATTTGATCGTTTGTCGTCCCTATAAAAATCAAATTAGATCGTGCGCTTAATTGCTACGAAAATTTCCTAATCACAGTGTACAAACGTACAGTACAGTACTCTGCGTGTTCTTGTTCTGAATCTTTTACCCCCCAAGTATAAGAGGATTTTAACATCTGAATTATCATCAAATTTCAGATGCATGGTTTGGTGAGATCAACAGCAATGCCGGTGCATTACCCCAGATAAAAAAAAATCATATTCCGTCCATATACGATTGTACACTTGGCGTGCATAAGCAGTGCAGGTGTGGACACACACAAACCAAGCTTGTCCAGGGGCAACCATGCCTAGCTTAAGACTGCCTAAACAGCTAGAGAATCTGCTTGAACTCAAATCGATCAGTTTGCTTTGGACCATGGAAAACATTTCCAAAGTGGACCATTCGGATGGCAAGCTACTTTTCAACACCACCTAGATAGCTTGGCTTTCTATAAATCCAGAATTGCTCACATTGCGCTGTTGCCACCTTTGAATGTGTGCTCCAGCACTATAAATACGTTAGGGAGCTCATTCTTGCCTCCAAGAGCTAGCTAGCAACCTCACATTCTTGCTTCAAGACTCTCTGACTAGTCCAAGCTCGATTCATGCAAATATGATCTCCAAGTACTGCATACGTTACGCTTTTCGGTGTATATGTAGAGTCTACGGATGATCGATGTTGCATGAAGGGATTTCAATTCATGTGATTGCCTTTCCCCTTTGTTTGATCCTTCATGCAGGGTGGTTGAGAAGGCCCTCCTTTCACAGGATGTTGCACCTCATGTAAAGATAGGAAGAGGTACTGTGTACAAACACAGAGATGGCATGGTTCTGTCTTTGTTCTTTGCTGCAATCTTGCCATTTCATAACGTTTAGCACCCTCTTTCTGCATGTTACTGCTACAATTCAGCTCCTCGGACAAACGTGCTTCGCAATCCAAACATGGAGAAGCTTCAGAAGGGGTACTTATTCCCAGAGGTATAGGGACTTACGATTTCACTGATCTTTGAGCATACTTTTCACTCATTTAACAACGCGTTTGCACATCCTTTGGATGATTTAGATTAGCATTAAACATGAAGCACACCTGAAGAAGTACCCAGATGCGAAGGTCATAAGCTTGGGTATCGGTGACACAACTAAACCCATACCAAGCATCATAACATCAGCTATGGCTGAGGTATTCTTATATGTTCTTCGAAGCTTACACTGTTTTTTTTTAAAACTTGTTTTTCCTTTTTTTTCTCTTGAATATGCATGCATGGGAAAGGCATAAGCAAGGGAAAGTTACATGAAGTATTCCAAACAAAACTGGCCAAATACTCCACTTATTTAATTCGGTTCTTACATGATCTTACTGGCAAAATATAATACGGAGCTGATAGTACAATCCATTTCTTGGTCCAAATACCCAACTGTATTGATACCTCTGGCGATTTTTTGTAAGATATACAAGGGAAATAGTTGGCATGCAAGGCAAAACCTTCCCTAGGAATGATGTATATTTAAGTGGTCTATAGTACTGGCTATTGCATATGCAAATGCAACCATCTAAGAAGCATACCGGAAGCCCTAAAACAAGTATACCGGAAACACATGGCTGGCCTAATATTTTGATGTAGCTGACAAAATGATTTGGATCATAAAAGCATAAAACGTCGAAACAACGAAACTTTCTGCAGTTTTTATTACTTCTAGAGTTCTGAATACGCTTTTACAGATATGCTGAAACTTGATGTAAAAAAGGGTTCAAATAACTGATATGAATCACTGTCAATTTAGCATGCGCCTAGAAATGTTTAAGCCGAATACATTAATTTGGAAGGAAAGATAATCACGGCAAG
Organism: Ampelocalamus luodianensis; assembly: GCA_036346255.1. Taxonomy (NCBI): domain Eukaryota; kingdom Viridiplantae; phylum Streptophyta; class Magnoliopsida; order Poales; family Poaceae; genus Ampelocalamus; species Ampelocalamus luodianensis. The sequence goes on from CM070622.1 coordinate 8,294,601, forward strand.
CTTGCCTGCCATCCGGCCTCTCGAACAAAAAATGAACCACCTGCTTAGGCTATGTAGCTTTGGACTTAATTTTCTATCTGCTTTTCAATTGGAAAAGATACAGTATGACAGTATATGTACTGATCACCATGCATGAGTTCTCTGCCGAATATATATATATGAAAATGGTATGGTACTCTTGGGAGTGGGAGTACATACTCCAACTTCGATATACTAATTAAATCGATGATGATATCTTTTATCAATTTGAGCATATTCCAATAATGATTATAAGATACCTAAAAGTGAGCTCCATAAAAAAATATATTAAAATCCACCTTTTATAACAAAATTTGTGTATATACTTCTTTTATATATGAAAAGGGTATATAGCAAAAATAAATAGCTCAAATGAAAAAATTTCAATCAAATCGTATTGGAGTATCTTATAATTAGTATTTAAGTATACTGAAAATGATAAATAAATATAATATATTTATTTAAGTGGTATATTCGAAGTAAGAATATGTACTCTCGGAAGTACCAAATAGGCGTCCTATATACACACCAGATCAATTCTTGAAGAAGTTAACGTATTAACGTATATGATTCAAACTTTCATAGAAGAACTTTCTCCTAAGTAGAGAAGAATATCACGTCATATTTTCATAATATCTAGCAAGTGCCAAGATTCTTCTGCTCCATCATCTAGAAATTTAGCTATATCCTTTTGACTTGTCAGACCCTTATCTGATCTGGTGCCATTATTTGCTTTACATGCTACACTTTTTTCTACCAAGAAACACAGACTTCCTTTCTTTGTCAAGTCTTTCCTCTTGTTTGAGACCCTGATGTCACTGCAGAGGACATCACCTCAGCGGCTCAGCCACATCATGCCTTATACTTCTCCCCCTTTTCCTCATGTACTGCCACAAACTCCTACCATTAGGTGCAAGTGCCAATGGCAAAGGACAAGAAGATTAGGAGAACAGCACCCATCATCTCTAATTGAATCCAGTTTAAGAGTAAGATAAGGTGTCTGCCACTGCATGTGCATGGCTGCTTTATTTAACAATGTAATTGAATCCAGTTTAAGAGTAAGATAAGGTGACTGCCACTGCATGTTCGTGGATTGGCGTACAGCTCCTGGCCAATCTGTAACAGCCGGTTTTTCAGTCGGTAAACAGTAAAATTCAGAGTCTCAGTTTCTTTGCAATTCAAAAGTTCAACTTCAGATCTTCGTCTCAGTTTGGCTCAAATTCAAATTTCGGATTTCAAAACCCTCTATCCCTTCAATCTCTTCCTGGGTTTAGCCCTATCCCTTCCCTGTGTCTTTTCCACCGGCCATGCCGCTCTGTTGTCCAGCGCCCGCTCTGGAGCACCGTCCTGTCCCGGCTTTCCCGGCGTCGCTCCTGCCGGCGCAATGCCCGCGTCAACGCGCGCCAGGAGTCTGCCTCGGCCGCGTCAGAGCCGTCACCTCCCTGTCCCTCCTCTTCTCCGCCGCACCTGCGCGCGCGCCACCGGCCCGGCTCGGCTGCCAGCGCCGCCTCGACCTTTGCGCCGCCTTCAGGCCCTCCAACGGATCCTCCCCCTCCCCTTCGGCTATATGAAGCCCTGGCCGCCCCCTTATCCTCCCCGCTTTGCTTCCCCTCTCTGTTGGTAAGTGCCCCCGAAGAAAGCCGCCACTTTCGTCTCCGGCGGTTTCGTCCCCTCCTGTCGCCGATCGAGCCTCGGAGCACCGAAATCCAATTTCTAGCGCCTGGAGCACCGAGTGAGCACCCCGAGGCCGTCCCGAACCGGCAATCTCCTTGTCCAAGCTCTCTCGCCGCCACCGCAGGTTCCCGTCGCCGCGCCGCCTCGAGCCTCCCCAAGCTCCGTAGTCGCTTCAGGTGACATATCCTTAGCCCCTATATGCTTCCTCGGCAAGTAATTGAGCTCCCATTCCATGCGCCGCCGTAGCGCCATGCGCGGCCTCCTCCCCGCCGCTAGAGCTCGCTGCCGGCCGCTCTAGACACCGATTTCGACCGCGACCTTTTTCTTGTAGGTTCGTGCCGGGTCATGGAACCCATTTTTGGCCTCACCGCTGGCCGCCATGGGCCCCCTCGCCGGCGACGAGACGCCCTAGCTCTCCTCTGTTTTGTCGGCACTGTAGCGAGCCTGTTGCCATGGCCGAGTGTCTTTAGTACTTAGCAGTTTGTTTGTCTAGTGTTGATTAACCAATGACAAGTGGGCCTGGTTTGTGTATTGCGCAGTCAAAGCCTCTGGTGGACCAAGCACAGTGAGCATGAATTCGGTCCATGCACTGTTAGCAAGACCAAGTCACTGCACAGTGGGTCCCCCACGTCAGAGATCCCCTATTTTCTTGTTTTATCGAGAACGAAAACTTCAAAAATTCATTTCTCCTCGTTCTAACTTCAAAAATTATGAAACTTGTTTCTAAAATTTTATAAATTCAAGATCTACTTATTGGTGCTGGTTTTACTCAGTTTGGAGTTTATTTATTATTTATTTGCTTTCCTCGCTTGTTTGTTCTTTTCCGGTACGATCGATCAAGTAGAGTTCTAAGAAGCGGGAGATCTTCATTTCAATCAAGCTTAAGAATATTAAGACTCTCTAGCCTTAGACTTAGGCGAGTCAATAGTTTGATCATTTCGAGTCTACATTTTATACAAATTATATTCTTTTAAAATATCAAATTGCAAGCTTTAATTCCTTATACAAATATATGTTAAATCCTAAGGTAGTTAAATACCAACTTAATAATTAAATATTATTATGCTATCCTTGACAATTGAAATACGCAATCCTTGTCATCCTAGTAAATATGTGGTAACTATTCTAGTCATAGGTTGTACTTAAGCGTCATGCTAGTCTTGCTTAAGTATCAGAGTATATCTACCCAATCATCATCTTTTAAACATAAATATGGTTTTGTGCTGGTGGAGTTAATGTATTTTATACCTCTAAAAAACCCTAATAATTGCTGTTACCATATCTGGACGGATGATATGATGATGGGTGCCGATTAGCATAAGGAATATTGGTATGTGGAATGTTGGTATGTGGTATAAACCACCCAGATGGTCCCTAAGGACTTAATCCTGTGATGACCTCCCAATGTAAAACAGTACAACGATAGGTCTATAAGGGTGTTGACCTGACCAACTAATCTGTATCCACCAATGCGAGTTGCACCTTTAGAGTGACCCACGAGTCGTGTCCTAGCGTAAGTCGTCGTGGACATGGGTTGGGATACTGGCATAAGCCACTATGTGGCGCAAGAGGGGGTTTGGGGGGCATGGTTGACGCAGGTGTGTGAGTGTAACCACTCTCAGATGAAACCTTAGCAGGTGCAACTAATACTGTTGGGTGCATGTAAAGGCCTTGTGATAATATCCCCTTGATTCACATGTCTAAGAAAGCGTGTGTATATATCAAGATGATTATCTCTTATGGGTAAAGTGTACATGCTCTGCAGAGTACAAACTATTCGAATATCTGTGCCTACGGTCAAAGGCGGGCATGGGAACTTACATGAGTTAGTTATATTTATAAAACCTTGTGGGTGGGATAAAAATGTGTTGGGCTGATGTAACCCTAAATTTGGTTTTTCCTAGTGGAAGTACCCCAGTGATGTTAATAGGTGGATGTAACCACTATAAAAAATAAGCATAAGGTGAAGGTAACCTCTGCTGTTATAAATATTAATAAAATGAAATTTGGTTAAAGTGCTAAGTGATAGGATTTTCTAATATTGGTAATTAAAAATATTGCTTTGAGCAAATAAAAAAACCTAAGTCATCTCACTATAAAAAATAAGCATAAGGTGAAGGTAACTCTCATTGTTATAAATATTAATAAAATGAAATTTGGTTAAAGTGCTAAGTGATAGGATTTTCTAATATTGGTAATTAAAAATATTGCTTTGAGCAAATAAAAAAACCTAAGTCATCTCTGTTAAGCTTTGCATGTATATTATTGCATCCTGTGTGTTGGCTCACGAGCACGGAAGTTATGCTCATGCTCGCTCATTCCCAAACCCTTAGAACCCGTAGATCATGGAGATTACGCCTACTACAAGGATCCGATGTCGATGTGCAAGGCAATGATGAAGAGTAATTTAGTTCCTTAGTCTAGGTCTCGCCTCGCCTAGTGCTCGATCGGTACTTGCGCACAACCTATATTATCCAAGCCTTTGGTTAATATCGTCCGTACATGTGATACCCGATCGCTTGATCGTGAAGAGACGTGTTTCACCCTTTGCTTCCGCTACCATTTCTGCAATTTATGTAATGTACCCATTTGGCCTGATCGGCCTTATTGTAAACTCGACCCAATGCGGTCTATTTGAACCTTGAATGATTGTATTATTGAATGGTTTAGTCTATGTTATGTATGAATTGATTCAGTAATGTAGTATGTGAGCGCTATCTACTGATGCAGAGAATAACACAGTGTTGTTCATAGAGGATTCTGTATTACAAAATCCGGGTCAGATACAATCCTAAAATCATTGGTCAATGGCTGTGTCTGGCAATTCTCTGCTCATGGTATGTTGACATCAGGGGACAAAAAGGAACATGTGATTCGACGATTGCGACCCAAGAACAAATTTAAGCATGCTTGCTTGCTTGACCTTGATCTAGGTCTGTCGCGTGGAACCAAGCCCAGCCCAAAAAGATTTGTGGAAAATTAATTTCAGAATAATTACATAGATTATTTAAAACATACAATGATACAATTACCTGGATCGAGTTTTTTTTTTTCTTACATAGGCTGCACCATGATCTGTGGTAGAATAACATTTAGCATGCCTTACAAATAGTTTCTCCCATTTTTACAGTATGCACTTGCGTTATCAACACCTGAAGGATACCAAGGTTATGGACCGGAGCAAGGTCAAAAGGTAATGATATACCCTGTAGTAATGTAGATCATGCATGCTATTCCTAAACAAAAGGCTAAACAGCTACGAGATGTAAGTTCACTGAAAAAAGATAGTCTTTGCGAAATATATGCAGAACCTGAGGAAGGCCATTGCTGACAAAGTATACCCAAACATGGGGATAAGAGAGACTGAAGTGTTCATTTCTGACGGAGCCCAGTGTGACATTGCACGCCTTCAGGTACTGCAAATTATCGATTCCTATAATCCTATATGCTAGGGTTCAAGCCCATTTCATTTGAGATCTGAAATTCTAAAATCTCATCTTTTCTCTGTACGCAGATGCTGTTCGGGCCAAACGTGACCATTGCCGTCCAAGATCCCACCTTTCCGGTACACAACGCCATCCGTTTTACTGCACCAGTTGCCGTACTCACTGCACTTTCAGATTCTGCGCGCGGTCATGAAATTTTTTCCATGGGCATGGGCATGCATGCAGGGCTACGTGGACAACGGCGTGATCATGGGGCAGACGGGCAAGGTGGACGAGGCCGGCAAGTACGCGGGGATCGAGTACATGCGGTGCGCGCCGGAGAACTCCTTCTTCCCGGACCTGTCACGGGTGCCGAGAACCGACGTGATCTTCTTTTGCTCGCCCAACAACCCAACGGGCCACGTCGCCTCCAGGGAGCAGCTGCGGCAGCTCGTCGACTTCGCGCGGCGGAACGGCTCCATCGTCGTCTTCGACTCGGCCTACTCGTCCTACATCTCCAACGACGGCAGCCCGAGGTCAATCTACGAGATCCCCGGCTCCAGGGAGGTGGCTATCGAGATCTCGTCCTTCTCCAAGTTCGCCGGCTTCACCGGCGTCCGCCTCGGCTGGGCAGTGGTCCCCGACGAGCTGTGCTACTCGGACGGCTCCCCCGTCACCCGCGACTTCGACCGCATCGTGTGCACCTGCTTCAACGGCGCCTCCAACATTGCGCAGGTCGGGGCTCGCCTGCCTCTCGGAGGAGGGCCGCGAGGCGATCCGAGCGTGGTCGGCGCGTACAAGGAGAACGCGCGGGTGCTGGTGGAGACGTTCGCGTCGCTGGGGAAGGAGGTGTACGGCGGCGTCGACTCGCCCTACGTGTGGGTGCGCTTCCCCGGCCGCCGGTCGTGGGACGTGTTCGCCGAGATCCTCGAGAAGACGCACGTCATCACCGTGCCGGGCTGCGGGTCGGCCCCGGCGGCGAGGGGTTCGTCAGGGTCAGCGCCTTCAACAGCAGGGACAGGGTCATGGAGGCATGCAGGAGGCTCAGAAGCTTCCTCGCGTGAGCGACGTCCGCACGTATTATACGCTGTTATTCTTCGGTCGTGTAGTACTTATATACGTATACACACTTTGTACTTATACATGTACGTCTAATAACACTGCGATGCACTGATGCCTTGACACGTATAGTTATATTGGCTCATACTGATCGTAATTACAGCAGTCCACGCGTTATGTATCGATGGAGATCGACGTGATGATATACATGCATGTGTGCTCATTGCTCAATTTGGAATAATAATACTTTATTCAGAAAAAAATATTCCCTCCCTTCCTAAATAGACGATGTTATAGTATTTTGCACTTCAACCAAGATAAAATATCAAATTACCCTCTTTTATTAGATCACTTATTGCTTTTGGATATTATGCATTACTCTAGTTCATAGCAGTAAATGATCAGAAATAGCCAAAGGAGAGGGGTATATAAGAGAATTAGAGAAAGATGATAAAAAGGACATATATTTAGAAACAGAATTTGAAGTCTAGAATGATATGTATCCAGGATATCAATTAGCCAATTTCTTGATTACGAAACAATTTTCTGGTGCATGCAATTTCTTTCCTGTGAGACGGCTTACAATTTTTTACGTTTACATCTTTTATATTTTGTTTGTGTTAGACGCGCTGGTACTTTTTCTATGGCGTACATGGCAGATCCGCAGAAACATCACTCATGCCAGTGGGGTTGTCTCCATCACTACTACAGCAGAGCTTGTAGGGGCGGCTGGTGAGCCTCTGTAGAGGCGGCTCGGCCAGCCGCCCCTACCCAACCGTCGTCACAAATCAGAGATTTGTAGGGGCGGTTTCTGAACCGCCCCTACAAATCTTATTTGTAGAGGCGGTTGGTTTCTAGAGCCGCCCCTACAAACTGTTTTGTAGAGGCGGCTTGTAATCCAGCCGCCTCTACAAATTAGATTTGTAAGGGCGGCTTAGATGACCAGCCGCCTCTGTAATTTTCTCTGTGGAGGCGGCTTGCAACTACAAACCGCCCTACAACTGCTTTTCCGCCAAAAAAAAATCAAATTCTCAAACCACTGTATATATATCAAACCATGCATGATATATATATATATATATATATATATATATATATATATATATATATATATAATTGAAGACATGATATTAACAAGTTCAACGAGACATTATATTCACATCCGCGTAACATCATGTTTATAATTTATCATTACATACACTTGTAGCATAAAGTGCGATAATATTACATACACATTGTTCTCAATGTCCTAAATGCATTCCTTCCCACTCACGAAGGAACTCGTACTCAGGGCGACGTCCTAGCATAGACGTGTCGTCATGGTATGTACCTCTGACGTGTTAGCATCCATTATGAAGTTGTAAATGTCCCCGACGAGCTCCAGGAGGCTATCATCGTTGAGTGGTTTTCTACAAATTCTTATCTCATCTTTCCACTACAAGACAATTTTAAGTTTAGTATTTCATAACATATGCGTGTGTTATACGACGAGTGAATTAGTTATAACATACCATAAAGGGGTGTCTCCTGTAAGCACGGGTGACACTCATGTAAGTGCATACGTAATATCCACAGTGCAAACTCCCGGACTTCTACTTGTGGCACTGTGAGTTTCGCATATAAAAACGTCAATGCTTGTGGCGGCAACGTAATGTAAGTACTAAAGTAAGTTGCACTTACCGGCCATCTTGTTTTGACATATAGGTCACCCTTCCTCTCGGATCATGCACCCTTTGAGTTTGTTGACGAGTACCAGACGCTCTGCTCGAATGAATTTAACAAAAGCAAGTTAGTTAGTATTGAAAAGTCAAAAACTGATGAGGATGGTTGATAAGTATACGTCTTAAGAATGCTTATGAAATCTTTGTAAAGCGACTCGTCATAATCAAGTGGATCCATGACCCACGCCATGCCTAGCTTGAGGTCGACAGCTACACAAATCCAATGCTTGCTGCATGAATTTAATCATAGGAATAGATAAGCTCGTTTGCATCGAACAAAATAATATGGCTCATTAAAGATTGAAGGATATAGTTAAACTTACTTGAAGTTGTAGGGTAGAAATATATAGGATTTGTCTTGCATTCTGGAGAAAGCTCTCGAAATATACGCCGCAACCTTATAGCACTCCTTCCTAATTTTTTCATTCCGTATTTTATCTTTCTCCTCAACGGTCTCTCCACGGGCCAGCTCCTTGTGGTCCAGTCCCCACTTGCTGGGGAAATTAAACATCGTCTGGGCTATTAATTGAGGGTCCAAGTACCCTGCTTGGTCTTTGCTAGGAAGTTTACTTGAAATGTGCACTTGCATTCTACAAATCATAGCGCGGGTTAGTTAGTTATAACAAAATCTAAAGATTACAATCATATCAATGCAATAGGAGTAGGACTTACAGGCACTACACGCGAATGAGATTGGTTTCCATTTCTCCGAGGCGAAAGATAGTATGGATGTCATCAAAGTCAAAGGCAATTTGTCCTTTTGGGCCTCCAAATGTCATGGGCGGGAACCTTGCCTCTATGAGATTTACCTTCGTCGGGATAGCACGCAAGTACCAATCATGAAACCTTTTCATTCCAATTGGTAGGTACTGGATCACCCGATTTGGAAGGAAACACTTGCTTCTTTCATATTTTTGCGGGCAATTCTTTGACCATGTGATGCATTCAACATTTACGTACTTGCAAGTAACCTGGTTGGTTTTGGTTGGTGCCCGCCTTGCACTTGTTTCCGCTTGTGGTGACCGCCTTCTCGGATCTTGGCGCTTGGTTCTCGGCTTGAACATATCATGGCCATACCACCTTTCCACCCCACGACATCCGCCATCGGCACATAAGTGACCTTATCTTGATTGGATGTTTTTTCGAATTTACGCTCGCCGTGGGCACCTTCGGGTGCATCAACTTGTTCCGCATGCTCTTCATGTTGCAGCGCCTCTTGTTGTTCATGTGTCGGCTCTACACATCCTCCGTGAGGCGGTGAAGACGGTGGCATATCATGAGGCACGCCATCGCGAGGTGGCGTGTTCGCATCTCGTGCAATTGTTGGTCATGATGTGGTGTCTCGATCTCCCCTCCTCAACTCCTCCAAACGTAACGGTGTCGCACAGCGATGTAATCGTAGTCAATATGATGTCTCGCTTGTGCGGAGGACGAATCGTTCACTACTTCTCCGAGCATTTGGAGTCCTCAGAGTTGGAAAGTCTATCCTCCATCGGTGAATTCGGACTTCACGGTGCAATCTCGACACTAGTGTAGTCGGCGGGATCCGATTAGTGTGATAAGTGCCTCCCGGAGGATGTGCCTCACCCGTTGCCACCTCAATCATATTTGATTGCCTCGCCCATGAGAACAACCAAAGTGCAAGGAGTAGGTTCCCGTGATGCGATCGACGGCGGTTGTGGCTGCAGTGGAACCTTGGTCGCCGCGAACTTCCAGCTTGTCGGTGGTGGCATTACGATTCGTGCCTCCGTTGATGTCCCTGCTCCTGCAACGCCTTCGCAACTAGAGTTTTACTTGGACCTCAAGGTTAGCCTCTCGGTCTCTATCATGTTTCTTGTACATGTGCCTATCCTCTTCAAATCCCTCCTTCCATATCACTCTTTTCCCTAGCCCCCGACACGGCCTGTGTGCTCGGGGTCCCAAGGCAAGGCTAAGCTCATCCTCTCTCTCGAAGGCTTAAATAAGCCCTTTCGCCACTGTTCAAAGATAGTTCAAGATCTTTGATACTGTCTCTTCTGCCTCCGCTACTAAACTTAAGCGCCTTGGATGCTTCTTTATTCCTCGAAAGGATCCAGCCTTGTGCGCTTTGAAACCCCGCAAGTTGTATGTCCCGGTGATGCGGCATCTTCCTCTATCTTCCTAAATTGCTCTTCCTTTCCATAGTACCCACCGGTCCTAGATGATGGTGGTGCACGTTCTTCTTCGCCGCTCGCTGTTACTGCACCGAGGCCAATGCTTCCACAAGTCTTCGAGCCACAAACCGCTCCCATTGTCCAGAGTTATGTTGCCTAATGGAGTGTTCTCTTTGGGTTGAGAATCTTGTACCACCTTTTCCCACCTTTCTTCCTCTTCTTCCTGTGGAGGCTTCTTCCCGTTGTAAAGGTCATTGTTCTTGTAACGACTAGTGCCACACCGGGGCATTTATCTAGTGACTTGAACGTACGCCACAGTAAAGGATACAATGGTTCGGCATGCATGGATTTTTTCAACCCCATTGTCAATGGACTTATAACCTTCTTCGCCGTATGTGTTGGCGGAATCGAGTTTGGTTGTGGCAAGCAACCAAGACAGAGACGTAATGCATCATTGAAACTACATCGACCACCGCATTTAGCCTTCGGATGAGTAGCTCAAGCACAAAACGTAGCAATCGCCCAAAGGTGTCGGACAACCCTTTTCAACACTATACAAAGTCTCCTTCGAGGCTTTTTAACCCTTTCCAAATTTTCTAGACCTTTCGGCTATTTAGTAAAATCTCGGTCCAATGGCCCAAGCATTTCCTCCAAATAATCACCGTCATCTTCATCCCGACACGTCCTCCGCCATCATTGCCACCACTTCGTCGTTATGACCACCACTACCTTCTTCTTCACGGTCTATTTCGCATCATATTCAGCTACATATTGGTCCATGCAATCTAGGTAATCGTCGCCGTCTTCTTCGGATCAACGTTGTTAATAACCGCTTCACCATGATGATTCCAAACCGTAGTCTTTAACAAATCCTCGCATAATCAAGTGTGATCTAATGATAGTCACATCTTTCCATGCGAGATAGTTCTTGCAATCGCTACACGGACAAAGAATTTCACCACTATTATTGCTCGACATTGCATGGCTCTCATGCTTGAAGAAATTTATCCACTTCATCACGGAAACTTGGCTCCCACCTTTGTTTACCATACATCCAAGAGTTCCTATCGTCCATCTTTATTTCAATATAGAAAACAAAGATAAGAATTAATAGGACTAATTAATACTTCACAAATTAATTATTACTTCAAAAAATATACATAGAAATTTTATGGAAGGATATTCTAAATTCGATTAATAATTCTAAATGTATGGTGCAATGTAAATAACAATTGTAAATATATTCCACTAAATTAATAACAATGTAATTAGTAAAAAAACCCTAGTTCTAGGTATCTAGATCTAGATGTAGCTCAAACATCCATAAAACTAATTAATAGTCTACTAAAATCAAGGAAGAATGACTAAATAAGGGTATGACATTATTCCCATAACTAATTTAGCCTAGCATATTCAAAATTTTAACCTCATTTGCTCCATAAATTACTCAAACACCATAGAAGAGAGAGAAAATCAAAACTCTAATTAAGCAATAACCCACCATTAAAACTTCAAAAGATGTATGGAAAACCATTTTCTTACGCCCAACAACCTCTCCACCAAAGGAATTTAACTCAAAACCTTCCCTCAAAATAGCAATTTTTGGGAGGTGCCCAAGGCCTCCTTCCTTCCTCTCTCGGGTTGCATGCGGCTCGAGGAGGAAGAAGGGTCTGTACTATATGTCGGTCGATTTGTAGGCGGTGAAGATCCACCGCCTACAAATGAACCAAGAGGGGCGGTTGGGACCGCCTCTACAAATCAAACAAGAGGGCGGCTAGTATTTCGGCCGCCTACAAATATAACCATTTGTAGGGCGACAGGATACCAGCGCCTCTCACAACCATTTGTAGAGGCGGTTGGTATAGCTGGCCGAGCTCACCAATCGAGGGGCGCTTGATAAGTGAGCCGCCTCTCGTGAAATAGGTGGTGTTGCTACAAATCATTTTTGTAGTAGTGCATCTTGGGATCGGTTAAATTTCTTTTTGGGAGCTGCTAGCCCACGCTATACCGTTGGAATGCATTTTCAATGGTATAGTAGTTTCATATAGTTTCGTGAAGTTTCAGTTGTTTGAAAGTTTCAGATTTCGAGTTTGAAGTTTCGACTATGTTTCAACGCTTTTCATAGAAAGTTTGAAAAATGTTTCAGGTTACGAGTTTGATGTTTCAAGCATATTTCATCGTGATTTGTGAAAAATTCAAAATGCTTTCGACACTTTCATTAAGTTTGATAAATATTTCGAGCAAGTTTCATAAAAAAAAAATGCAAGTTTTACGAAGTAAAAAAAAAAGATTTCGAGGAAGTTTCAATCATGAACGAGACAGAATGAAACTTCCGAGTTTCGAGCAAGCTTCACAAGTATTCAAAATTCGAATAGAATGAAGATTAAAGTTTCATATGTGTTTCAAGTTATAAATCCAAAACTTTAAAATTCAAAGGTTCAAGTTTCTGTCGGACCCCAGACGTAGAATACCCAAAGCCCTTATGTGTGTACTGTACTAGTCTCATGATCAGTGGTTAGTACACACATCCATAACATTGGCATACACATCCATACACAATATACATACAACATGAAACAAATATGGTACTTAACTTAAACGATTACATCACAAGTGTATATTACACAGTCGACCGACCAAATTAAACGACAAGTATCAGAAGTAGCAAGTTAAACAACGGGAGCATTTTAAATAAAACCCAAAAGTTCAGCGGTATGCCCATCCAAACCCTCGGGAAACCGACAAGGACAAGACCTAGCAAGACCCATCACTTAACCCTACGGTACCAGGTGCAAAGAACACGCCATGTGGCAAGGGCTCATCCTCATACTGATCAACAAATTTAAGCAAGATTGAGTACATTTTGTACTCAGCAAGACTTATAATGTATCACAACATAATTATATATGCAAGGCTATCAAGGGATGAGGCTTTACACTACAAGTTATTTTCAGCATTAAGCAAGTTTAATTTGCAATATCAATAAGTAGTACTTTGGAATGGAAATTTTAAAGAGCTATTGACTGATAAGGAAATAACAAGTAAGTAACATAATAAAAGTAAACTCACAACCCTCCTCGATTGTGATCAATATTTCATTCTCAGCCATAGACATATCACTCGAGTTAATAACAAAAAAACCATCCCCACATTTTCCAACAAGTCTGGTTTTTATAAAAATAGAGACTATACCAGGAAATACTACACTTAACACGCTCATTACCGCGAGCACAACTATTTAAATAAATTTATACTATGCAGAGTGGTACAACTTTATCCACACGATGCAAGCTCTCTAGTTTGTTTGGCATCCGTCGACACCACCGCTCACGATCTTTTAGTAAGCAGACTAGAGTTTGCAACGAAGCCTTTACATCACCTAGTTCTAGCCTTGCACTAACCCGACGAATAAAAATCCTCACTTCACCCGGGTACACCCCCGTCTCAGTGAGGCATTTACTGTTGTGCCGTCAAGCTTCATCCCCGACACCTTGGTGAAGGGAGCTCCTTCGAGCACACCTACCCGAATATGCTCGCACCACTGCGGCCTACCAACATGCAAGGCTAGACCTAGACAACTTAATTAGCTAAGACCATCCCAGTTCAACCGTGTGGTTGTACGCTTACGTTTAGGTCGGATATACCGGCGTTCGATCCTTAATAGACCCAGACGAGGATCTCCCCCTATTTACTTGTGAGATACATCTCCCACACTCCTCAGATTATAATATAGTTCGCTCACATCACAAACTAAGTTTTTATTTTTATTTTTATACAAAATAATAGAGCTAAACCTCTCAGGACCACATTTCAAATTATCCCAAATCCATACTCACATTTTCAATATTGATTCAATTTTAGCGGAACTAGAGCCTGGCTACGCTTATATTCAGCATTCCTATTCGAAATAGCCAAATTGACATAATTCATTATCTAAACCATATTATAAAGGCTACAATAGTAAGGATATCAATATTTCAAGGAGTATCATGCATACAATAAGAATATAGCTATCGTTACCTGCAAATATAACAATTTTAAGAAAACATACACGTATGTATAATAGGTTTTACAAAAATAAGTACAATATTTGAAATAATATGATCAACATGGCAAAAGGATGTGCTTGCCTTGCTCTGGTATCTCTAAATATGAGGATGGAGGGTCGTTGAATAATTTGTTCGTGGTACCGACGTCTATTCAAAAGAGAGCATAACAAAACACAAATAGAAAAATAATTTCAACAGCAATTATATCCAAATACTTTTGCATATTCAGATAGAACATGATTTTTAAATGAATTTAGAAAAAAGATTCATTCAATTTGGAGTGCATATCCAAAAGTTATGAACGTTTCAAATTCGCTTGGTTTGAAAATCCTAAAAATAATAAAAAGGTGATGCCAAAAGCGTATTTTCTGAGGTTTACGTTTTCCAACAGAGAAAGCGTATTTTAAATCGAATCAAAGCGCTTCTCTCTTTTTTAGATTTTATTAACTTACATGTGGGCCATACTTGTCGCTGACTCATATTTTTTGATTTTATTTATAAAAATAGAGGCGATCTCACATGTCATAGACTCATTAATTATTAACAAAATGATTAAACCTATTTTTGTATTTTAATCCATCGACACCGGGTCCACATGTCAATCTCTGCTTTAAAACATGTTTTAAAACCAGAATCAATGGGCGGTCCCACATGTCAATGACACATTTATTAAACATGTTTTAAATTAGATTTTTTATTAACTTTTCAGTCGATCCCATATGTCAGTGACTTATCATACTTAACCATTGCCATTAGTGTTAATCAGATCCTAAATGCGAATGGGACCCACTGTCAGTGAGAGAAGGAGAAAGGGAAGCAGAGTGCGCGCAGCCGGGCACCATGGCGAGCTCGCCGGCGACGAACGACGCGATGAGCGGCAACGTTAAGCGGCGTGATAGAAAGAGGGGAGCAGGGCGAAGCTATGGGTGGTGGTGGCGATGACAGGGATGGCCGGAGGTGGCGTCACGACGGTGAGGAGCGGAGGAAGCTCTCGCCCACGGATGCACTTCGCAGAGGAGGCTTTCTCCGACTAAAGGAAGGGCGATTGGACTCATTGAGTCCAAGCGATGCTAACGGCTAGGCGCGTGGACCTATGGTCACCGGAGGTGAGCCGACGACATGCAACCACCACGACGGCGCCATGGGTGGCTACGGGAATACGATGCAAGCTACTCGCCCTCTACAAATTGAAGCGTGCATGAGGTTCAGAGGCTCACCACGATCATGAAGGTGAAGATGAGGAGGTCGGAGAGGTACTAGAGCGGCTTGTCGACAGTGATCAGTGGTGGTGCAAAGAGGTCCCTCGGTGAAGGTGCTCTACGTTGATGGAGATGCTACAAGAAGTGTCGCATTAGCTCACTAGAGTTCTAAGGATGGTGTAGACGCGAGGAATTAGACAGGGACTCACCAAGTTTCGAGCAAGATCGAAAATGGCACCGGCGGCCGAGAATGAAGAAGATGGTGGTGAAGCTCGGATTCACAGTGAGTTTGTCTGCGTTGAGCGAGGGGATTGCATCAATGAGGTATCGAACATGTTGTGACACGCTAGGGTTGAGCACGAACTCACCGGAGTGATGGGAACATGTTGGCGAAGATCGGATGCACACCGAAGTCGAGGACGAAGGCGATCGCGTTCGTGCTACGAGGCTCCAGGAGCTGCATTAAATAGAGAGGTTGGTGCATGGCAACATCATAAGCATTTTGTAATTTAGGAAGTTCAGAATGTAAAGCATGGCATGATGAACATTCATCAACATCAAGGTTCTTAGCATTCATAAATTCTAGCGTCAGATTATCAACTTGTGATTCTAAATCCTTATTCCTAACCATGGTGAACTCTAACGCCTTATCCTGACTAAACAATTGCTCATCGATGGTATCACATCTAGCTAAGAGAACTTCATATGATGGAGATACCTCATCAATGTCATCGACGTCGATGGAGTCAGCTATGAAGCACATGTTGGTGAAGTCCTTGCCTTC
Source organism: Ampelocalamus luodianensis (assembly GCA_036346255.1). Taxonomy (NCBI): domain Eukaryota; kingdom Viridiplantae; phylum Streptophyta; class Magnoliopsida; order Poales; family Poaceae; genus Ampelocalamus; species Ampelocalamus luodianensis. The sequence goes on from CM070622.1 coordinate 8,310,662, forward strand.
CCTTTCTTCTTCTCTTGAGGGAGCTCCTCCTTCTTATCCTTCTCGTTCCCGGAGTTCACATCGCTCATGGATTGCTCTCCAAAAGTACCAAGGACCTGGTGAGCAGCCTTCACGAGCTTGGCAGCATCAAACTTAGACTTGTTCCCTTGAGGCTCCCTCCAAACTGCCTTCTCCTCCTTGTGGTTACTCTTCCCTTTCAGCTTAGGACAGTTTGCTCGGATGTGGTAGAGCTCTCCACACCTATAGCATGTCACAGGGCTGCCTCTCTTCTTGTTCCTCACATTATGATAGGCCTGTGTGAACGTTTTGGCTAGGAGGGCTAACTCAGGCTCAGGGATAGTATCAAGTTCTTCTTTATGAATTGCAGACAAACAAGTAAGTGAAAATCCAAAGAAAGATTCAAAAGAGATATCAGAAGTTCTCTTGAGAGGGTCAACTACTAAGGCCATATTCTCCTTCTTAGGATGATCAACTCTCTTGATCTCATGAGTCTTGAGCTTGCTATAGAGCAACTCCAAAGTGAGATCAGAGAAATTGACATTCTTCTCAATGGCAGTAGCCTTCATCTCCCACTCCTTAGTGTTGATTGCAGTCAAGAGATGGGTAGCATTCTCAGACTGAGAATACTTGATGTCAACCGCTTTCAACTGATTGAGCACCTTGTTGAGGTGAGTGAATACATCACTGAAGCTCTCTGTAGGACGCATCTCGAATTTGTTGTATTATCGCTTGAAGACCGTTTGACGTACTTACTTGATTTGGGACTAACCCTCATGGTAGGTTTCGAGGGTGTGCCAAATCTCGTACGCGGTCTCAAGGTGACAGATCCTGTCATACTCCTGTCTACTAAACCCAACATATAAAATGTTTTTTGCCTTATGGTTGTTAGCCAAGAGGGTCGCTGGCCGCATAGCAACCTCGAGCAAGACGAGCGGTGGCTCGAACAACCTCCCATATGTCTTGACCTTCGCTCAAGGTAGACACGCATGCGATTCTTCCAATAGGCATAGTCAAATCCATCAAGACATGCGGCTTGGTGAAGTATTTCTCCATCGTCAAGTTCATGACTGTTAAAATTAAGAATGAACTAACCGAGCTTTGATACCACTTGTTGGACCGAAACGCGACTAGAGGAGGGGTTTGAATAGAAACTCGCCTATTTTTCTCCTTGATCGGATTCACTCGATTTTCTCCTATAGTTATGAAAGCTATGAAGATCAACGAACAAGCACAGTGAAAGTCTTGTACTGAATCCAATCAAAACTCCGAAGCACAACAACCAAAAATATCAAAAACTCAAATCAAAGTGAGTCGGGGGGGTTAGACCTCTCAAAGTTGGGCGATCGACCGTTGGCCTAGCGGTTAGATCTCTCACCAAGGGAGGTCTCGACTCTCCACTTCAATGAACAAAGTGAAATCAGCACAAAATCAAAATCACAAATCGATTCAACTTTTGATTCGGTGATCCAAATCCCCTCAAATTTCAACCATAGTTCATCAAGATGGTTAGGAACATATTCCAATCGACGATCGGGAAGATCAAAGCCAAGGTCTCATGAATTTCATAGATGAGGGAAGGAGCGCACATGAACTTTGAAAAATCAAACTTTGATCCTAAAACTTGCTCATGGGTAAAAGATGATCAAGATGATCCTAGATACATTCCCACATATCACAACAAGCAAGGTCATAGTAAGAAACCAAAAGAACACCAAAAACCCAAAAGTCACCAAAGAGAGAGTAAGAACAAGAACAGACTCATCTTGAAGAAATCTTGCTTGGATTGATTTGACATAAAAAATTAGTTTATAGCCACTCTACCATGGAAAACAAAAGCTCAACACTTGAGCACACCATCAATCCATCTCTCACAAACCCTAGCCTCAGTTACTCCAAAATCCTCAAAACACAAATTAGTGTTTTTTCTCTTGGAAGGACTTGGGAACTCCATATCTGGACATTCCCTAATATAGTGAAGGCTAGACCGAGAGAGAAGACCCTAACGGGCACCCATTAAGCCCACACACAAACGAGTCACACTCATGCACGCTTCTCAAAGCGAATGACGAATTGGGCTTCTCGAACTGTTTCTTCATGATATTTATCTTCATTTGACCTAAACTGTCTCACCTTGCACCGTCTTACACCACAGTTTAGCTAAAGATCATCAAGACGGTATTTTGGTGAAGTTACCAAAATACCATTTCTCGATCCTTCTCTAAAGACCGAGTTTAATCTTCATGAAGTAATCCCATGCTTCGTCACGTGTAGGTTGATCAATGACTCCCTTCATGTCGGCAAGTCTCTCACATCCGGCTCCCACCGAAACCACCATGACACTTGCTTCGACCCCGCGTCGCTTGATGCAACCTGTCGTACCGAACTTCCCGTTCGGTCATTCTTATCCATTTTGCGTCATGCTTGAGTCCACTAACTTCACCCGGCATCCTCGATCATTCTGGACATCAGCTCTCCAAGCCTAGTCTCGATCATCCTCGCCATTGACCATCGTTGACCTCCAAACCTCCTGCACAACAATAGATCCAGAAATTGATTCTAGGAATAAGTTCTTCACAACTTGACTCATGTTAGTCAAAACATACATCATGCAATACACATGCACTTAAATCTATGAAATTGACCTAACCTTCGAACATCGTCTCCAAGCCGGCAAGCGAACAGGGCAAAAACCGGTCAAACCACCACCCATGGTCGCTCAGATCCCTCCGTCGGTCCGACCGCCAAGATGGGGACTTAGTCAAATTTCATCTCTAGAAATCTGAAACCTCTTTGAAAATTTAAAACGATTAGAACTTTTGGTTTGAAGCTCTAAAAATTATGAGACCAAGTGTAGAAGAATCATCTCTGTTGTCTACACCCTCCATTTTTGGCCCGACTCCAAACCCGAAAGACACCTCTTTGGCTAGTCAGACCACCGCCCATGACCGGTTTGACTGCCAGCCTCTTGGCTAAAGCCCTGCCCGGTCTGACCGTTAGAGGTAGCCGGTCAGACCGCCACAAAGGCCGGTCTAACCACCGCCCGATCGGTTCGGCCGCTTCACACTGACACTTCGAATTTTGCTGAAAACACGTGTTTCAACAAACCCTTAACACCATTGCTAATTGTATCATCATCTTAAGATCGTGAGTATATCCCCATGATATCTACAAAAGGAGAATGAAGGATCACTGTGCTCAATGCAGGACTCCCTTAGAATTGCTTTTATGAAAGAACAGTATGAATCAAAGGTTCAAGAATTGAACGATAAGGTGCTTGACATTAAACTTTGACTGCTGCGAGGAAGAAAAGAAAAGGCTAGAGGATTCTTTTCAAGACTGCAACAAGGAATGCAGCAGCATCAAAGTGGAGCTTGATTTGGTTAAAAGATTGATGGAAAACTTGGCATTAACAGACAACACTGAAACACAGTATTATCATGCATCATGCATTCTTGACACCACTTCTTTTGGGCAAATCATGGGAGACGTGAATTCAGGGCCTGCATCAAGGGAAGCTACTTATATAACAGGATTCAATCCAAGAAATCAGGAAGATAATCATAATCCTCAAAGTGCAAGCTTCTCGTCAAATTTGGCTCAAAAAGGGGCTGATGTTGAAAACTGTAGTCAAAATGGAATTGCCAACTCTGTCAGGATCAAAACACTCAGAGGTAACTCAGATTTTAAAATTGTTCGCGTTATAATTCTTTCTAGTAACTGTGGATGCCGTTATTGCGCTGGATCACATATGGACGATTGCTTCATAACTATTTCCTGATTTCCTCAACTTACCTTTCATTTTCTATTTATGATAGAACTGACACAGGGACGGTGAGGAATCTTTCGAGCATCTCTCACCCGACAGTAGTGTGAAACAAAATTTCGAAGAGCATAAAAAATTGGCAATTGACGTAAAGCACTTCCAGAAAGAGGTATATGGAAACTACTCTTGCAATTTTCAGCTCAAGAGTCAAGAATGGTTTTGTAGTCCCTGGTTGTACTACAGCATGTGTGGAGAAGGGCTAATACGTGATACTGATGGCTGTTTTTGCATGTGCAGCTGGAAAGATTAAAAGATGAGAATTTGTCTCATCTTTCCCTGGACTCTATTCTGATTGATCCATCATTGAATGGTTTGGAAAGGGCATTATCACAGCTCGATATGGTATGTATTTTTCTTTAGATAGATCTTCTCTGAACAAACGTGTAGTCCACATTTTGTGCTCATTTTTGTAAGCTCTTTTAGGCGAATGAGCATTTACAAAGCATCATGTTTCCTTCATTTAAAGAGCTTCCTGACTCTGGCAATGCCTTGGAAAGAGTACTTGTTGTGCAACTTGAGCTTGCAGAAGCACTCCAAGCGAAGAAAAAAACAGACAACCTTTTCCAGAGGTAACTACTGCATTTGGTACTGTGCTTTCTATTTTTATGTATGTTACCTAGTGAACAGGTCATTATTATCAATCTTCCAATTAGCTTCAAGAATGCAAAATTGTACCTATAATACGCTTCTTCATATACTTATGGGTTGAAAGTTTATGCCCATTGCTTTTATCCTTCTAGATGTTTGGTGTTCTTTTGAGATTCCTTAGTTCCTTCATAAACGAGAAAAGGAAGCACCTGCAATTTATAGCTTCAAGTAGATGCTAACAATTTATTGATAATTTCACCAGTTCATTCTTGAAGCAACACAATGACGAGGCAACAGCCTTACGAAGCTTCAGGGACATCAATGAACTGATACAAGGTATGGTCGAATTGAAAAGAAGGCACATGGCTGTCAAAAGTGAGCTAAAAGTGATGCAAGAGCGGTACTCGGAGCTGAGTGTGCATTTTGCCGAGGTGGAAGGAGAAAGGCAGAAGCTTGTAATGTACCCTTAAGAACAGAAGAGAACCACCAGAGAGGAAGAAAAATGCTGCTAGTCCCCTATAGTGAAAACTGTATACATTTTGTATTGTAAATAGAAGTAGAACCCCAGCAATCTGATACCATTAGCAGATTCATATCATATATTGTAGAATAATCTAAGAAAATAATTGCGTATTGTCCCAGATAACCCCACGCCCCTTTGTTTATAGTGCCAAGGATTACAACCAGGCTGTAATTCAAATCATCATTAGATTACGGACTCCAACTCTTGTTGGACCCTAAGACTCTTATTGGACTCTAATTCTAACTAACACCAACATATGTGATGTGCATACTACATAGTAACACAGATAAAACTACATACTCAGTGCGACTGCCAGATCAGAAACAATCCTGTCGGTGAATTCGTGTATGCCAAAAATAAGCAGCCTTTATGAGTTCAGAGATAGTGTGTCAACTTCGTCTGTGAACTTCCGGCGCGACGAACTGGTAAATGGCCGTTGCCGCCATACTGTACGAGTGTAGGATCCTTCGCCTTTCGGTTTTGCGGCCGGTGCCGCTAGCAGCCGAGAGCCCCCAGTACCGCACGTCCCATCTCTCAGTACTCACCACGCGCCACTGCCACTCTGCCGGTGCGTCGCGCACGGAGCACGGTTTGGTCGACGGACGGCACGTCGGCACGGCGCGTCGCGGCGCGGCGCCATTTCTACCGAGGAATTCTTCCGGATCAGCCGTTCAGGGTATCTCCCTACCAACGTCAACAAGAGTGCTGCCATGAGTACATCATCGGTGACAGAGAGGAAGGTGGGTTTTGTTTCTCCCCCTAAAACGGTAGACTAATCTAGTACCATATTGTTTTTATAGTGCATCTTTTCAACTGTTTGTTGTGTGAGGTTCTATCAGATCCCGAGTTCCTGACGTGGAATCCTTTTAGAATAATTATAAGTAAACGAATTGTAATATAGCTAAACACATTTGCGTTCTCAAAGATTGTGTTGCACTGGTACGAAGCAAGCACCACAAGTGTACAAAGGTTCTTTAGAGCCACGATCAACGCCTCAAGAAAATCGAAGCTTATTGTGATTGACATATCCTACTGTGGCTCGTAAGGTTGTACCACAGCACGGCGCTTAAAATTCACTTTCCTCAAATATAATGTAAAAGTGTTGAAAAGTTTCCACGTCATCCGTTTTGGCCCTTTCTTTTACTCACTTTCGCTTTCCTCCTCGCTTTCTTCGTCTTGGTCAAGGTTCAAGTGGTTCAGGTTCTCCTCCAGAGGCGGCAAGTCATCGTCAGAATCAGCATCAGATCCTTCCTCTGTGCTTTGGCGTGATTTATCTGCTCCTGTGACGCCCAAATAATGAAGTAAAAATCAATGTCCACATAATCAATTTTGTGCTTTACAGATGGATAGCTTGTGGCAAAGTCATATGCTCTGGGATGTGATTATTACCATTTACAGGTGACTTTGGAACACTCGAGTTACTTGATAACCAGGAGTTCTGCACATTGATTATCTCAGAGCCATTTTGACATTGGGAGTATGCTTTGAGCAGATCTCTGCACATTATTACAACAACAGGGTGTGAAAACCTGACCTAAATACATTATGTAAGAGGAACATGTCTGGTATGAAGAATTCAGGCTTGATAATCTAACAACATTAACTGCTGAAGGCAGATGGTTGCAACCTATGAATCACCGATCCTTCACAAAACTGCCATACCGGTACTCCGTATGTACCCGATATCGCGATCCTTCCCGATACAGGATCGGTATGTACCGTGAATTTCAGCTTTTAAAATTAATAAAAATAATCCCGATACTCCGCGATCCTTTCAGGCCCAAAACACCTCATCTAAAAGCCAAAAAAAAGTCCATTCCTCCCAACCCTAAACCGAGTGAAACCGCAGCAGCGCTCTCTCTCTCTTTCCTCTCGCACGCTCTCTCTCGTTACTCTCACACGCCGCCGCCGACCCTTGCTCTTGCCACCGCCACCTTCTCCTTCTCCAGCAAGCCACCGTCGCCTCCCCTCCCATCTCCCTTTGCCGCCACCTCTCCCGCTGCAGCCGCCGTCCTCCCAGTCCCAGATCCTGCCACCGCCGCTGCTTACTCCATCAAGCTGTCACCACCTCCCCTCCCTTCTCCCTCTGCCGCCATCTCTCCCGCTGCAACCGCCGCCCTCCTCCCAGATCCTACCGCCACCGCCTTCTTCTCCTTCTCCCGCAAGCCTAGATGATATCACCCTAGATGAGACAGAATTTGAGGTGATCATATGTGAAGAAGAATGAGGAACTTCTGAAGAGATGGAGCAATCACATTTCGCTGACTCACAGATTTAGCTCGTGGAGCAATTATATTGGGCCTTGTGCCTTGTATCTCATAATGTTATGTAATGCACTAAGCCCATAATGCCTTGTATCCTAGTTTATGTTATGTTGCTGCTAGACAAGACTATCTTCATATCTCATTTCTCATTTGTTATTTTATTTTATTTCTTCGTGCTGTTCTCACTAGTCAGTTAATGCTTTGTTGGTACTTGGTAACATATGTTGCATTGAAGGTTATTGTCTCAATTATTGATCATGGATTCAAGGATTTGAGGTCACATTTTGTTGGGTAGGTCATCTTTTCTTTATGCTGTATTTCTCATAAAAACTGCGAGTATATGACTATTGGCAAGTCTTACATTGTCTATTTGATTTATTTGCATGTACTGAGGTATGAAGAGCTCAAGTTAGGAGGAAAGGAAGCAAGGAATGTGCTAGAAATTATTTTGCATCATATATCTAATTGTTGTTTACAGGCTATGCGTTTTGCAGAAAAAATGGTACACTCTCCATGCATTGCATTGCTTCCTCTATCATAAACAGGAAGATTGGTATATGATACTACGATCACTTCAGTAAGTCCGAAATTCATGGCCAGTCTATATATGATATTCCAAAATATTTTACCGGACTGACCTGTTAAGTGACAAGAATGAGTGACCCCACTTGAATTTGCCAAGCAGCAGATGTGCTGTATCTTCCTCCCCACTGCAAATATTGTATATAGCATAAGCTGACACCTGGCAGTAAGTAACTAGCACTATAGTGAACTACAAATTCAAATGCTGGATGTGTCACACTACAAATTCAGAACAATAAGTTAAGCTTGAATACTTGATAGAAGAATTAAATATTATAATAGTTAGTCAACATCAAAATGCCCAAAAGACCACATCTCTACACCAAAAGGTCCAGAAGACAACATCATAGCTATATATACCCCATAAAATAGATTAATGTACCATGACGGTGCATGATGAATTTGGAAACTCAAAGTAATTAATCGTGCCAAATCTTAAATCAATAGCAATAACGTAATAAACACTTTTTGGTATTAGGTAAGGCTAGAAAATTTACCATATTATGAGGGCTGCTGATAAAGCTTCCACACAAGACAGCTGACATGGACGGCCATAATTCACAGGGTTTGCTGCTACCAACCATGGCACTGCAAACATTAGAGTAAAACACAAATTTCATTTAATGAATCCACTCTGATTTAGAAGAGGCAAAGCCTTGTGAGAGGACCTAATTGATGACCTCATTTGGGTAAAGGAAAACATGATAAACTCTTTATATCAAAACAGGCCAAAGTTGTTGTAATATTCCGAAACGCACTAGAGAGGAATTAAAGAGAATTTGTGGGGGTTTTCCGAAAAAGGGAGAAAACCTGGGCCTTGAGCTTCCAGCCCATAGCACCGTGGCCCAAGGTGTGCCGGTACAAATAAAAGAGCCAAGGCCGCCCCCCCCCCCCACCCCAGCCTGCTTCCCCTCATGCATGCATGCATGACTACATGCTGCCCCTGCTGCGTGGTGCCGCTCTGCATGCTGCCGCTGTTGGGTGATGCCGCTGCTGCATGCGTGTCGAGCTGCCGCTGCTGGTAGTTTGTTGCTTTTGCTAGCTCACGGCAGCCAAGGGGAAAGGAGGCAGGGAAGAAAGAAGGAAGAGAGGGAGAAGAGAACAGAAGAGAAGAGGAGGAGGCAGCTGTAGTGCTGTGGTGCTGTGGCGCTGCTGCTGCCAAGGAAGAAGCAAGGAGATCAGGAAGAGGAGAGGACAGCAAGGAAGAGAGGAGCAAGGAGAAGGAGAGGAGAAGAAGAAGAAAAAGAGAAGGTTTTCGCGGATTCCCGTGATTCGTCGTGATCATCAAGAGTAAACCCTGTTAATCCCTAGGTTTTGCTATAGATTAGTCGCTGTTAAGTTTATCGGTCGTTTTGATTAGGAGAAAGTTAGTTTTCAATCTGGCCTAGTTCGTCAAGGTTAGGGGTAGAACCTTGCAGGGGCAATTTAGAGTATTTAGACTCGGATTCAGAGGTCGGTCCAATTAGAGAAAAGTTAGATAATTTCGTTAGCTTTCCAAGAAGGTCTAGATCATTAGAATCGGAGTAGCGAGCGAAAAGAGACAGCCTCGGAAAGATCGCTGTCCAGTATCTGGACGTAGCTGGTAGACGTCATGAAGATGGGTCTGTTTCATATAACAAAATTAAAATATGATGAGAACATGAATAATGTAGAAAATTTTGTGTAGTTTCCAAAACTGGTATCATTCATATATTTTCAAGTTTTAGAATTAAAGATAAAAAATTGTGAAACGGACTATTCTGACACATTATGGAACGGTCTTCGGTGAAAGAAACGGGACAAAACGGTAGAATCAGAGGTTCGTCATAACTAGGAAGTTGTAGGGTTTTTTTCGTGAGGATTCCAGAAAGTCTTAATTTGCTAGATTTTGAGTTCAGATGTGAAAGTTAGAGCATTTTTATTTCTGGGACAACGGGTAGTGCGTTCGGTAGCTTTGGGTTAATTGTGTTGTCTTAGCATAGACATGCAAAGACGATTAGTGTAATGTTTTGGTACTGTGATGATGTGGTTTTTGAGATTGTTTTTAACTTTTTTGTTCAAGAACTATGGCCTCATGCGCTGTACCACAATTTCATCACCCACATTCTAAAGGCTAAGAGGCAAGTACATGGTAGAATGGTGAACAACGGGTTGTTCGCCATTGTCACTGATATTACTCATCATGTTGTTTATTATGCTTTCGTTAAACTTATTCTTATATGTGATATCATTGTTCCCTAGGCAGGTGCCTAGGCACTGGGTGAAGCCCCGCCGCCGCAACTTGGTACCAATCGGCGTCCTAGGCGGGCCGAGCGCCTAGCCAGTCGCAAACGGTCCAAGGCGGATGCAGGCGGTGTGAGGTGAGCAAGGCGGAGTGGCACAAGGCGGTCCGAGGCGGCGCTAGCCGCTGGGCGAGGTCGGGAGGGAGAAAAAAGGTAGTGAACTCACCCGATCCACCACTTCCTCTCCTCTGCGGCGTCGCCTCCTTCCCAGATACACATTGCGCCGCCTCCTCTCCGGCTCCCTATCGCGGGCCGCCTCCTCCCAGACTCCCTTTCGCGCGCTGCCGCCTCTACCGCGCGCCTCCTCCTCGTCGGAGAGGAGAGCAGGAGTGAGCAATGGGAGAGAGGGATGAGGCGACGGCAGGACGGGATATGGGAGAGCGAGATGGAAAGCGAGGCGAGAGCCACTCACTCGGTCGACGCGGATAAGGGGCGAAGGAAACGGATGGGGGAGAGGGATGAGGCAGGCCGCAAGCCACCTACTCGATCAACGCGGGCTTGGGCCGGAAGCTTGGACTGACGCCGAAGGTGTCTCTTTTCTTTTTTCTTTCTCTTTTCATTTTTCATTTTTTTTTTCTTCTTGCCTACCCTAACTTGTTTGGGATTAAAGGCTTTGTTGTTGTTGTTGTTGTTGTTTTATTTTTTTTCTTCACTTGTTCTCCTCTCCTCCATACGCTTCCACCGGTTGCACAGACCACTGCCTAGGCGACGCCTATGTGGGCTAGGCGCTAGGCGGCCACCTCCGCCCACCTTCCACCTAGCGCCTAGGTGAACACTGCGTGATATTGATAACATTGAGTGAATGAGATTATAATATTGAGTTAATGAGAATGAGATATTGAGTTAATGAGAACAATTATATTGATGAATAATTAAAGATGTTGCATCATTTACATTTATCATGATAAGAGTGTACAAGCTAGATCGGTGAGAAAGATACATGACTAGTCCGAAAATGCTCTAGATAAAGTCTTACATTTGTAGGGACTATTTAAAGTCCTATAATGTAGAGACAACATCCTAACGAAGATGGAGGAAGAATGTGTTATCGCCGGGTGAACACTCTGCTATACCAGTATTAGCTGAAGAGATGCATATGAGCATAAGCATGATGGTGCATTCACATATATGAGTAAATTATTAAACTGTGCAAATTTACCTATATGGAATATAACTTGTTTATTTGAGTACGAGAATAGCATTACATAGATAGATGATGATGATAACCTTGATTATGGTTGATAAACTGTTGTTTACGGCTTTATTATGTATTTGCTGAGTCTTGGACTCACTGTTGTTTTATTGTTATTTTTGGGTGATTGTTGACGATATTTCACTTGACGTACTGAAAATGTAAGAAGAGACAGAGGTCGACTAAGACTAATGTGGGAGTAAGTAGTTAAAAGAGATTTAAAGAATTAGAATGTAGCTAAAGAATTAGCTTTGGATAGGAGCGCATAAAAGTTAGCGATCTACGTACCGGAACCATAAAAAGGTTTAAGGGCGGTGTTTTAGGCTCTCGGCTCAGATGGCAGGATGTACGGCTTAGGGTTTTAACCTTGTAGATTTTTTTAATCATTATTATTTTATTTTATTTTATTTGCAAGGCTCGCGCCTCTTTGACCTTGAAGATGTTTCATTCCTAACCTACCCCAACTTATTTGGGACCAAATGTTTTGTTGTTGTTATTGTTGACGATATTTCACTTAGAAAGGGCTAGCGCACTTGGAATTACGTCGTACATTCAATTACATGAAAGTATGAAACATTGGCCATGAGACACTTTATTAGCAAGATGAATTATAATTAGGATTTGATATTATTGCTTATCCATAGTTGATAGGTTGGAGTTGATTATTTATTCAATAGACTTGATTTGATTGGTTTGCTTTTATCTTGGTTTATTATATTGTCATGATTCCTGTGATTTAATTATCCATAATTGCCATATCGTTATGCTTGCGTTATCATGACCTGTGGACGGGTTTTATCATTGACATGATTACTGTAATTTAGTGTTAATTAATGTTTAAATTGATAGTTAGTGTAGTTTAGTGGCATTTCGGACTCCGTGTTGAGCCGGGGTGTTACATTTGCATTTCAAATTGAAAGAACAAGGAGTCCGAAACTGAGTCACAGGACAGTGTGACACAATGACAAAATTTATAAATAATAACTGTTTTAAAGTTATGTAGAATCTTTTAGTGGAACCATCTTATAAGCAGATTGGAGAGAATAATCCCAAGGACTACATTTATAAATCATAATGAACACCAAAGATGCATTGTCTTATTGAATATACTTAGATAGGATGATCTTACAGAGACGAGGAGCACCACAACGGAGTTTCACGAAAGGGACATCATTTAAACGTGCCCAAGAACAATCAACCACAGCCAATCCTTTCCTTTGCACGATAGGATGATCTTCCTTGGACACACACTGTGTCCCAACAGGGCTGAAGCAAAAGAAAGAAAACAACTAAGCAGAAGAAGTAACATATGTATCTCAAAGGCCAATTTTACATGAGCAGTCTTTAGTTTCTTTTATAAAATTATACAGGGTAATCAGGTCGAAATCACACAGCTTAGATTCACACAGTTTACATGAACTTTTCTTACTGCATAGCTTATAAAAGTACCTGAGAACAACACCACCAAAACCATTGGTCACTCGCAACTCCTGCAAGACAAATAACAACCTTGTTAAAAAAACAGCTACTATCTTTAATAGCAGAGGCAGTTCCGGTGTTTGGCAAAAAGTATGTATTAAAATAGCAAAATTTACCAAATGTCTATGCAGAATAAGTTTGACGATATTGGATGTCCATGACTCTATATCCATGTTCATGCAGTATTTGTAGTTTATTTTCTGTTTTAGCATGTTCCTTGGTTTTGAGAGGAGGGAAAGGGTTTGGATGTTGTGGACCAAGTGGTGCCTTACCTTTAAAAGCCCAAATCTTGAAAGCTTACGGCCAGTGCATCTTTTAACATCGCATTGCCCAAAGTCCTATAAATTATACAGAAAGCACAAGAACTTAGTCACACTGTCAAATGAGCACCATAAGAACACTTGAAAGCATTGCACCTACCCACATTGCAAGCTGGATTCTTGGAACTTTAGGTTCCTCTTCGGTGCTGTCTGGATAGAAAATCAAAATGACCTTACCATTAATAAGCTGTGAGGAATAATGTAAACTGATTTCATGAAGCTGATGAATCCCTACATGGATTTGCCAGTGACTGATTTATCGTGTAATATACTTGCAAATTTGCAATCAAGAAGTGGTACTATAATTTTATGAGCTATTAAATTCCTGTAAAATGTAGCCTATGAAATAACTCTGGTCATGTTTACGGTATTTTTCATGAGTCACACCAAATACTTGACACGAGTGGTATATTTTCATGTAAATGCGTCTCAATACCGTACAATAATTTATCAATCATAATTCATAAGCATGTTTAAAGTACACCATATCCATAAACCGCCAGGAAAATTTGTACCTTCCTGCCTTGGAAGTGATGTCCCAGGATCATCATCCCTGAAATTAAAGAAAAAAAAAGGTGAATTTACTCCCGTTTGTTAAAAAATCACTGGTGTATAATCCAAATTTGCAATTTCAACTGAAGTGAATTTTGTCCTCTCTGCAGTAGGTACATAACAGCAGAAAAACATCTAATAAACCCATCATAACGCAGCACGGAAAAGAAACTAAAACATTTCAGCAAAAAAAAAGTTTTGCTGTTTCCAAACGAAGATTTTGCATCAAAATCTCAACTTCAATTGTTTTTTTTAACAAGGGCAGGAGCTCTGCCTCATTCCATCAAAGAGAGAAGAGAAGAATACAACAGACAACAAACAATCCGAAGCAAAATCTTACAGGAGGGGAACGATTTGGACAGGAAACCAGCGCTCGGTAAAGGTCGCGTGTTATTTTATTACCACGAGGCCTCTTGCTTGGTGCGGCGTGACGAGGAGGATGACCCACGGCCGCGCCTCTGGCGGTTGTATCCCATCCTGGAAGACTTGCCGGCGGCGACCCCTCCTGAGGCGTTGGCGGCGGCGGCGTTGTCCGGCTCGAGAGAGGGGGGAAAAAGGGTTTTAGGTCTTTTAAGAATCGGAGGAAGGAGATGACACGCGCTAGGGAGGTGTGGGGCTGCGTGTCCTAGATACAAAAGGTTCGGATCGCGCGAGCTCTGTAACTGCAACTGGGACCCTGGATCAACGTAGACACATTCCACCGTATGATATGTGTTTTTTTTACGAATTTTAACGTATTTTTAGTATTTAATTTGTGAAAATTCACATCAGTGATTTATTAAGCTATGCATTTTGAGATTCGTAAAAAAAACACGTGTTACACTGTGGAATGAGTCTACATTGATAGAGTTGTGGACCAGATTCTATAAGATTATTTTCCCTGGCTGCAAGTGTGGCCCACAATAACCAAGTGCTGGCGTCAGTCGGTGTACCGTGACCAAAGCAGCTCAAGCACTACAAATCTCATAGCACCAATGCTCAGCAGTAAACAGCCTTTATAATTACTGGGACCCCAACTTGCAAGCACGCAACACTCTAAACTTGCATTTGTTCTTCACAAATGCAACTGCTGCAGCTTATTAGAGTATCTCAGCAGGCTCTACTGATCCCCTAAAACCAAATTTGAGGCTTGAGGCAAAAGCAGAGGTCAGCAGGCCTACTAGAGCCTCAAATTTGAGGCCCTAAAATCCCCTCAAGCCCTCATTCTGGGCTCTCAGCCAAGCCCCAAATCACGGTTTCTGCGTGCCTTGGTCCCGATTCTTCCCCCGACCTTTTTCCTCCTCGCGCCGCTCCTTCCCGCCCAAATTTGATGATTATGTCATTTGATTTGCAGAGATGTTATGAACTATGTTATCATTAAATTCGGACCAAATTTGTCTTTGAATTTAAATTTGAATATTTGTATTTTCATTCATAATTTTAAGTATAGTGCTTTAGAGTTATAGTTTAAATAAATTATTATATAATGTGATGTTCTCAAATACATATGCATATAGTGTGTGAGAAATAGAGGAATTAAGTAGGGGCTGTTTTGAGGCTCACTGAGTGCATCATCAAACAGGCCTCAAAAGTAGGAGGAGCCTCAAATTAAAAGTAA
The DNA here is from genome assembly GCA_036346255.1 of Ampelocalamus luodianensis. Classification (NCBI taxonomy): domain Eukaryota; kingdom Viridiplantae; phylum Streptophyta; class Magnoliopsida; order Poales; family Poaceae; genus Ampelocalamus; species Ampelocalamus luodianensis. The sequence goes on from CM070622.1 coordinate 8,325,843, forward strand.
GGCCTGCTTTGAGGCTCCCACGAGATGCTCTTACAGTTATACAATGGGAACATTCACACACAACGGTTACACACACACACTTCCGACGGATGCAGTACTTCGATCAGGAGCAGCTCTGAAGCAAGTATGCGGCACAAATAGTGAAGCATACTGCTAGAGCTGCATCATCAAACTTACACTCTAATACAATACATTCCTTGTAGCATACTAGCATACCGCACTAGTATTTATTCCAACAACCGGAGAGCGGCAACGGTGGATTCAGCATTCCAGGGCGCTGCCCGCCTTATTAGCCAGGCATGCCTCCTCTGCTTCACCCACCGTGAGGAAGATCCATTCCTCTCCGACTCCGTCAACGAGCCGTGCTAATTTCATCTTGTGGACCACCTGCCACCCGGGGCTGGCTATAGCCATCTGCGGATAGTTGTTTTGAGCACAAGAATGAGATCACTTCACCAGGGAAATTGAATACTTGTATCGGCTGTTTTTTTCGCAGACTTGTGTGTGTCAAGTAAGTTCACCTGTATGCCGAGAAACACTAGCTCCTTGTGTATTTCTTCCAGCGATGCAAGTCCTGAGGTGTCAATGTTTACCACATCTGCACGCCAGGCACAAACATACCAGATACATGGTTGTTATGTAAGGTAGTGATTGATTTGAAAATAGCTGACTTGTGGAAATTCATGTACTTGACATGTCAAGAACGACTGAACGGATTGCCTCGCGCTTTTCGGTTACCCATCCTGCAATTCTGAAACAAAGAAAATGTTCGTTAGTACCAAGCTTTCGTGCATTCAGGCATTGCCCTGTGTGATTCCACTTGCTTGGAATTAGTATCTGTACTTTTCTCTGACAAAATTGGCGTTGATGAAGCAAAGGAAGGATGTGTCAATGCGTATCGCCAGCACTGACGGCGTTCCGCGAGCCACTGGATACTGTTTGATGCTGCGGAAGATGTCCGTCCCCTGAAGCCTCCCAAGAATCTCTACTTGAGGCCGGATTGACTGTATAATAATCTTTGCAAAGGAAACACCAAGCTGCAACAAGTAACTCCATGAATCAGAACTACATTACAAAAACGTGCAGGAAATGCAAGTTCGACATACTTTTGATGAATCGAAAAATGAAATAGTAAAGGAGAGATGGAGTGAGTAATCGTTACTGCAACTGAAAGACCGATCTCCACTGATCCGAACAGAACACCAAGAAATGATCCCATGCATGTAAGGAAATCCATCTTGTCAACTTTCCACAGGGTGCGGACTTCCTGCACATTGATCAGTCCTGGAAGGGCTGATAGAATGATTGATGCAAGTATGGACACTGGTGTGTAGTACAGGAGCTTTGTAAGGATCTCCAAGGCAACCATCACAGTGGCAGCCATGACAACATTTGACACGGTTGTCTTACAACCAGCAGTGAAGTTCACAGCTGTGCGGGAGAAAGAGCCTACAGATAATTACATAGTAATGTTTAGTCCTCAAATGAGTGTACAGCTGACATAATAGTGCGGAACTTCTATTCACCTGTTGCTACATAGCATGATGACAAGGATCCTGCTACATTCATGAAACCCATTGCAACCATTTCCTTATTGCTATCCAATTTATATCCCTTTATCGCTGAAAAAGAGCGACCAACGGCGATAGCTTCCTACAGCACAGATAAGAATGTTTTTTTTTTCTGAAACTCGGTCTTTCAATACATGGATTATGAGTTATGACTTCCTATTAAACATTTTCTGGAGTGTAAAATTATGTTCTATATATTCCTTTTAGTGAATAATTTTTTGAGCTAAATCTATTTTATAATTTAAATAAATCGTGTCGAGATTCAAGAGGCATTTAAGTAGGCACCATGTCTACTAAACTTTTTAGCTTACAATTGAATCCATGTAACAGTAGTTCACTATCCTTAGAAGAAATCTACGTAGTTTTTTTTTTACGTTGGAAAATCTGAACATTTTTTTTAAAGCAAATTAGTAGTACTTGAGACAAATTTATCTAATTCATTACTGTTGGGATTTTAGGACCGTGTACTTATTAAGAGTGTAGAAGCACTACTTTACTCATATATTTACTTAGGAATCATTTTTTGCATTCTTGTTTGGTGCACTTTAGTCTCTTTGAAGGGTAAATACGTACCGTTAGAGCAATAACAGCACACATAAGAGCAATCTTTGCGCATTCTACAACATAGGGTCCATTGAGTTGTATTTGCTTGGCTGAACTTTCATTGATGCCTGCATCTACTTTTTGTATGATCCTCACACCATGCTTGTCAGCTCTTGTTACATAGACCATGAGAGTAGACAATGCGACTGAGAGTACAGGTGCAATGGCAGAGACCCAAAGAGCCTCTTGTTCCTCCTTCCTGAAATTATCATTCTCCCAATCATTTAATTATGTATTGCTAAGACGTGAACAGATAAGCAAAAGAGAGGAGAACAGCTCTATAATCTTACTAGAAACCTCATCGCAAGAATGAGCAGGAAAAAGGAACCTCCAATGAAGAAGTTCTCTGGATGCCACTGTCATTACATGCCAGATAAACAATGCATTAAAAAACAGGCAACTCAAAAATAATAAACGTTGCATTACAACTCAAAAAATAAAGCTTTAGGAGATAAATGTTTAAGAGTGTTAAGATGTTCTTAGGAAGCATACTAGCCACTCAAAGTTACATTTGCTTACAGACAGTATATGTTTGTGGTTGTAAAATTGCTTTATTGGGAAATTCAAGGAGATAAATTTACAAGTAGCCCATAGGTGGAATTGACTAGATATAAGACTAAACTCTAAAGATTGTATTTTTAAGTATGAAATAGTACAGTAGTACTTTTCAGCTCATGGTTACCAGTAATTGAGTAAATGACAATATCGAGGAGCTGGCATGTGTTTCTTAGCCCCATGAGCATGCATTTTTAGCTCCCACTTAACTGAGGGGCTAATTTGCTCCTTACAGCCCCGACTTTCCACTTAAAGGAAGAGAGTAAGAGACTTCTTTTACTTCTAGGTTTGAAACTTTCAGCCAGTTAGCTTTACCCTCGTTCTTTTTGTTACAAATCAACCTCTCAACCTCTATTAGATGAATATCCAAAGTATATATACTACTCAGTAGAAACCCTATAGCACATGGGCCTCATGGGCCATATACACACATGCACCATATACACATATACATAACACCCTCTTTCAAACTCAACATGGGTCAGGAGGATATGAAACATTGGGTTTGGAGAGATGAAAGCGATGTTGCTCTCGAGTTTGAGTCTTGGTGAAGAAATCAGCGACTTGAATCTCAGAAGGCACATACTGAAGAGCAATAGTCTTTTGTTGACAATGAGAACGTGTGAAAGATGTATCCACACCGATGTGCTTAGTCACCAGCTCCACTGGATCGTGAGCAATCAGATAGCACTAGTGTTGTCACACAGAAGAGATGCTGGAGTATCGCATGACACACCAAGATCAGCTAAAAGCTAGCGAAGCCAAACAATCTTTGAAGTAATAGTGGCCAACGCTCGAAACTGCAGTTTGTTTCTTGGATTTCCAGGCAATAAGCGAAGACCCAAGAAATATGCAATAGCTGTGAGACAGATCGTCGATCAACAGGATCACTCACCCAAGTCGAGTCAGAGTAAGCATGAAGCTGAAGCTGATTCGACCGAGAATAAAAAAGACAACGATCAACAGTCCCTCGTAGATAGTGTAACACACGTAGCAGGTGAGCATAGTGAACAGACGTAGGAGTAGAAACAAACCTGGTGAGCATATGAACGAATGAGCAATATCGGGACGTGTCACCGCAAGATAGACAAGACTCCTAACAATATGATGACAACGAAGGGTCTTCAAGCAAAGTGCCACCGTGAGGGACGGTCAAGATGAAGCTCCATAGGAGTAGCAATCGTCCGTCACGGTGAGACCAGAGAGAGCAAGCAAATCCTGAATGTAGCGCTACTGAGATAGATAGTAGCCACCATCTGTGCAAGTAAACTTAATCCCCAGAAAATAACAGAGAAGACCCAAATCCGACATAAAAAACTGCTCACTGAGCCAAACAAAAGCAATGTACTCCTTGTCATCTTCGGTAATTAGCATGTTATCAACATAGAGTAAAAGCATAGTACGACCACGTGGAGATGTATAAATAAACAATGCAGGATCATGCTTACTCTGAAAGAAACCAGCAACTAACACAACTGAACTGAACCACTCAAACCAAGCACGAGGAGCCTGTTTGAGGCCATAAAGAGCACGACGAATGCGACAAACATGATCAGCAGGAGCCACAACTCCCTAGGGTGGTATCATATAAACCCCCTCCTGTAGGTCACCATGAAGAAAAACATTCTTCACATCTATCTGAAAAGATAGTCGAAGAGCGAACAGCAGCCACAGGAACAAAAGTGTGAACTGTTGCCATATGAGTAACAGGAGCAAATGTCTCGTCATAATCACGGCCATGTGCTTACTGAGAACCACAAGCAACTAGTCGAGCCTTGTACCTCTCAATAAAGCTGTCAGATTTGGTCTTAACTTAAAAAACCTACTTGCAAGTAATAGGAACGGCATGAGCAGGTAAAGGAACAAGATCCCATGTACGAGTACGATCCAAAGCAACCAACTCTCACCATAGCTAATCGCCACTCGGGATGAACAACACCCCGATAAGTCCGAGGCTCGTGCACGCGCAGAAGAGAAAGAAAACCATATCTGTCGAAAGCAGCAATAGTAATATGATCACGAAGCTCATACCGAGATGACGGTGCTGATGGAGTTTCATCAGAAAGAGTATCATCAGTATTAGCCATGCCATCAAATGAGGAAACAATAGAAGGCTGAGTATCAGGAGGAACCCTACACCGACAAGTATAGTGAAGAGGAAACAGTGATCTGACTAAGGATGGAGAAGAGGATTGCACAAAAAAAGGTGTACCAGACGAAACAATTGGTGGAAGGTAAACAAAAGAGAGAGACTCAACGAGAGAGGAGGACCGAGTGGTAGAAGAGTAAAAGTAGGGATGATCCTCAACAAAAGAAACATCACAAGAAATACACATACGCCGAGCAGAGGGATCATAACAACAATAGCCCTTATACTCAAGACTATATCCAAGAAAAACACACTCAATAGACTAAGCTGTTAACTTGGTGCGCTCACGAGGCAGAAGTAGAACATAGCAGGTACAACCAAAAACCCGAAGATGGTCATACCGTGGGGGAGTGAAAAACAAGAGCTCTCCAGGACACTTTCCCTTAAGGTGAGAAGATGGCTGCATATTAATGAGATAGACAGACGTAGAAACCGCATCAGCCCAAAAATATCGTGGAACATGAGATGCAAGTAAAAGAGTACAAACAGTCTCAATAAGATGACAGTGTTTACGTTCAGCAACACCATTCTGAGCATGGGCACCAGGACAGGAAAGCTGAGGAAGGGTTCCCTCAGCGGAGAGAAATTGACGAAAGGCATGCGATAAGTACTCCCTCCGAATCAGAACGAAAGGTCTGAATAGGAGTGGAAAACTGAGTGTGAACCATACGAGCAAAATACTTATAAATGGACAAGAGTTGAGAACGATTTTTCATAAAATAAACCCAATAGACAAGAGTTGAGAACGATGTTTCATAAAATAAACCCAAGTATATCGAGAATAGTCATCAATAAAGATTACATAATAGATATGGTCACCTTTGGAAGCAAAAGGAGCAGGACCCTAAACATCAGAATGAAGTAACTCAAAAGGACGACTAGACCGAGATGTATTGGTAGGATATGAGAGTTGCAGCTGTTTACCAAGTTTGCAACCCTTACAATCATAACTAGTGTCGACATTGACACGACCTAGGACACCCTGACGAGTTAACGTAGAAAGACGAGATCCACACAAATGACCAAGCCGATGATGCCACTGAGGAAAACTAACAGAGGCTGACGCAATAACTGAAGATGCATGAGCGGAGGAAGATGGGAGACTTAGACGATCAAGGAAGTAAAGACCCTGAGAATCTCTAAGGCGATGGCTAGTACCAACAAGAACTCCTGTCCAACGATCCTGCACATAGCAAGTAGAGTCATCAAACCCAACAAAGTAGTGCATATCAGCAAGCTGACCAACAGACATAAGGTTCATAGAAAGCTGAGGTACAAATGACACATCAGGAACAATAAAATGAGAAGTAGAGAGAGAGTCTGATGAGTGATCGAACATGAGATGCCATCATTGTCTTTACAAAGGAACCATCCATAACAGTCGACATGATGCAAGATGAGACTTATCCGATGTTATATGAAAAGAAGCTCCAGAGTCCAAAACACATGGAAGACTAGTACCTGACATGGAAGAGGAGGCTATAGCAAGACTGGCAGACCCACTAGGAGGGGCATCAGATGAAGACCGTTGCTAAACTTGAGTCTCAAGAGCCTAAAGTCGTGACTAAAGCCACCCAACCGAGTGACAAGAGTAGAATCCCCAACAGACGCAGGAGTTGTGGCAACAACCACACCACGACGACGACGGTGAGATGTAGGTCGCAACTCTGGATGAAGTCGATAACACCTCTGAACAGGATGGCCAGGCTTCTTGCAGTGAAAGCATAAAGTCTGATCGGATGTAGTATCAGGAAGTGAACTAGGTTGATAAACCTCCTGACGAGGTGTCGCAAGAACAGACTGAGGTAGTGTCGATCCAAAAGACAGAGAGCGAAGTCGAGTCTCCTCAACAATCAACGCAGCAAGGGCCTCCTCCATGGTTGGAAGAACAACACGTCCCAGTAGTTGAGATCGAATAGACTCAAACTCTAGACAAATGCGCATAATAAAGGTAAACATCAAATTCTACGCATCATGACCCACCTTGCCTACACAGCCAGTACATCCAACACAGGAAGGAGGAACCATGGAGGTCAGCTGTCGTGAAATGCGAGTGAAAGAACTGTAGTACTCCTCAATGGACATCTCCTACTGACGTAGATCATGAAGAGTTTGTAGAACAGAAAATCGACACGCTGCATTAGTCTGCTCATAGCGCTGCTGAAGATACTCCCACATCTTGAGAGAACTGGGAAGATCAATGAAATCCATCCTAATTGAAATTTCATCACTATGACATAAAAATACCCATAACACGATCATCAGCACTATGCCATGCAGCAGCCTCCTTCATATCGGTCTTCTTAGTTGGAGGCTCCGTCGTAATATGAGAGAAGACCAATAGACTGAAGAAGCATGCGAACTGATGACGACCACTTACGATAATTCTAACCATCCAGCTTGATATCTGAGGCCAGAAGAGCACCTCCCATACTGAGAGAATGAGGAGAAGCAGAGATACCATGAGCCATTACACCAACTCTGCAATCAAACCGAGGCAAAGGCAGAAGCAATGCCTCGCCCACAATCAAACAAAGCGAGAGTAGTAGCGAGCGGTGCCTCGTCCACAAAGGTAGCGATGCGTTCGCATCGCTGCTTGCCAGCGGTAGAAGTAGCAGTAGAGAGCGAGCGAGTGAAACCTCCAGCGCCGGGCCGCCACGCGCCAAGCAACCGTGGCGCGGGCTGCAGGCTCGGGCCTCCAAGCGCAGCGAGCGGGCCACGCGGGCGAGCTGGCCGGGAAGACTCGAGCGCGGCGAGCGGCGGCGCGGCTGCAGGCTCGGGCCTCCAAGCGCAGCGGCCGGCGTCGGGAACCTCCAGAGGAGAATGCCGTGGGCGAGCCGGCATCGGGAGAAGAAGCGTAACCCCATGCGTCGGGAACCTCCGTGAGGAGAATATCGGGAAGGCTCAGCGCAAGCGAGCGGCGTTGGGGAGAAGAAGCGAACCCGCGAGGGCGAGTGGAGAGGAGCTATGGACCACGCCACCCATCGAGACAACGCACGCGGCGTGAGCCGTTCAAATAAAGGTAGAAGGCGGCGCGAGCTCGATACCATCATTACTACAAAACAGTCATAATAGGCGGTTCATCATGCACGGTTCTTTTGGAACGTCGTTTTTATATCACGAGCGGTTCCTTTTGAAACCGCTCGCGATATCATTATCACGAGCGGTTCGTATTAAGAACCATTCGCGAAGTATCCTGCACGGTTCATGATACGAACCGTGCGCGTGATAATTCACTCATCACTGAGCGGTTGGTATGACGAACCGTCAGGATACTTCCTGACGGTTCTTAATACCAACCGCTCGTGATGAGGTAATTATCGCGAGCGGTTGGATTTAACAACCGCCTCGTAATTTGGATTTACCATGGCCGTATTAAGAACCGTCGTGATGAGGTACTTATCACGCACGTTGTTCAGATTATGAACCGCTCGTGATTTAGTCGCCACGCACGGTTTTGTAGGAAACCGTCTATGATTCGCAACGCGGGAATTAAAATTTTGAAGCTGCGCGCGGAGGCAAAATATTTTGTCGTTGTCCTTATATATTATGGCCGACCTCCTCTCGGGCGCATCTGGTCCTCCTCTCAGGCTCAAACCTCCTTGCTTGGCGATCTTCCTCCGAGCCCTACCGTAGCGCGCCTCGGTCCTCCCAGCCCCAGCCCCGCTACTCCTCCGGCTCAGGTCCTCCCTTACTCCGCAGTCCCCAACCTCTGACGCGGTCTTCCTCCTCAACAGCTAAGAGTCGACGCCGACACCAACGCCGACCTCCTCTAGTCCTCCTCCGACGCCGAGCTCCTCCAGTCCTCCTCCGACGCCGGCGTCTCTGGTATATGAGGTTCTATTGGTACTTTTGTATATGAGCTTCCGTTAGATTCAGATCCAGATTGTATGTATGAGCTTGTGGTACTTTGTGTTAAATTCATATCCAGATTTCTATTAGATTTTCCTCCAGATTTTACTTCTGATGGTACTTGTATATGATTGAGTGTATAAGTGTATCAATGAATCCATGACTTGGGAGACTTGAAAGTTGGGAATCCATGTATGTGTATCAATGAATCCATATTTGGGAGGCTTGGGAAATGACAGTGTATGTGTATGAGTGTATCCATGAAATGAAAGTATTTTTTTGCAATAGAAAAAATTATCACTGATTTGTTCAACAAGAACTGCTCGTGATAATACTATCGCAGCGGTTCTTGTTCGTAACTGTCATGATAGCTATTTTCACAGACGGTTTGAAAACCATCTGTGATGACCGTCTGTTATCACAGACGAATAAATACAGATAGTTCACAAAACCGTCTGTGATGACGGTTTAGAACCGTCTGTAATGACGTTTTGTGTAGTAGTGCATGTTACAAATCAACCTCTCAACCTCTATTAGATGAATATCCAAAGTATATATACCACACAGTAGAAACCCTATAGCACCTCATGGGCCATAATACACACATGGGCCATATACACATATACATAACACTTTTTTCACCTTTAAGAGGGATTTTGTAATTACTTATACTTATTTTTAATATCTATTATACAGTAGGGTTCTCCCCTGTCGTTGTCCTTCATGAAAGAGGAGCTCATTTGCTCCCGCTAGTAACTTGGGTGTAATGTCATAGTAGGATTGTAGGAGTTAGATAAGCCATCGTGCATGACAAACTTGTTTGGTGTTTTGTACAGGTGTGTGCTTGCACATGCACACGTTCGAAGTGAAAAAAGGGAGAAATGCTTACTGGTTCATGAACTGAAACCCAGACTGACTTGGTGACAGAGACAACATCAGTGCTATTTGTGAAATGACTAAGTCCAAGCAGCCCCTTCAGCTGCTGCAATCCAATTACAATGGCAGCTCCTCCCATGAATCCGATGATAGCGGCATGCGACAGAAAATCCACAAGAAAGCCCAGTCTTCAAGAATCAATGCAAAAACCAAATTAGCATATATAAGTAAAGTTCATTTCGATCACAAGATTGCAAAGGATCTACCTGAGCAGACCAAATGCAAATTGGAAGACACCAGTAAGGAATGTCACAGTGAAAACCAATTTTCGGTAAAAAGCTGGATCAACTGCCGGGTGAACTATCTTTTGAATCATTGATGAAAGCAAGATTGACACGATGGCGACTGGCCCAATGGCTATCTCCTAGAGGTCCCCGTTACAGCGTATACAAGAGGTGGCACAACACTTGTATCTTACCACAAAACAGAAACGTATATTCAGAAGGACATCAAAATACACAAAGAAATGCAAAATTTGCTTCCACTTACAAAGACCATATTGCGGATCCAGGTTCGCTAGAGTTGCATATCCAATGCTCTACAATATCAGGCCAATAAAGCAAGTCAGAAATCTCTATGCATTTTAGATTTGTCATGGACAATGTATGCATGTACCGAAAGTCCGAAACTATATTACCAGCCGTCTCAAAAAAGAAGTTACCTGTGGAATGCTAAGGCTTGCAAGAGTAAGGCCAGCCATGAGGTCACTTCGGAAGGACTTCAGACTGTAGCTTTTCCACCAGTCAAATATTGTAAACAGACACTGCAGAATTGACATTGCGCACACAGACAACGTGAAGCGCTTGTCTGCACCTAGGCAACAGACTGCCTTCCTCAACATGCCGGTGAGGCAATTCCACAGGTTCGGGGGCTGTAACGTCCAATTTTCGGATCTTTTGGCAAGATCTTGTGTTCTTGGTTCAAGGAGCTTCAACCCCAAAATTTGCCCAAATCGTTCAAAGATTCGGATTCCCCCAAAAGGCTCAAGCTCCTCCTCCCCAAAATCGCCCTAACCTAACCCTAGTCCCCTAACCTAGCCCTGCTCCTCTTCCTCTTCACGGGCCGCACTGCCGGCAGCCGCAAGCCCTCGCGCGCAAACGCATCCGGCCAAGTTCGCTGCCTGCCCGCCTCGGTCCTCCGCCCCGCCGTCGTGCGGCGCCCGGCGCCGCGCTCGACCCGCCCCATCCCGCTGCCCGCCGCGCCCTCGGCACTCCACCGCCGGATCAAGGCTTCCCCTCGGCCTTTAAAAGCCCCGACGCCTTCCTCCGCTCTCTCATCCCCTTCTTCCCAAGCAAAACCGGCGAGAAGAAGCCGAGACTCACCTTCGCCGCTTCATCTTCCTCGTCTTGCGCCGCTCGTCCGCCGCCGCCGCCCGAGCCCTCTTCTCCGTCGCCGCCGCCTCCCGTGCGTCGCTGCCCCTCTCTGCCGCCGCTGTTGCGCCGTCGTCACCGCGCCTCCCGAGCACCTTCTTCTTCTCGTGTGCGCCGCCGCCGCCGTTTCTCCTCCCGCTTCGCCCTAGCGCCCGCTCGCCTCTCTTTTTCTTTGGCGCGGTCCGCTGGCACACGCGCCCTTGGCCTGGCGCCGCAGGCGAGCCGACGCCGTCGTGGGCGCGCGCTCCTCGGGCCCATTTAGCGCCGGGCGAAAAGCTAGCCTCGGGCGCTTTGCTTTTCTTTCCGGTTGATTTTCTTTTCCTTTTTCTTTTTAATTCAAAAGAGAGGTTTCAAATATTCTTTTCTCCTCGTTTTAGCTCCAAAAATTCATAAGTTTGTTTCTAAAAATTTCTAAAATCAAGTCCTTTCTTTTGGTGCTAGTTTGGTTTATTTTGGAGTTCATTTGATGAGACTTGTTATTTATTTAATTTAATTGCTCGTTTATTTCTTTTCCGATGCGATCGTTCGCGTAGAATTCGGAGCGGAGACCCCACTGATCAAGCTCAAGAGTATCAAGATCATCTAGCCAGTAGACCAAAGTAGTCGACACTTTGATCATATTGAACCTACATTTTATGCAAATTATGTTCTTTTAAATATCAAATTGCATGCTTTATTTCCCTTATGCAAATGTATGTTAAATACCCTAAGGTAGTTAAATGCCATGTTGATGCTTTATTATTAATACACCATCCTTTGATAATTGAATTGCCGTACACCATTGTCACCCTAGTAAATATTGGTAACTATACTAGTTTAGGCTATACTTAAGCGCCATGCTAGTCTTGCTTAAGTATCAGGGTATCATCTACCCATTCATCATCTTTGAAATGAACATGATTTTGGGCGATCATTGGGTGTAAATGACCGAGATGGTTATGGTGTTGTATTTTCCTACCTCTTAAAAACCCTAAAGAAATTGCTTATCACATGCAGGCGGATGGTATGATGGATGGTATGTTGGTGGGTGCTAATGCAGCCCAAGGAATGTTGGTTTGTGGATGGTATGTGGTATGAACCTGGATGGTCCCTAAGGACTTAATCGTGATGACCTCCCAATGTAAAACAAAGACGACCACATGTCTATAATGGTGTCGACTGGCTAAATAATTTGTATCCGTTAGTATGAGTTGCACCAGTGCAGATGACCCGCTACGCCATAAGCCTATGTGGCTATGGGTTGGGGTGTCACGACTTACTGGTCTATGTGGCGTAAGTCGTGTGGCGCAAGAGGGGGTCTGGGAAAGAGTTGACGGGTCTAAGTGAGCGTAACTCTTCTCAGGTGAAACCTTAGCGGGTGTAACAAATACTGGTGAATGCATTGTAAAGGCCTTGTGACGATCTCCCCTTGGCTCACATGTCTACGGAAACATGTGTATATGTCAGGATGATTGTCTCTTGTGGGTAAAGTGTACAACCTCTGCAGAGTGTAATGAACTGTTCGAATAGCCGTGCCCACGGTCAAGGGCGGACATGGGAACTTACAAGAGTTAGTTCATTTATAAAACCTTGTGGGCGGGATAAAATGTGTTGGTCATTGTGACCGGGTTTTGGTTTTCCACAGGTGGATGTACCCCAGTGATGTTAAGTGGTGGATGTAACCGCTATCAAAAATAAGCATGAGGTGGAGGTAACCTCTACTGTTATAAATATTGCACAAGTAATCTCTTTAACAAAATGCAAATTGGTCAAAATGCTAAGTGATAGGACTTTCTAATATTGGTACTCAAAATATTGCTTTGTGCAAATAAATGAACCCGAGCCATCCTTGTTAAGCCTTGCATGTATAATATTGCATACTGTGTGTTGGCTCGCGAGCACGGTAGTTGTGCTCATCCTCGCTCTTTCCCCCCAACCCCCAGAACCCGCAGATCATGGAGACTACACCTACTACGAGGACCTGGACGCCGAGGAGCAAGGACATGAAGAAGAGTAGCATAGTTCCGTAGTCTGAGTCTCGCCTCAGTCTGGTTGGCTCCGTTGGTACTCGTGTACATCCTATATTATCCAAGCCTGTGGCTAATATCGGTCGTACACATGGTACCCCAGTCGCTTGCCTGTGGAGAGACTTACTCTACCCCTTTTGCTTCCGCTAACGTACTCGAGATTTTGTAATGAACTCATTTGGCCTGATCGGCCCTTTTGTAAAACTCGACCCGACGTGGTCTATTTGAACTCTAATGCTTGTATTAACGAACGATTTGGTCTACGCGATGTATGAAATGATTCAGCAATGTGTACTGTGAGCGCTATCTCCGATCCGAGAATAGCGCGACTTTATCACAAAGGATTACGGATTACGAAACCGGTCCTCACAGAGCTGTATCGAGCATACGACTGTAGGAGCCTTAGTTAGTTTGGTCGTTGCCTAAGGTCTTGAGTCTTATTTTCAAAACCTAAGAAAAGCTTTGGCAAAATATAGTGTATTTACTGCTCTTACTTGTCATTCCTAGTTCTGTACTTATCCTACTTCACTTTGATTTATTCTGTTACTGACTTCCTCTTGTTTTCAAAATTTTAGATGGTGCTCAGTCACTCGGCGGCTCTTGGGACTTTTTCTCTCACTGAGAAGACCTCGGAGGCTTCGTGGGGATTTTTCGCCCGGTGATGCGAGATCTCAAGTTACTACCATCCGCCTATCTTCATGGGCCGGATGACTCAGGTTCTGGACCGAGAGACTTGGAGCATGGAGGTTTTCCTCTATGCTAGGGAGGGTGAGTTCAATACTCACACCTTCAAGGCTGAGCACCCCAAGAGCCGTGCTTTGGATGCTGTCCAGGATGTGGCACGACTTGCCGCGTCTCGCTTGTGCGGATGCATGGAGACCTTCTGCGAGCTTCGCCTTCGCTTCCACCCGACTCTCCAGGAGGGAGAGCTTTACCCGGTGATCCGCCACGTCCGGGCAGATGACCCGCACCTGTCACATCAGCTCCAGCTCACGCAGGCCTTGTCGACTGGCCTCGCCAACGCCGTTGACGAGATCGGGACGCCGATTCCTCCTCACGGCAGCTACGAGCACTGGCACCCTCCGTGACAACATGTTGAGAGATGATGAAGCCCACCGCGAGGTAGAGCGGAGAGACGCCGCATTGCGAGTTGGCCCGCCTTAGAGCCGCCATCGCTGCTGCCGCCGCCCGGCTCTGCTGCGCCCGCCTCGCTGCACCGTCGCCGTTCCGGCAACCCGGTGCAGTCGGCGTTTTCCACTGGAGGACCCGCACCTCGCTCACGGCGCGCAAGAAAGTCGTCCACGGCCGACCGACCGCAGCCTTGGAGAGTCGGTAGTGGACGCAGCCCGATCGCGCCGATTCGACGAGTTCGACCGCTGGCGCCACCTCGATCGTTTCGCTCGCCACCATCGATCGCGGCCGTTCTCGATCCCCGGGTAACTGTACCACTTGCGGTGGTAAGCACCCATGAGGGGAGTAGTCAGGATAGCTAGGTTAACTAGCAGTGCTTGCTAGGTAGTCTTTTGTTTGCAAGCACTTTCTTTATCCACCTTTTGTAGGCGTTGTGTTTGTATCTCGTGTCATGGCTTTGCATGGCCTATATGCTGTGTCCTAGGAGTCATGTAACACTTACCCCTAATATTAATGAATTGCAGCCATTCGGCTTTGTATCGCATTTGTGTTGTTCGTTCAATTTGATTTCTTTCTTCGTGTGTGCCTTAGAGGCCAGTGAACCTCATATACCCTCTCTAGTTCTAAGCCTTAGTGTTTCTTCAGATGGCACCAAGGAGAGCTGCTGCCCGACCAGTGGTGCTTTCGCGTGAGCCGTGGAAGAGGCCGTGGCTATGGCCGTGGTCGTGGACAAGACCTACCTCCCCACCGCCGAGCATCCAACAATGGCACAAGTTATGCAACAACAAGCCCAAATCCTTCAAGCCTTGCTCGCTAATCAACAAGCGAGAGCGCCGATCGCCACTCTAAGCCGTGGCGATTTCCTCGTAACAAGACCTCTTACCTTTGCCTCGTGCAGATGAACCTCGAAGCGTAAGATTGGCTCGTGGATACCGAGAAGAAGCTCCGCCAGCCCGATGCTCGAGGAAGACAAGGTGGACTTTGCCACTCACCGCTTGAAAGGAGCGCCGCGCTTGGTGGGAAAACTACCTCGCCGCTCAAGGTGGTGAAAGCCCGATGCGAGAAGAAGAGATCGGCAAAGAAGATCCGCTCTCGGAGATCGCAGATCCGCCATGTTGAAGCAATTGCTTGAAATGCAATACCGACGAAACCGCAACCGCATGGCAGCCAATCTCTGGAGCGAGTTCAAGATCGCCAGACTAACTTTGTACTCTTTGGTACAATGAGGCTAAAGAAGAATGAGTTTAGAACTCTCAAGCAAGGTCAAATGACGATCAATGAATATCTAACCAAGTTTAACTGACTTGCTCGCTACGCTCCCAAAGGCGTAAATGATGAAGAAGAGAAGATAGACCGCTTTGTGGAAGGAATGCGTGGAGACATGAGAAGCCGACTTATCCTCCATGATTTCCTAGCTTCCACCACTTGATCAACAAAGCCCTCGTCTTTGGAAAACGAGAAGAAGATTGCGGAAGTAAGCCGCAAGAGAAAGATGGTATTCCAGAAGCCGCAAGGTGGCTTTCCTCATAAGTCAACATTCCCTGGCAACTCATCTTTTAAGCCAGCTGTAGTTTCTCCACAAGGAACTCAAGCTCCAGCCCCGCGTACCAATGGGAATGGTTTCCGCATCCTTCGTTCCACGGACACTGCAACAAGCAACCCAAAGAGCTCATCTCCATTGTTTCCTTTGTGGAGTGAGAGGACACTTCGCCAATCGATGCCCTCAACGTCGAACACTCCCGCGAAGTTCAACTCGTGAGCCACACCACCAAGGTCAAACATCGCCTCAGCAGAACCATCGGGCCCGCAAGCACCTAGATCTACCTCGACACCAAACCGCGCCATGTGAACCATGTCACGGCCGAGGAGGCTCGTGAAGCTACAGGAGTTCTAATGGGTACGTTCTGTTAAATCGGCACCAAGACAAGTTTTGTTTGATTTCGAGCTTCGCATTCTTTCATATCAAGAAAATTTGTTGAAAGGCTTAAGTTGCCAACCTTTAAGCTAAAGAAACCCGTGGTACTTAGTTCACCTGGGACCCTTGACTACCATCTTAGTAAGTCCCCAGTAGAGATTGCTATGGAAAATTCTGGATTCCTAGCAAACCTCTTAGTGCTTGATCCCAAACTCGGATATCATCCTAGGGATGGATTGGTTGGCCCGATACTAAGGTATGATAGGATCGTACAAGCAGGAAGGTGGTACTCACCAAAACCCGGGCACCACAATAAAGGTTAATGTAGACCGCTTCTCGTGTTTGGATCGCACAATCCATAACCTCGAGAGGGTGACTCTGGAAACAACACCTGTAGTTCAAGACTACCCGGAAGTTTTTCCAGAAGAATTGCCTGGCATGCCACGCATCGAGACATAGAATTTGTGATCAACCTAAAGCCAGGAACAGCCCCAATTGCCAAGAGGCCATATAGGATGGCAGTTGATGAGCTTGAAGAGCTTAAGGTACAAATGGAAGAATTACGGGAAAAAGGATTTATTAGACCTAGCTCGTCCCCACTGGGTTCGCCAAGATTTTTGTAAAGAAAAGGATGGCACCGCTGCATTGTGTGTGGATTACAGAGCCCTCAATGAGGTGACCATCAAGAATAAGTATCCTTGCCCCGCATTGATGATCTATTCGATCACCGTCGAGCAACAAGATGTTCTCCAAGATAGACCTAAGGTCGATACCACTGAGTTAAGATTAGGTGAGGACATCCTAAGGCGACTTTACCACCCGGTATGGCTTGTATGAGTTCACGATTATGTCGTTTGGCTTGACCAATGCGCCACCTACTTCATGAACCTTATGAACAAGGTATTCATGGAATACCGGATAAGTTTGTTGTCGTGTTCATAGGCGACATCTTAATCTATTCCAAGACCAATGAGGAACATCTTGAACATCGCATTTGGTCCCGAGAAGCTTAAAGAACATCATTTGTATGCCAAGTACGCAAGTGTGAATTTTGGCTTCAAGAGATCGATTTTCGGACATATCGTATCCATTGGAGGAGTCGCATTGACCCATCCAAAGTAGAAACCGTGTTGGGATGGAAACAACCAACCTCGATGACCGAAGCGCGTAGTTTTCGGAATGGTGGATACTACTGACGCTTCATTGAAGGATTCTCCAAACTATCGGCACCAATGACCCACCTGCTCAAGAAGGAAAAGAAATGCGAATGGATGAAGCTTGTGAAAAGAGTTTCCAAGAGTTGAAGAAGAAGTTAACTCATCGCACGGTGTTAGTCTTGCAGGACATACACAAGGACTTTGAAGTCTATTGTGATGCTTCGCGCTAAGGTCTTGGCTGCGTACTTATGCAAGGAGGAAACGTCGTAGCATATGCATCCGCACAACTCCGCCCACATGAAGACAACTATCCAACTCATGATTTGGAGTTAGCACCGTAGTGCATGCCCTAAAGATTTGGCGGCATTACTTGATTGGGAATCATTGTAATATCTATACGGACCACAAGAGTCTTAAGTATATTTTCACCTGCATGCACCTCAACCTCCGACAAAGGAGATGGTTAGAAGCGATTAAGGATTACGACTTGGATGTTCATTACCATCCTGGGAAGGCTAATGTAGTGGCCGATGCATTAAGCCGTAAGTCCTACTGCAAAAATGTTATGGTTCAAGAGTATCAACCTGAGCTTTGCAAGGAATTAGAGGCACTTAACCTCGAGTTAGTAGAACAAGGCACCTTAGCAGCTATGGAAGTTCAACCAACCTTAGAAGAACAAGTCAAGACCGCTCGAAAGGACACCTGAGTTCATAAATTTAAACACCTCATAGCCAAAGGAAAGGCCTCAAAGATGGTGGAAGACCAACAAGGAATCCTATGGTATGGGAAACGTCTCTTTGTTCCCCACCAAAAGGAGCTCAAAGAATTGATTCTAAAAGAAGCCCATAGCTCAGCATATACCATACACCCAGGCAGCACCAAGATGTATCAAGATATGAAGATTCTATATTGGTGGCCGCGAATGAAAAGGGACATCGCCGAGTTCGTAGCTTGTTGCGATGTGTGCCAACGGATCAAGGCAGAACATCAGAGACCCGCAGGATTGCTGCAACCACTTCAAATCCCTCAATGGAAGTGGGAAGAAATTGGAATGGATTTCATTACGGGCCTGCCGAGAACCAAGACCGGATATGATTCCGTATGGGTCATAATCGACAGATTAACCAAAGTTGCCCATTTCATCCCTGTGAAGACCACCTACAAGGGAGATAAATTAGCCGAGTTATACATGGCTCGTATTGTATGTCTGCATGGAGTACCCAAGAGGATAGTCTCGGATCGAGGTTCTCGTTTACCTCGCATTTACGGGCTAGTCTCCATGATGCACTTGGAACTCACTTGAACTTTAGCACAAAGATATCATCCTCTCGATGATGGATGTATGAAAGGGTAAATCAGATTCTAGAAGACATGCTTGGGCTTGTGCTTTAGAGTTTACTGAGATCGGGAGAGATGTCTACGTGATGCGAGAAGTCGCCTACAACAACGATTACCAATCCGGTTTGAAGATGTCCCGTTTGAAGCACTCTATGGGAGAAAATGCGAACTCCCTTGCATTGGTCGAGAATCGGGAGAAGGTTATATCTTGGACGGATACTCAAGCAAGCGAAGAGAAAGTCGATTGATCGAGAGATCGTCTACAAGTCGCTCAATCCGCACGAGAAAAGTTATGCGACAACCGCCGAGAGAGTTAACTTTCGAAGTTGAGATCATGTATACCTCAAAGTGTCACCCTTCGAGGAATGCGGAGGTTTAAAGTGAAAGGCAAGCTTGCGCCAAGATACATAGGCCCGTTCCCAATCACGCTAAGCGTGGAGAGGTAGCATATCAACCGGAATTACCAGGAAATTTGTCAGATGTCCACAATGTGTTCCATGTTTCTCAGCTCAAGAAATGCCTCAGAGTACCAGAAGAGCAAGCTCCAATTGAAACCATTGCACTCCAGAAAGACTTGTCGTATCCAGAACATCCGATCAAGATTCTTGATGTCGTGGAGAAGCAAACAAGGCGTCAGATCATCCGCTTATGCAAAGTGCAATGGAGCAACCACTCGGAGAGAGAAGCCACGTGGGAGCGTGAAGATCAGCTGAAGTTGGATTACCCCTACCTATTCTCTGAGGAGCTCGAATCTCGGGGTCGAGATTCTTTTTAAGGTGGGTAGGTTTTGTAACGTCCAATTTTCGGATCTTTTGGCAAGATCTTGTGTTCTTGGTTCAAGGAGCTCCAACCCCAAAATTTGCCCAAATCGTTCAAAGATTCGGATTCCCCCAAAAGGCTCAAGCTCCTCCTCCCCCAAAATCGCCCTAACCCTAACCCTAGTCCCCTAACCTAGCCTGCTCCTCTTCCTCTTCACGGGCCGCATGTGCCGCACCGAGCCGCCGCCTCGCGCGCGCCAACGCATCCGGCCAAGTTCGCTGCTCGCTCGCCTCGGTCCTCCGCCTCGCCGGTCGTGCAGCGCCCGGCCGCCGCGCCTCGACCCGCCCCATCCTCGCTGCCCGCGCGCGCCTCGGCACTCCCACCGCGGATCAAGGCTTCTCGGCCTTTAAAGCCCCGACGCCTTCCTCCGCTCCTCTCATCCCCTTCTTCCCAAGCAAAACCGGCGTAAGAAGCCGAGAGACTCACCTTCGCCGCCGCTTCATCTTCCTCGTGCGCGCTGCTCCGTCGCCGCCGTCGCGCCCGAGCCCTCTTCTCCGCTGTCGCCTCCCGTCGCGTCGCTTGCCCCCTCTGCCGTCGCTTGTCGCCGTCGTCACCGCGCCCTCCGAGCACCCTTCTCCGTGTGCGCCGCCGCGCGTTTCCTCCTCTTTCGCCTAGCGCCCGCCGCCTCTCTTTTTCTTTGGCCGCAGTCCGCGCCACGCCGCGCGCCCTTGGCTCGCCGCGCGAGCCGGACGCTCGTGGGGCGCGCGCGCCTCGCCCATTTAGCGCGGCCGAAAAGCTAGCCTCGGGCGCTTTGCTTTTTCTTTTCGGTTGATTTTCTTTTCCTTTTTCTTTTAATTCAAAGAGAGGTTTCAAATATTCTTTTCTCCTCGTTTTAGCTCCAAAATTGAAGTTTGTTTCTAAAAATTTCTAAAATCAAGTCCTTTCTTTTGGTGCTAGTTTGGTTTATTTTGGAGTTCATTTGATGAGACTTGTTATTTATTTAATTTAATTGCTCGTTTATTTCTTTTCCCCATCGATCGTTCGCGTAGAATTGGAGGAGCCAGGAGACCCCACTTCGATCAAGCTCAAGAGTATCAAGATCATCTAGCCAGTAGACCAAGTGAGTCGACACTTTGATCATATTGAACCTACATTTTATGCAAATTATGTTCTTTTAAATATCAAATTGCATGCTTTATTTCCCTTATGCAAATGTATGTTAAATACCTAAGGTAGTTAAATGCCATGTTGATGCTTTATTATTAATACACCATCCTTTGATAATTGAATTGCCGTACACCATTGTCACCCTAGTAAATATTTGGTAACTATACTAGTTTAGGCTATACTTAAGCGCCATGCTAGTCTTGCTTAAGTATCGGTATCATCTACCCCATTCATCATCTTTTGAAATGAACATGATTTTGGGCGTCATTGGGTGTAAATGGTGAGATGGTTATGGTGTTGTATTTTCCTACCTCTTAAAACCCTAAAGAAATTGCTTATCACATCTGGGCGGATGGTATGATGGATGGTATGTTGGTGGGTGCTAATGCAGCCCAAGGAATGTTGGTTTGTGGATGGTATGTGGTATGAACCGCCCAGATGGTCCCTAAGGACTTAATCCTGTGATGACCTCCCAATGTAAAACAGTACGACCACATGTCTATAATGGTGTCGACCTGGCTAAATAATTTGTATCCGTTAGTATGAGTTGCACCAGGCAGATGACCCGCTACGCCATAAGCCTATGTGGCTATGGGTTGGGGTGTACGACTTACGGGTCTATGTGAGCGTAAGTCGTGTGGCAAGAGGGGTGCAGGAAAGAGTTGACGGTCTAAGTGAGCGTAACTCTTCTCAGGTGAAACCTTAGCGGGTGTAACAAATACTGGTGAATGCATTGTAAAGGCCTTGTGACGATCTCCCCTTGGCTCACATGTCTACGGAAACATGTGTATATGTCAGGATGATTGTCTCTTGTGGGTAAAGTGTACAACCTCTGCAGAGTGTAATGAAGCTGTTGAATAGCCGTGCCACGGTCAAGAGGCGGACATGGGAACTTACAAGAGTTAGTTCATTTATAAAACCTTGTGGGCGGGATAAAATGTGTTGGGTCATTTGTGACCGGGTTTTAGTTTTCCACTGGTGGATGTACCCAGTGATGTTAAGTGGTGGATGTAACCGCTATCAAAAATAAGCATGAGGTGGAGGTAACCTCTCTTTGTTATAAATATTGCACAAGTAATCTCTTTAACAAAATGCAAATTGGTCAAAATGCTAAGTGATAGGACTTTCTAATATTGGTACTCAAAATATTGCTTTGTGCAAATAAATGAACCCGAGCCATCCTTGTTAAGCCTTGCATGTATAATATTGCATCTTGTGTGTTGGCTCGCGCACGTAGTTGTGCTCATCCTCGCTCTTTCCCCCAACCCCAGAACCCGCAGATCATGGAGACTACACCTACTACGAGGACACGGACGCCGAGGAGCAAGGACATGAAGAAGAGTAGCATAGTTCGTAGAGTCCGAGTCTCGCCTCGACGGTTGGCTCGTTGGTACTCGTGTACATCCTATATTATCCAAGCTCGTGGCTAATATCGGTCGTACACATGGTACCCCAGTCGCTTGACTGTGGAGAGACTTACTCTACCCCTTTTGCTTCCGCTAACGTACTCGAGATTTTGTAATGAACTCATTTGGCCTGATCGGCCCTTTTGTAAAACTCGACCCGACATGGTCTATTTGAACTCTAATGCTTGTATTAACGAACGATTTGGTCTACGCGATGTATGAAATGATTCAGCAATGTGTACTGTGAGCGCTATCTATCGATCCGAGGAATAGCGACTTTATCACAAAGGATTACGGATTACGAAATCCGGGTCCCTGAGGGCTCGCCCGTGCGGCACTAAGTTCGCAAAACTCGTCCCTTTGGGCTGGATGGCTCGCTTGCCATGGGTTCCATGGCTGGTTTCGAAGTGTTTGGGTGAACTCCACGAGGAACTGTTGAGATTCCATCACATCATATTGGCGCATCCAGATTTCAAAGGCTAGCAGCAGAAGTCCGAGTGAATCTTGGGCGCTTCAGTAGAATTTGACTACTCTATGCTGGCCATCCAAGGTGGTATTTATAATTCTTGTTAGACCATGTGGCCAGGTCTAGAATATTTTAGTGATGAATAATTGACAATGTTGGGTACTGGTGTTATTTGAGGCGTGTGGCGTGTGTGGACTTATGTTGGTCAAGTTGAAAAGAACTTGTGCTGGGAAAAGATGTGTTTTGATCTTTACATGTGCAGGGTAACTCGGAGGCGATCGTGCTATACGGCAGTGACCGGGAGGTGACTTGGTGCGAAGTCATGGTTCAGAGGGTCAAGGATGCAGGAGGAGATGGTCGGGCTCGAGTTGGGGCGCATAGAGATCAAAGATGGATGATGTGTGTTGGAGCTATAGGAGTGCGGCCTGGAGGCTACGACATATGACGATTTTGGGTGTCCAAAATTGATTATGTAATCTGATGTAAAAGCCCACGTATTGGGCCCTGTGATTATTGGGCCGTACGTGGGTAATTAAGTGCTAATGCTAGAAGGCCCATTAGGGGTTTTAGGGTTATTGCTCACGTGTATGAGCTGTAGGTATAAATAGCATGTCGCGGCCGATGCTCTGGTGTGGGCGTGAAAAGGACTAGTTGAGGGCCGGCGGCTTGCAGATGTTTTTATCTATTGCGCATTAGAGCGATTGTGTGATTGGGTGCTCCTGGCGGCGGCTGCAGAGAAAAAATTAGGGCCGGCGACTGTTGTTGACGCTGGCACTTTTGCTCGGACGTGTGAGGACGATTGCAGCCATGGCTTTTGTATAGTGTGAGGAAAAACAATGCTGTTGATTGATTGATGGGACACATGCTTTTGCATGGTGATTAAGAGCAACATATTTTAGAATTGTGATCTCCAGAGAAGGTACGTGAGAAAGTATTGAATTGAGTACATGCATGCATGATTTTATAGTATTGCTTTTCTAGCTACCTGTGCTACACGAGAGACAAGGGGTTTGTAGGGTTTTTTTTTTCCCAGCAGCTGTTAGTTTTTAGCTTCTGAAAACTGATCTAGGGAAGGCTACGGGAGGTACATGCATGTAGCGGCTGTGTCAGCGGAAGAAAATTGCTAGCAGCGGCTTGATCTTTTAGGCATTAGGAGCGGCAGGCTTTGCAGGAAACAAAGACACGCGTAGTAGGAGGCAAAGCAGGACACACACACGACTACGGGAGGTGCACACTGAGGTTTTATCTTTACAGTGTGAAAAATCTTCCACAATCATTCACCCCCCTCTGATTGCCATTAGCGATCCTACAATTCTCTTGGTTTATGGTTGGTACTGTTGAACAAAGAAGGCAGAACATTTTAAAGGGCCTGTGCCTACTAGCTCTTGGTTTATGCTGGGTACTGCTGAAGAAAGAAGCCAACACATTCTAAAGGACATGTGCCTACTATTCTGAAGTCACATTCAGTATACAAGGGGGGCTCATTGCATTCTGATAATTGAATTGATAATGATGTTTTTCTTTGGCTCTGCATGTGTGCTTCTAGTGCACCACAAAACTTCAACTATAGCTAAATTTCCGACCATGATTGCTCCACTAGACTTTGATTTCCTGGAAATGCAGGGTCCAAATCCTGCATTGTTTTTGTCTGTGTGAGTATTTTCCAGTAATCATGTAATTAATCACTTTTGATTTTGTTATATGGACTTTACATCCATGCACTTCAGAACAAACCTTCAGAGTTGAGATCTATGGTAAGCTTCTAGAATGCTTTTGCTGAACTAAAATAAGGCTCAACTTCCAATTCTGAATGTATATTGCTGATTTGGTATTTAGACTAAAGGCAAAGCTACGGCAAGCACAAGGGTGCATGGTTGTGGATAAAGGGCACATCATGTTTGCTTACAGGAACTTAATTGGTCCATTCACTTTCTGAGAGGAACCTTGGACCTTTCACGTTGGCCTTGAGAAAAGTAGCATGCATGAATGCATAGACACTATGCTGGTGCATTATTGTTTATAATGGACCATGCTGGAGCTGCTCGTGGCAACAATGTCCACAGAGGTCAGCACTTAAAACTATTGATCGCGTGAGTGAGAATCGTCATGCCAGCCTTCTGCAAAGGAGCAGCAAGCAGCACTTAAAAAAGGGTTTGAATTATTAGGAGATGGTTTTCTAGAACCAGCAGATTAAACAGCAAGAGAATAAGTCTTTATACTATTACTTAAAAGACTCCGTTGGTGAATGGTGGTGATAGTACGTCATCCCCTCCTACCTCCCTAAAAACCTCTAACAAAACCCAGAAAAAATCAGTCGCTGATGGAGCTCACTTTGAATGCGATCAGTGCGACGCGAGGATGGCGATGCAGGCGGGGCGGGGCGGTGGGCCGGGGCGGAGCTCGGCCGGGTGACTCAGCAAAACTGAGAGCGTGGCGCAGGCCTAGAGGATTAGAACAATGACCCTCCAATGTCCTCTCTAATCACTCACCATAATCTGGATTATTTGTGAAGAAGATGTCCTGTTATACTCTCTTTGCCAACCAAGAAATTCAAGACGCAGCATCCATGGAGACAGAAGGATAATTGCATTAAAGATTAATGGTCTAAGACTAATAAAAAAGAAGTGATTGTAGAACTTTGGATAATTTTGTCATATACCATGTTAGTGCACAGCTGATTCTCATTTGCCTTCATTTTTTTCCGAGAACACACAAAAGCTTTGGATGTCATTCATTAAAAAGAAAGATTGATCCAAGAAAGGGTCTACAACAACGACACGGTACTTTAAGTTACGCACCAAAATCTTACAACGACCCGGTGCTTACATTAGGGCACCCGCCAACATAAAAATCTGAAAAGAAAAGACAGTATAAAACAGCACTACGAGAGCCATAAACTCAAATATACCGCTCTTGCCTCAACCCATAACATGCCTTCTTGTTTGATCACTTCCACCATGTCTTGCAAGGTACGAGATGTATTATTAAAGACTCTAGCATTCCTCTCCTTCCACAGCTGCCACATGATCAAAATTATCAGCATGTCATATCCTTTTCTATGTTCTGAGACAACTTCCTTTCTTGAATCAATCCACCAGTTCGTCAAGCTGACAGCCCCATCAGGTGTGAGCAGACCATGATCTGATGTAGAAAGAATTTCATACCAAACTTGTTTGGCCATCACGCAATCCATTACAAGATGTTGTATTGTCTCATCCTCTTGATCACATAACACACAAGATTCTGGATGTTGTATCCCTCTTCGTCTCAAATGATCTGTTGTCCAACATCTTTTTTGTATCACCAACCAAGTGAAAAACTTACATTTTAGCAGTGCTCTTGACTTCCAGAGTTGCTTGCTGCAAGACATCTTTAAAGCTCCGTTAAAAAAGGCTTTATAAGCGGAGTTTGCAGTGTATGATGATGAAGACGATCACTTCTAACAAATGATGTTTTCTCGACCTTCTTGTAGCTGAAACTGTGACACCTTGTTCAACAACAACAAAAATTCTCTCAAGGCTATAATCGATAGACCTCCCTTGATGTCTCTGATCCATTCATTATTGACTAGAGCATCCTTCACCAAGCGATTTTGTTTTACTTTCCTGCTGACTAGATGCCACAGATTTGGTGCAACAATTTTCACTATAGTGTCATCCAACCAGTTATCTTCCCAAAATAATGCAAGATTGTCATCCCCTACTTCCACTTTAATAGAAGCTTCAAACATAGCTTGCGCTGTTCTCTCTTGTTGCATATAAATATCTAACCAAGCCCATGTCTTTGTTAACTCTTTTCAACCATAACCATATTAACCTCAATGCATATCCCATTATTTTTAGATCTAACAAACCAATACCACCATATTCCAATGGTCGACAAACTTTGCTCCAACCGACTAGGCTTTTTCCTCCTTTAATTGCTTCCTCTCCTGACCATAAAAAACGTTTCCTTCTCTTGTCTATTTCTTTAATCAGCCCTTTCGGGAGTTCCATCGCCATGAGTTCATAAATTGGTATGGCTGCCAAAATATGCTTAACAACTATCAATCTGCCTCCTGAACTCAACAATGAACCTTTCCATTTGGGCAGCTTGACAACCACCTTGTGGACGATTGGTTGGAGATGAGCTCGTAGCCACTTGATGGATAGTGGAAGTCCTAAATAGGAGCAAGGAAAATCCTTAATCTGATAATGAAAACTATCCTATGTTATTTTCAGTTCTTCCTTAGAATAAATGGGCGTGGCTAAGCACTTCTCCAAATTTGTGTGTAAACCAGATGCTTCACCAAAATATTCGAGCAACTTTTTCACTATTTCAAACTCAATCAAAGAAGGGGGTGACCAGCATCATTACATCATCTGCATAAAAGATGCGTAATATTTTATACTTGTATGACCTGTGGGCTACAACAAATTCCTTTCACCGGCTTTCTGAACCATCTTGTTAAGAACTTCCATGAAAAGAAGGAACAACAATGGTGACAAAGGGTCACCCTATCTCAATCCACGCTCATGACTAAACAGTTGTCCCAGCTGCCCATTCAACAAAACTCTAGTGCTTGCCGCTGATAGTAACAAAGAGATCCAGTCTCTTCAACGCACACCAAAACCTCTGAGCCGCATAACCTCAAGCAAGAAAGGCCACAAGACTGTATCAAAAGCTTTCGCAATATCTAACTTGAGGAGTATCTTAGTATTCTTTTTCTGCTGACATAGCTTGGCCGCACATTGGACATATTTGAAATTATCAAGAATGGAACGTCCTTTTATAAAAGCACTCTGATTCAAATCTACTAGCTTCCGGAGATGTCGGAATAGATGTGTTGCTAGGAGTTTCAACACCAATTTTGCAAAATTATGAATCAAACATATTAGCCGGAAATCCTTTAGTGTAATAGCCTCTATCTTTTTTGGAATTAATGTGATAAGTGCTCCATTCATCCTGAAAAAGTTTCTACCCTGCAAGTTAAAAACTGCTTGCATAGCCTTGACCACATCCTCTTTAATCACCTGCCAAGCTATCTTGTAAAAAGGCTAGTAAACCCATCAGGATACGATGCTTTTTTCAATGGTTAATTCTTGATCACATCCCAAATTTCTTCTTTAGAAAAAGCTTCCTCAAGATCGGTAAGGTCTTCTTGTTGCCAATCAAAGGCTTGCAGATTTAGAGTGTATTGCTTATCCCAGAAGTTCCCATGATTTCTTTGAAATGATCGCAACGCTTGCCGCTTATTGTCCTCATCGAATAACAACTCTTCATCATTCTTCAAATAAGGTATGAAATTCTTCCTACAACGCGAGCTTGCATGGAGATGAAAGAACCAGTGTTAGCATCACCATCTTTCGAGTCAAACGAGATCTTTGTCGATCAATAGTGTGCTCCAAAGATGCGGTCAGAGGCATGTTTTCTTTAGATCCTTTCGCAGCCATGATTCCATATCCGAGAGTACACAGTTTTCTAAAGCTTTGTCTAGTCGAAATATCACCTCTTTGGCCACCCAAAGTTACAACTTGATATTACCAACCGTTTTTGATTCCAACTTTGCGAGCTTTTGAAGTATTCTTGGAAAGAAAATTCGGACACTTGAGAGGATCTAGTACATCCCGCGGACATGGACCACGGCTTCCTTTACAACATCCAGAATCAGTCAACTTTGTCCAATAAGTTTCAAATGAAACCGCCTTTTAAAATAGAATGCACAACTTGTGGATAGAAGGAGGGCAATGATCTCGAGAAGGAAGATGAAAGAGCTTGTAAGAAACAATCCGGAAAAGCTTCTTCCCAATCAAGCTGAAATCAACACACGATCCGGTCTCATGAGCGCTGGCCTTTCCGTTCGTTACTCCAAGTAAATTTTTGCCATGTAGGTGAACATCTTTCAGATCCAGCTCATCAATAAACCTCTGAACCTCCCCATGTTTATGCGATTTAGGTTCAAATTGTTTTTATCCTTTGCCAAGTAGATCATATTGAAATCCCCAACAATAGCCCATGGCCCTTGACAACACAATCGATTGCGAAGTTCATCAAGAAAAACAACTTTATCTACATCCTCTTGAGGTCCATAGACAGTTAGCCACCAAGATTCCATCAATCCATGGAAAACAAACTTCACGGTAATTGAAAAGGTGTCAACAAAAATATCCGAACCCGAAACGACACTATCTCGCCAAGCAATGAGAATACCTCCATGGGTTTGGGATGCGAGCAAGTAAGCAAAAACAAATATTCTTGTCCAAGAGTTTGTAATATAATGGAATTGGAAATGACTTCCAATTTAGTCTCGAAGACACACGATAGAAGCCTTCACACTTTTAACTCTGCTCATAAATGGCATCTCTACGGGCTTTAGAATTGAGCCCTTACATTCCACACCAAAATGCTATAACTCATTTGAAAAGAATCAACCAGCAAACAATGAAGAAGACTCCTTGTGACTAAGCCACCATCACTTCCACAGAACTTGATCAAGCATATGCCCCATCGAGATCTTCTCGGCAATTTCTTGCCAAAGAGTTTCGCGATTGCCTCTATCTCGGACTCAAAGTGGCTGTCAAAGATTTACGAATATGCTGTCGAGCTTTGTGTCGGACCGGATTTCTAATCCGAATCCTTTGTGAATATCTTGTGCTATTCCTGGATCGATAGATAGCACTCACGAGATACATTCTTTGAATCATTTCATACATGGCGTAGAACCATACCATTCATTAATTAACACAAAAGAGTTCACATAGACCGCGTCAGGTCAGGTTTTACAGTACGGGCCGAACAGGCCAAATTTATTACATTACAAAAGAGCGACGGTAGTTATAGCGGAAGCAAAAGGGTGAGAGCTCATCTCTACACAGGCAAGCGTGGGCAACTCAGTGTACAATCGATATTAACCAAGGACACGGATAATATCGGATGTGCATAAGTACCAAAGAGTCCGCTAGACTGGGACGAGACCTAGACTATAGAACCTAGACTATTCTTCATCGACTCCATGCCCATGGACTTCTGGTTCCTCGTAGTAGGCATAGTCTCCTTCATCTGCGTTATCTGAAGGGTTTGGGGGAGAGCGAGAATGAGCACAACTTCCGTGCTCGCGAGCCAACACACAATGCAATAATATACATGCAAGGCTTACCAAGGAAGGCTCGGGTTATTTTATTCGCTAAAGCAATGTTTTCAATTATCATAACTACAAATTCCTATCACTTAGCATTTTAACAAATTGCATTTGGTTAAAGAGAATAATTGTGCAATATTTATAATAAAGCAGAGGTTCCTCCACCTTCATGCTTATTTTGATTGTGGTTACATCCACCACTACACAACAGGGTAAGGAGACCCGGAAAAGCGTTCTCAGGGCTAGGTGAGCCCGCCACGATTTCCATACCACCCACAAAGGATTTTTGAAAATAGAACTAACTCAAGTTAAGTTCCCATGTCCGCTTTGACCGTAGGCACATTTGTTTAAACAGTTTATAACTCTGCAGAGATTGTACACTTTACCCACAAGAGACAATTAACTCATTGCCCTACGATTAGTAGTCGTGTAGTCGAGAGGTTGTCACAATAACTTTTCTAAATATCTCGCCCCTTCCTCGTCTCACCCATATGGGGTTATGCCCATCGTTGCGCGGGATGTCCACCTCGGCCCGGGCGTGGCGTGGCTACACCTCGGCGTGGCGAACTTCACCCTTGACTCGGTGTCCCATCCAAGCCCGACATACCCGAGCTTGTGCCCCTTTAACCCTCCGGTGAGATGATTTTCAGGATTTGATAAATGTACTAAGCCAAGTCGCGGTTTGTTGCGGACTTGTGGTTGTACTGTTATACACAGGAGGTCGTGACAAGATTAAGTCCATAGGGTTATGCGGACGGCTCAACCACATTCCCGCCATTCTCGTGCTACATCCGCACCACCATCTTACCATCCGCCTGCACGGGTATTAGCGATTTAGGGTTTTGAGATGTAAATACAACAATTCAACCATCTCGGTCATTTACATAATGTTGCCCAAATCATTTTGTTTGAAATGATGATGATTAGGACATTTTAATGTCGGTATTTAAGCAAGTCTAGCATGTCGCTTAAGTACAACCTATAACTAGTATTACCATATAGTTACTAGGGTGACAACGGAATTAAGGGATTCAAATTATCAAGGATGGCATATTAATTAATTATTCCACAATGGGTATTTATCTACCTTAAACATTAACATACATTGATTATGAAATTAAAGCATGCATTTTGCTATTTTTAAAGAACATAATTTACATGAAATGTAGGCTCAATATGATCAAAGTATTGACTCGCTTGAGTGTAGGAAGAGGGTCCGAGTAGTCTTGTTCTTGATCAACGAGGAGGTCTCAGGTGTCTCCGAACTCTACGTGAGTAAATCTGGAAAAAAGACACAAAAGGCAAAAGGACCAATAAATACACAAGAATACCCAAATAAACTCCAAAATGAACAAAACCTATGCCATTAGCAAGGTCTTGATTAAACAAATTTTTAGAAATTTACTTTACAATTTTGGAGTTGAAATGGGGAGTTATTAATTTTGAGTCTTACTTTTAAAATAAAATAGAAAGCAGAAATCGAAAATCACAAAAAAAAAACCAAAATCGGCCGCAGCCAATTTCGGCCCGCCAGACTGCAGGTGTGGCTTGCCAGCGCATGGCGCGAGGCGCCCAGAGAGGCGCTGCCCTAAAGAGCCGAGGGCGCGGGAGAAGGAGAGAGAACGGGCGGCGGCGCGCGCGGGAGGAAGGGTCTCGAGCGCGGCGGCGGAGCCCAGCGCCGGCGGTGGGGAGGAAGCGGGCGGGAGGCTCTACGGTGGTGATGAAGGCGGCGAGAGGGCCACCGGCGGCGGCGGCGGCAACGGAGGAGGACGGCGGCGGCAGCGGCGACAAGCGGAGGTAAGCCCTCGGCTTTCTTCTTCCTCTCCTTTCTACCTCTTCTTGCTCGGGAAAGGGGCGGGTTGAAGTGGGGAGGCGAGATGGGGGTCGGGGCCGAAGGGGGCTTTATAGCCGGCGGGGGGGGAGGGCGAGGGGTCCGGGAATCGCGGGGCACCAGTGAGCGCGGAGGCGGGGCGGGGCGGGGCGGTGCGGCGAGCGGCGGCGGCGGCGGTGGCGGTTGAGTGGACGTGTACTCGCGAAGTGGAGTGGGTGGGGAGAAGACGGCGCGGCGGCGAGGACGG
The DNA here is from genome assembly GCA_036346255.1 of Ampelocalamus luodianensis. Lineage (NCBI taxonomy): Eukaryota > Viridiplantae > Streptophyta > Magnoliopsida > Poales > Poaceae > Ampelocalamus > Ampelocalamus luodianensis. The sequence continues at coordinate 8,357,419 of CM070622.1, forward strand.
CACTGGCGCAGAGGGGTCCGGCGAGGGCGGGTCGGTGGGAGGTGACGCGCCGCACGTGGGGTTGACGGCGCGGGTCAAAGCTGGCGAAGGAGAGAGAAGAAGGGAGGAAGAATGGGCGGGGGGGGTTACACTTTGTCACCTACAGCTTCGTCTTTCTTGATAATGTCCCACACTCCCACTTGATCATTAAGACTCTCTCTACTTTCTCAGTTGTGGTCAATTGTTTTGCAGATTGTTTCCCTGCTAGGCGTCGGCTTCTTCTAGGAGTGAAGTCTTCCGCTTGCGGTTTGGATTTGGGCATTTTCGCCTGCTTCAAATTTATTTCGATAACAGGGAGCAAGAGCCCACCCGATTTCTAAATTTGCCTTCAATTTCAACCACCATTTTCTTTCAGACAAACAAATTAACAAGCTTTGCTGTAACCATAGTATGATAACAGAAATTCTGGAGTGTTATAACACACATGACAGGAGGGCTTATCACTGGAACGTGCATTTAACCTTGTTGGTGTTTTGCCTATCATATAAGCGATAAGTGCTGAATTGCATTTGTCAGACGCTAGATACCACCGGTCCTTCCCAGTTTGTAGACCTCACATCCTTCATTTAAGCAAGATCAGACGTATAAAGATCCTGCCATGTGGTGGAACTTGCAAGTGCCCTGGCGCTTATCAGCAAATTAAATGGTTCAACATTTGTTTTGATATAAGTTGACCTTACCAATCAAACGTGTGAAAGAAACAAATGGAGCTTGGCAACCACATCTTTTGCCTTTTCAGAGGGGCCAGAAGGAGCATTACACCCCAATTCCAAACCAGATCTGGATGCATAGCAAGCTACTGCACAGATAGATCATATAGCACACAAAATAGTTCATTGTACGTGTTGGAAAAGAAATTAGGCGACTTGGAAGTGGTGAGACCACTTAATATGGAATGATGATTGCCAAGCTCGAAATGTTTCTTTCCAAGTGGTGAGACCACTTAATATGGAATGACGATTGCCAAGCTCGAAATGTTTCTTTCCAAGTGGTGAGACCACTTAATATGGAATGACGATTGCCAAGCTCGAAATGTTTCTTTTCACATGCTTTGTTTCAAGCACCGCGGTGAGTGGCTCGTGGGCGACACATCGATGGTTCTTGCGGCACGGTCGTCTTCCTCCTCGGCGTGGTGGCGAGCTTGGCCTCGGCCGCGTGTGGGTGTGCATGTGGCTGGTTGTGCTGGTCGTGACCGCACGGTGGTGGCGATCGGGAGGGCTGCGCTGCGCAGGACTGGTCTTGGCCGCGTGGTGTGCGCGTGCTGGTTGGGCTGATCGCGGCTGCGCTAGGGTGGCGGCTCGACAGGCGATCGTCGGAGGCTGTGGTGTCACGGGCGTCCTCTCGGCGTGGCTGGCGGACTTGGTCTCGATCGCGCGTGGGTGTGCGCGTGGCTGGCTGGGCATTGTGGTGGCCACGTGAGGGTGAGAGGCCTGGCGTTGGCGCGGCGAGTCGTGGCGGTGATGCAGTGGTGCGCTTCCTCCTCGGTGTCTCGTGTGGTGCTAGTTGGCGTTCGCCTCTAGTGTGGTGTTTGCGGTGCTTTTGGTGTTTCCAGCGGGGATTCTTCCCTGTTTACGGTGTATCGCCTTCATGATTGGTGTTGTGTTCTTCTCTCCTTGAAATGAATGACAAACTCCTGCCCTTGTTTTTTTTTTAAAAAAAGAAAAACAACAAGCAGACGGCTTGCTTGATTTCATTATAAGCGCCAGCAAGGATGGGCCTGAAGAAGCTCAATCCAAAGTTTGCTCACATCCTGAAAATAATGAGACGACAATCGAACTTCGCAATTTCTTGGAGGGTGTGTTATGGTGCTTGACTGTTTGCTAAGAACAGATTTTACCATGTTTGAAGATTCTTTTTTTGACGACTATGTTTGAAGATTCTTTTTTTGACGACTACGTTTGAAGATTCTTAAGTTGTTACATCTTGTGCAACAGAGCTATGGAACGTTTAATTTAGCTTTCACCGCATATTTCACTATTCGTTTCAAGTCACTGTAGTCCAGTTTCTACGGAAGTGATACCAAGGAAGGTGAATGTTTCTGTGATGCCATTCTTCTAGCAAAGATTAAAATGGTGTAAGTTGTCTGCAGTAAAAGAAAAAAAAAACTAACTTGTCTGGAAATCGCAAACGAACCTGAAAGCCTGAAAGAAACCATGGCCAATGTGGACTCTCTCAGTCTCACCACCTTATCCTCCTCCATAGTCCGGCGGTTCTCTCCGTTGCAGAGTCGCAGCCTTCTGCCGCCTTCTTTATCGCCCATCCTCCTTGTCCTCCTGCCTCTCGTTAGCTGCATCGCTTGTTCTAGCCATCAATTTCCCATACCTACCCCGTTGGCTTCGCACGCCGCATGCGAGGGCGGAGACGGCACGAGACCGGCGCCGGAGATGAGGCGAAAGGGCACGCGTCGACGGCAGGAAAGGGAACATGCGACGCGAGCGAGTAGGGGTGGCCGGTCGAGAGGCCCGGCCCAAGAGAAATGAAGAGAAATTCTGGCTGACTTTGGTGGCGTGTAAGGCCGAAAGCGACGGCGGGCTGGCCCCGAACGGTCGCGCGTCTTTTCGGTGGGGTCGATCAGGATCAGCGCCCCCCCCCCCCACCCCACACCCCATCTTCACCGAGGCCGCTCGCAGGAAGGAGGCAACACCGGCTTGGCTACTTGTACGCACCGCTCTTCTCCCCTTTGCCTGGCGATCGGCACTTCCATCAACTGTATGCATGCGTCTGCTTGTAGTTGTTCCTCCCTGTAGCGGTGTTACCGTGTTAGCCTGTAGGAGGTATCATGGCGTTGGAAAACATGGGCCGACCCGAGCCATGACACATGCTTGTGGTGTGATCTCGCCGTCCCACCATGTCCCGGCCCTCGGTTGCCAACTTGCCATGCCCATCTAACCCTCTTCTTCTCTAACCAATGCTAATTAATAACTGGATGCGCAACAACGCAAGAACCAGACAAATAGACAGGAAGCTAGATGGTTGGGTAAAAAGGATGTGTGTAAAATGGAGCAACTAAGTGAGAATCATGCAGAGAACAAGACAGTAGTCAAAGAAATAATTAGTTCAGTTTCATGATCAAAACGCCAGACATCATGGATGTTTCTGAGCTTCTCAGCTGAAATACTGTATTTCCCCTACAGGAATTCTTCCACGGATCCAGTGCCTTCCACTGTGGTGAGATCAGACTACTTCTGAAGTTGGGAGCCGAATACCACAACCACTACCGTCATAAAAAACATGCCTTCCCACCATGCATCAATGCATTTGATTTGATTACTATGGCTGACACATGACCACATCATCTGGATACCGTACACTCCCGAGAGAGTGTATGCGTGCGCACCGTGAGGTCTGTCGAGCCTGTGCACGCGAGACCACGCGTACTGGTATACGAGGAGGTGCTTGGTGCACGACGTCTTCGTGGAGAAGTACTAGATGCAGCGGATCATATGTCAGTTTGGTCTACCAAGCAGATCCCAGCCCCCTGGGGGCAGAGGATGGCGCCGAATGTCCATGGGTAAGTTCATGTTGTACTTCTATCGTACTATTTCCCTTACGTACCTACGAAATAATCGTTTTGTCTTCCACATGTACACTAGGAGGGAAGTACCTGCTACGACTTCCTAGACGGAGAGGGTGTTCCCATGGGTTCAAGGCTGGGTCAACGCCTTCGCTGACGTCGTCCAAGAGGATGCTCCCTACGACCCCAGGACGTACCAGGAGTACATCGAGTGGTACTCCTATCGGACGAGGGTCCGCTACGTTAGGGTCATGGATGACCCACCACGACACGAGGCTATGACGTCAGACACGTACCCACCCAGCCGGACTTCGCATTCCATCACGTGATACGTGTTCAACGGTCCATACTTCTTATTTGCTTCGCAATATTTTGGTTTCTAACATGTTAATTATGTATACAGGTCGATCTGCAATAGGATATGCACGAGTTGGCCTCCTCCGTGCATCAGTTGACGCTCGGGGAGCAATTCAGCATGACGACGCAGGACATCAGAGTGGTCATAGCACAGTTCATGCAAAAGACAAGGCGAGGAATCCAAATCGCGTCCTATCGTACGCCGAGGGACCCGGTGGACCCACCTATGCGTGGACGGAGGGTGAGCCATGGTGAGTTATGCCCAGACTCTCACCGGACGTGGCGGGCGGGTCCTCATGGCACCTTCTTTGGGAGTACCACAGCACGATTCGCAGTCAACATGAACCACTAACGTCTAGTTCTTTCTTTCCAAATCTGCTAGTTACTAACGACAATTTTCTCTGACAGGTCCTGAGTTCCAGTCGTACACGGGGCAGGTGTACACAGAGTCGTCCTCTGCCTTTGTGCGACCAGGTATGACTATCTTGTTTGTGTGCATAACGTACTATTTAATGGTTTTCTCCCTGTTTACATTCATAACATAATGTTTCACATGTCGTACATCGGATGAGTCGGCGGTGTCACGTGAGGAGTCATGCTCCGCGGACTTCGACTTCGACCAGCGGGGCAGCCATGTCTCCATGGGGGCTTCACAGCTGCACGATGTGTCCGGATCGAGCCAACCGACGCAAGCCCCTCGTGACACCCCCTAGGCTACTCGTGTCGGTCGGGTACCTCGGCCGCCTGAGCCATTGACGTACTCGCACCAGCGCCCGTAGAGGCTAGGGACCACACATGGGGTATGCCCCAAGAGGGGTCGCCAATAGATATTTATTCTTGTAAATATCAGTAATATCATGTAAATATTAATTTCTGTACAATTATTATTATGCTAGTCTCATGTTTCGATATAAATTTTTTACGTGCATGTGAGGGAGTCGGCATCGTGACACTCAACACCACCCTTTTTCTACCCTTTACACCACCACGTCACCTTTTCAGACCGAACAAAAGCCTTGTCACTTTTGCAGATCGAAATGACAACACACTGTTACTTTCGCAGATCGATATGATAATACACTGCCACTTTTGCAGATCAATATGATAACACATTGCCACTTTTACAGATCGATATAACAACACACTACGACACTAACTTTTCGCCACAACACCTTTTTTAGACCCAAAAAACGCACCATGTCACGCCACACACTGCAACCTTTGCAGACCGAGATGATAACACACTGCGACACCACCTTCTCAGACCAAAAAGATCATACTAGGCCACTACCCTTGTGATGCCAAACAATTCTTTTTATAAAAGGAGGGAGAAGAGAAGTAGAGAAGATACCTCTAGGATAACACTACACCACCACACCCAACACTACACCAAATCTTGGTTCACACAACTAAGAGGAAGGAAATGGAGGACTTGGTGAACTTGTACGTGAGGATACTGCGGAAGCAAAAGTGGCTTGCCGAGAGGGCTAAACCCTTCCCGGATAAATCTATGAAGGATGTGCTGGTACGACCAGAGTTCCTATGCCCACAATGCGTGTGCGAAGAATCGGCAAAGATCATCCAGTCCACACACCCGGCAATGGCCGCCCGAGCGTACTACACATACGGCTACCACCTCGTAAGCGTATCCTACACACACATACATTTTTCACATCTTAAGTTCTATTACACAAATGCCTAACTACACCCGCACATAATGGCAGCCGGAGATGCAATGCAACTTCTTCCAATAGATCGACGGCCCAGACATGTACGATAGGATGTTCATCGAGTATAAGTACATACTGAACTATGCGATGTGGGCTGAGACCTTCAAACGCTGGAAACCTTACGCACCGAAGCCCGACCCTACTGAAAAGGCACCGGAGGAGCCCGAGCGTGCGACGTACAAGGGGAAGGCTCTTGCTGATGAGACCGGTGGCCGTCCTAGCGCTCCTCGTTGCCATGGTGCAGTCTGGATCGAAGAGGTAAGTTATGCCTAGTTTGCATCATGATTATTAATTTAGCCCTACGTTGTGCTATGCTAACTTCATGCAATCGTCCAGCCTGTCTCGTAAAACATGGCTGACTTTGAGGCCAGCCATCATAGCAGGCGGACGAGAGATAAGGAGGGACCGATGGGCCACCACGACTGATCAATTTCGTTCCAATCAACCTTTTCTGGATTCCAAAAAGGTGCACATGTATCGTAGGTGTATTTTGGTTTGTTTATTTGTGCATGTTGTCATTTCTAATGTACGTAGCCAAACCTTTTTCGCAATAAAATTATGAGCTCTTTCAAACTTACATCTCTTTTTTCCAAATATTTTGGACTGTTAAATATAACGTAATGTTTTCCCCAAGGAATCAGTTCCACAAACAATGCATTCGAGACAACATCGCGCACGACCGTTTGTGTCATTGCGCTACCGAGTTCGCATTCTCCACTTCATGTTACATTGTGTTTTCCGATTTTACATTCCGAACTATGCGGACTCTTCAACGTATTACCAAATAAAAAAATACAAAAATTATAAAATTTCTCTACCTTGATCTAGGCAATGCAGACAAGGCTTGAAGCGGCCAGATGTGGGCACTGCATGTGACGACCTCGCGACTGGTTGCTAGAGATGTGCCACCAACGTCCACCTCATTGTTGGTGTGCATCAATCATCATCACCACCTCGTCGTTCTCCTCTCTGGTCACCGGCGCCGGTTTCGGCTCACCATCGTCTTTGTGTATAGTATACACATGTGCTCGTGATGTACATGTATGCAAAAATATAGTGCATTGTACTATGTGTGACTCACTAACTCCATTCAAAATTTCAAAATTCAAATGGAACTTGTGAAACTTCTCTCAAACTTGTTGAAACACACATGAAACTTGCTAAAACTTCTTTGAAACACATGAAATTTGCTAAAAACATCTTTCAAACTTCATAAAATTTGAAGTTTAGGGATTTGAAACTCATTGCATTTTCAAGTTTTAGGTTGTTGTAACTTAAAGTTTCAAAATTTGAAACTCATTGAAACTTCAAGTTTCCAGACTAAAACTTGTTGTAACTTAAAGTTTCAGGATCTGAAACTCATGGAAACTTCAAGTTTCAGGTTTAAATTTGGTTAAAACTTGTTGTTTCAGATTTGAAACTCACCAAGTTTGTATTTGAAACTTGTTGAATTTTAAATTCTTGGGATTTGAAATTCATTGAAATTAAGTTTTAGTTTGTTGTAACTTAAATTTTTATGATTTTAAACTCATTGAAACTTCAAGTTTTAGGTTTTAAACTTGTTGGAATATGAAGTTTCAAATTTGAAAATCAAATTTTGGACTTGAAACTCACTGAAACTCCAAGTTTGAGCGTATGAAAGTTGTTGAAATTTAAATTTTTAGGATTTGAAACTCATTGAAACTTGCTATGAAACTCATTGAAACTTGCTATGAATTTGAATGAATCTAGTTCTTAATATACTTGTAACTTGGTGAAATTGGAAGTTGACTGTAACTGAGTGAAACTTAATTGAAACTGTGAGAGAAAGAATGTGTGGCAAAGAATATTTAATCCAGACCGTTGAAGAATCTAGACCCGTCATTATGTGTTAATGGAGTATTTTAGTAATTAATGACAATCGTCACGTGGACTAATATTTCCATGAGTTGGTGAAATAAATTGAGTCACATGATGATGAAGACAAATGATAGCTCAATGTGTTGAAGGTCATCAAATCAAGTGTATGACGTCATGTGTTGATGCTCAAGTCAAGAACCTGATCTTGTAGAGAAGATGCGGATTATCATCGTAAAGCTCCAAGGAAATTCTAAGCAAAAGTTATATCTAGCATAGGCTAAGGATTTGTTTCTTAGTCATTTTACCTATTTCGGTGTTTGGTGTGGAGACCGGATTGCTAGTATAGGTTGTCGTAATATTAAGAGGGGTATTGACTAGTAACTTGAGTGTGTCATATGTTGATAGCTCTTAGTGCTTGCTCTAACTTTCCGTGGCATGTTGTCGATATTTGCGAATGTATTTTGCAAATAGTTGAGACTCATGCATAATCCTTGTAGCATGTGATTTTAGTTTGCAAATGTGTTTTACAAATGGTTTAAGTCCATGTACCTAATTCCTTTTGGTATTATTCTAAAAGTCGGTAAATGTATTTTGCAACTTATTGAGAATAGAGCTTTCATCCCTTGTTTGCATCTCGCATTAATTAGCAAATGTGTTTTGCAAAATTGAGTGGAAGCGATATACAAAAATCTTTTTTCTATCATTGGCGATCTGATCGCATACTTTGGCCAGTCTGATTGGCCCACCTTTGGTTTGACCCAACTCAATGTCGGTCTGATGTTCTGGCGGTCTGACCACCCTTGTTGATCGATCTGACCGGTGGGACCCCGGTCTGACTGCCATGTGTTGGCTGGTCTAATCGGCCCCACGATCAGTCGCCTTGGTTAGCTTTTTTCAGAGAAGGTTGTTGCTCTGGTTGGCTTGGCTTCTCTATGGAGCGGTTTGACCTCCCCCTGGCGGTCTGACCTGTTTGGTCCTGTCTGACCAGCCCCTATGAGGGAGGTCAGTCCGTTTGAGTGTCCAATGGCTAGTTTTTATAGCCGTTGGAGCTAGGGCAGTCTGAGTGACCATTTGTTGGCTGTCAGATTGGGATTCCCTGAATTTATGCAGATTCTCCTCCAATGGCTTGTTTTCTTGTGTGCGTGTATAAATACCCCTTTGTGGCCGGTTGTGGGAGAGGGCTGGTGTCATTTTTGTTCCCCTTAAGCAAAGAGCAAGCCCTCTCATCTCTTTTGTTATTTTCTTGCACTTAGTGAGCTTAGAGAGAAAAATTCTAGTGCATGTGTTGCATTAGGTGTTGGATTTAGTATCCATTGAGCTTAGACACTTGATTCATTTAAGTGAGTGTCTCCGATTTGTTACTCTTGGTGTTTGCTGGCACCTAGATGGCTTGGAGGAGTTGCGCTGGTGATCTTTGCAAAGAAGGTTATGAGAAGACTCGGGCAGTTGTGAGTGGCTTGATGCTCACCATTTTCGGAGTGGAGGAAGAGCAACCCAAGTGGATTCGAGGTGTAGGCTTAATTTGTAGAGTCGGTCTAATTCGTTTCGACTTACCTCAACGTGGACTAGGAAAAACCGGGAAGTTTCCGATCACCACGAGAAAGAGATCAAGTGTTCTTATGGTTTGCTTTCTTGAGGTTTACTTTCTTGCAATTTATATTTGTAGAATTAAATTGCTTATTTGTCTCCTTAGGATTGCATTCCTTGTTTTAGACATAGATTGTTGGCGCACATAGTGAGACTAGTTGTTTTAGGTTTTGAATTGTGAAAAACCGATTTGATTTACAATTCCACATAAAACTCGATTTTGGCCAAAATAATTTTTAAAACCGTCTATTCAACCCCCTCTAGTCGGCCTCCTTGATCTTACAACCGTCAATTGTGATGGATGGATGGATGCATGCTATACCGTTGGGAAGCCCTTCCCAATGATATAGTGTAGGCTAGGTATTCCCAAAAAAAACATGGCTTTATGTTTGTGCGGTACTATGTTGGACTTCGGAGCGTTTGTGATACTTATAAGGCAAAATTGGCTATAGGGCACTAAATTTTGCACCCTTTGCGATGGACATCCAAAACATGGCTTTCCCAAAGGTACTAAAATTTTGTGTCTAACGTCATCGATAGTTCCTCAATAAATCGCAATGATATTATAAAACATTCAGCACAACATCTTAAAACAAGGTAAACCATTCCTGTAGCCGTGACCTCAACGTTCGCCATGTTGACCTCCACAGTGCCCACCTCGAGTGGGGTAGTCGGATGAGGTCCCCGCGGCACCGTCCGAACTACCGACCCCTCCTTCATCCTGTACATTGCTTGCAGGGCAATTCTTGAAGGTATGTCTGGACTCCCTGCAAATGAGGCACTTCTTCATACGACACCCGACTTTTGCTTCGTCCACATCGTTCCTGATACGTCGTTTCTGTTCAGCCTAGCAATATCCGCAGCCTAGATCGGTTGCTCCCAGGTAGGATGCTGGTGAAATGGTCAACTACGTCGTAACCATACAACTCTTTATTTTGGGTTTGCTTCACCTCTACCTTGGTGGAATATTCAGAAATGTATTGACCGAGATGCTGCACCACTGTCGAATATATAGCCATCACATATGAGCATGGACTATGCAGAAGAAGTGGCTTGCTGCAAGTGCATATGCACCTAGCATGATGTAGCGTGCACTCGTGGATGATCCTCTCGTGGTTCGTCCCGCGCGTCTTTTCTCCCTACAAAGTACCTTGAAGCGAGGCTCCCTTGTGTCCATCTTGAATGCCTGGTGTATCTCACCTTTCTTGCTCTTCTCTTCCATATACTTGGTGATCATGAAGAGTACAATACTCTATCATTTGCCATGGATAGCGAAGCGTTGTTGCTTTGGTCAATAAAGTATTTTGTGGTACTACGAAGAATTACCTCAACAATAATAGCCAAAAGGGAGGCACCTGACGCCGCGCATGGTCCAATTGTACACCTTGGCTAGATTGGTTGTCATGACACCATATCGATCACCATCCATGTCATATAGCAACGATCACTTCACCTCCCCTTCCCCCGTCTTTCTCCTCACACCAGGACCATCCGTGGGTAACTTTGGCAATACCACGGGGTCCTAGTCAGCACTTGTAGCGGGCTTTTTCGCTGCCTCCCTTATGTGCATCCTCGTCCGCTCATCCAGAGTTTTCCAGAGTGCATCAAATTTTCTCTGCTGGTTCTGATTACATAGCCACTTGAAAAGGTTCATCAAGTCCTTGTTGTGAAACTGTTTGTAAAAGTTTGCACTCAAGCGTCTCTTGCACCACCTGCTCTGCAGATCCACCCACGAAAGTGGCTCGTTTTCTTCTTGTTGTAACTGAGTTATTGCACTCATCAGGCTCGCATGCCGATTATGTATGACGCATACGTTAGGACGGCCCTGCACAATAGAAATCTTCACGTTCCTAAGAAACTTCAGCCATATCTCATTAAGAAGGTTAGAACCTATTCCAATCGACAATCAAGAAGATCGAAGCTAAGCTTTCACGGATTTCTTGAATGAGGTCAAGAAGGCACAAGAATCGAGGATATTCAAACTTTAATCCAAGAACTAGCTCGTGGGTGGACGATGATGAAGAAAACCCTAGAAATATTTCTACACGTCCTAACATGCTAGATCACAACATGAACACCAAGAAAAATAAAAAAAACACACAAAATCTCAAAAGGCATCAAAGATATAGCAAGAATAAGAAAGAACTCATCTTAGAAAAAAAAAATCTTACTTAGATTGATTCAAAAGATTATTGGTTTACAACCACTCTACCATGGAGGATAAAAACTCAACACTTGAGCACTCGATCAATCCATCTCCCTCAAACCCTAGTCCCCTCTACTCCACTCTTCTAAAATCACAAATTAGGGTTTCTACTTGGGAATGCTCAAGAGGCACAAATCCTGCACCTCTTCCTTTTATAGTGGAGGCTAGGTCAAGAGAAAAAACCTTATCGGACATCCATTAAGCTCACACACAAACGGGTCTACACTCACACGTGCTTCTCAAAGCAGATGACGAACCGAGCTTCCCGAATCTGTCTCTTTGCTGTCATCATCTTCACTTGACCTAAACCGCTTCTTCTTCCACCGTCTTGCGCCGCGGTTTCAGCAAAGGTTACCAACCCAGTATTTTGGTAAAGATACCATAATACCCGTTTTCGATCCTTCTCCAAAGACCAAGTCCAATCGTTGTGAAGCAATATCATATTTCACCACGTGTAGGTTGATCAAAGGCTCTCTTCATGTCGGCAAGTCTCTCACATCCGGCTCCCACCGAAACCACCATGTCATTTGTACCGACCCTCATGCCACTTGATGCAACCTGTCGCATCGAACCTCCTATTCGGTCATTCTTGTCCATCTTGCGCCATGCTTGAGTCCAATAACTTCACCTAACATCTTCGATCGTTCTGGACCTCAACTCTCTTAGTCTGGTCCCGATCATCCTCGCCGTTGACCGTAGTTGACTCCAAGCCACCTATATAACAATAGACTAAGAAATCAATTTCGGACACAAATTCTTCGCAAGTTGACCCATGTTAGTTAAAACATGTATCAAGCAACACATATGCACTGAAAAATCATGACTTTGACCTAACCCACGATGTTCACCTCCCTTGGCGCATGAACACTCAGCATGGCCAGTCAGACTGCCGACCAGTGGCCGGTCAGACCGCTCCAGAAATTTTCCCAAGGATTTAAAAAGTCCCTCTCTGAACATTTCGGCAAACCTCTATCTACTTTTACCTCAAAACTGTATTTTTCATGAAACTTGATGCAAACTCACATACTAGCACTCCTACACAAGTGTTTGATCACATTCCTCGAAATTCAAAAGTTGCTTTTTTTTAGCTAGTCAGACTGCATCCCTTGGCCGGTTTGACCGCCAGCACCTCAGCCAGCAGCACCGGCCAGTCGGTCAGACTGCCACCCAAGCCGGTCTTTCCTCCTGTTGTCTAACAACACTATGAAATTTCCAAAAAATGAGGGTTTCGATAAACTCTTCGACACTATTATCAATTATTAATCACACTAAGATTAGAAATATATTCCCGTAACATCCCAAAATCCAATTGAGAAAGCGTTCCTTGTCTATGGTGCTTGTACTTTTCTGCGTCAAGGGGAGACTGGAATTTTAAGACCTGCTTGTCCCTTCCTACCAATATCTAGATGTATATTGCAGAATAAAAAACTAATAAGGTCTCAATCTTAAGTTCAAGCAGGTAGTCCCCGAGTAACCAATGGGACGTGCATGTTCTGTACAGATTTGGTAGTATGTGAAGCATTTTCTAGGGGCTTTGAAATGTTAGTGAGAGAAACGAGTCATGGTATAATAAACAAACAAGAAAGCGACATATATATGTTGTCTTAACTTTATTAGTTCGTTATCCATTGACCTTATGCCTGTATCGATTTGTTCTGGCTGGAACCAATAATTTACCGGTCGTTCCAAGTAAGACACAGGATCAGAACTCTTTCAGAGTGTAATGGTGGACCATCACTCGAGTTCGAGTCTCATTTGTACCTTAAATTTAAAGTGCGGAGAAAATAAGTCTTGTCCTGTCACGTTAAAAAAGGGAGAAATTTGATATATGCCATTGCAGAGTATCTAAATTAGAGAAGTGTCACTACAAAGTGACGGCTCTTAAAAATGCCATTACAAACATCTCTGGCTCATAGAAATGCCACTGATCTACATATTTCACAAATATTGAACGTTATTGCCCCTCTCTTCTTCACATTCCTATGTCTCAAGCTCATCCATGGCGGCACTATCACCAGGATCTTCTCCTCGGCCTCCAAGCCGATGGGTGCCGCCAGGAAGACAATGTCGTACGCGGCGAGCTCGTGCGTCAAGTCCACGACGTCGGCCGTGCGGGGCAAAAAACAACATAACTTCGCAAAACTTTACACAAATCAAGCTCAAAGTCTCGAGTCTGGCATCATAAGAAGTAGAAGAAACCGGATCTGGGGGAAAGAGCATACGCGCGGGCCACACGCTTGGCATCCAGGCCTGGTCGGGCTACGGGCGAGTCAGCGGCGCCGCGGCCGCCCGACTGGCGGTAGGCGTGGCGCCGTGGGAGACCCGGGAGAGGAGGCGGCGCGAAGGCGGCCAGCGGAGGCGGGCGCGCGCCATGAGGCGAGCCAAGCATCAGCGGTGGCCGTAGGAGACGCAGCGGCGGCTTGCCGGTGGTGGCGGCGGGCCGACCCAGAGGCGAGCGGTGGCACAACACTGAGGCTGGGTAGGAGGCACCATGGAGAGAGGGGGGAGAGAGAGAGAGAGATCCGGCCAAGTGAGAGAGAGAGGAGGCGCCGGGTAGGAGGCACCATGGAGAGAGGGGGGAGAAAGAGAGAGAGAGAGAGAAGCAGCACCGGAAGGAGAAGTGGCCAGAGCCGGCAGCTGCACCCGAGGGAGAAGGCGCCACGGGGAGGTGCGACCAGAGCAAGCTTTGGAAGGAGAAGCCAGGGAGGAAGTAGAGAGGAAGAGTGAGATTGGAGAAGAAACAATGGGGAAATTTGATAAAGAAGATAGGTTCGAGGAGTGAGGACGGAGAAGGTAGAGGCAATTTGGTCCAATACCGATAGAATATGTATATAAATAGTATTTTTTTTTAGTAAGTTATGTCTACAATAGCGTTTTTAGGAGCTGTCACTTTGTAGTGGCACTTTTCTGATCTAGATACTCTACAATGGTATATATATCAAATTTTCCCAAAAAAGTTACTCACCGGATCATGGAGTGCAGAGTAGACTGCAATGGTGACGGAAACAATGTCAGTGTTGTTTGTGAAATGGCTCAGTCCAAGCAGCCCCTTGAGCTGCTGCAGCCCGATCACAATGGCTGCTCCTCCCATGAACCCGACGATGGCGGCGTGCGACAGAAAATCCACCAGAAATCCCAGCCTGGAACGTGACGAAACGACCAGGTATAACCATACAGCCCAACGTACGTAGAAAACAGAGTAGAGTTGCACGTGAGCAGGCACGTACGTACCTGAACAGCCCGAAGGAGACCTGAAAGACTCCGGCGAGGAACGTCACCGTGAAGACCAGCGTCCTGTAGGTCGCCGGGTCGACGATCTTCTGGAGCACCGACGACAGCAGCAGCGACACGACGGCGCACTAAAACAGGACATGGCTATCTCCCTCGACGTCCCCATTACAGGGTAGATCAGAGGTGGCACAACGCTCGTGTCTGTGACCACATAGCAACAAGAATTCAGAACAGTGAAGAAAAAAGCTAAATTATTTTTTGGGTATGGAAGCTTGTGAGTTGTGATACTTACAAAGACCATACTGAGGGTCCAGTTTGGCTAGATTGGCGTATCCAATGCTCTGCAAGATCATATCCAAGGGATAACATGCCAGATATGAACAAACATCTCAATATGTCTAGGCAGACCATGTTCCTTGAAGTATATGCTGGTGTTATCACCAGCTGAGGTTAATTTTTAGCATGATTTGGTTAGGGCAAGAAAACTTTCTTGCTTGGCTAGTTGTTGTAGAAATCATTACTGGTGTGAAGACAAAAGCTGCTTGCACAGGAGCTATGCCGGTTACTACTGGTACTACATATGTGATAAAAAAACGAAGCGTGAATTAAGCATGTGACATCAGTGTAGCTGTGGGATCCCAAGGCTGGCAAGAGTAAGGCCAGCCATGAAGTCACTCCTGAAGGACTTGAGGCTATAGCTCCTCCCCCACTGCAGCACCGGGAACACGCACTGCAGCGCCGTCAAGGGCTCAAGACCCACGCCCACTGCGGCGGCCGGCCGGCGCCACCGCCGTTGGCCCGTGGGCGGAACGCCTTGCCGACCACGCCGACGAGCTCCTCCCGCAGGCTCGGCGGCTTGGGGCTGTTCAGGACAAGGCCCGCCATGTCCGGCCGCTTGGATACATCGAATGCAGACACTGTAACAGACGTGTCGACGGCTGCTATGGCCTCCATGGACGCTAGCTTCTCACGCTGAAGTGTTTGGGCGAACTAGTACTCCCTGGTTTTAAAAGGGGTTTTGGTGTTGGGGTTTGGGCTCTGCTGGAGTGAGAATCTTGTGAAGTGACACGATGGTCGCAAGAGGGCAAGATCTCCTCTCGTGTGAACATCAAAGCAGAGATGGAAGATAAATCATGGACCGTGATATGATTCTCGGAAGCAGAGGACATCCATACAGGGGTGGTCAGATGGACCGTGTCTCTCGGGTTAATCCGAGACACGGTACTATTGATCCGGTCTCGGTTCAGACACAGCATAGCTCGTATTGTTTATAGGCTGGAACGACACGGCACAACAGCTTAGGCCATACCTAAGCCACCATCCAGCACAGCATGACACAAATAGTGCTAAGTTTGGACTAGCATGACTCGGGCACGGCATGACCCGTTAGGCCCGTTTATTATATATGAACTGCTATACATCTTTCAATTTTAGTGCTATGTGATTGGTGAGAGAGAGGGAGAGAGGGTAAGAAGTGAGATTAGATTAGGGATATAGAGGTGGGGGTGATATCTGGAGCATTGAATCTTCATCTAATGGCTCAAAAAGTGACTGATTTCCAAGAAAAAATCAGTCGCATGTTATATAGACACTCCCATATATATATATATATATATATATATATATATATATATATATATATATATATATATATATATATATATATATGATTTTATTTTTATTTTCTTAATATTTTACCAGATTTATCAATTTTGTTCTTGAGATCGTGCACCCGTATTGTATCTCACAATATCTTATTCCATCGAGGCTGTTACACCCAAAAAAAATGGTTACGAGATTATAACAATGTGGTTCTCTAGTTAACTCCGTTTTAACTATGCATTTAAACTCCATAATACCACTAGATGGTTTGTACTTGGTAATGGTATTCAGATGAACGAGCAGCAAAACCAATCATCGAGGAATAAACAAAGTTCCGTCCACCGATGCATGTTGCCAGCTTTGTGTTCGTTGTCCATGGCTTTGGTAGTACCACACACAAGCGTCCGAGCCCATAAATAGCAACATGTCAATTTGCTGCTTCACACGCATCCAAGAGAGAATTCAACTTGGGGTGCTCATCCATGCATGGATACAGTGGTGGCCAAACGGCCGGTACGGCGTAGCACGGCTCATTCTGGCTCAGGGACTAAATAAGCCGTATTGTACCGGCGAGGCAGTTCGGACATGACTCAATGGTCTTTCGGGCTGTGCTATGTCGGCTCGATAGGCCAATTTCGACTCACTTAGTTCGTTAGGTTCAAAAATATAAAAAAATAAAATAAAAAATGAATAGAATTCAAAAATACATATGAAAATTATATAAAAAAAAAACCTTTGCCATTTAGCTCATAAGATGTGAAAAATTGGAAAAAAATATTAAAAAATCCCAGAATATATACATATATAATTTTAAAAAATAAAATAAATTTATCTATACTTATAAAATGAACTGTATAAAATTTAAAACTACAAAATAAAACCATATAAGTATTAAAAAATAAAACTAAAATCATATACCGCTCTTCACAATTCGGGATAAATCAAATTGCAAAGTCGAGGTACAGAGAAATGCCACACAAGACCCAATCACAATGCACCGGTCGAATGCAACCACAGAGCACCAATCACCAGAAACCGAATCCTTCTTCCTCACCACGACCAAGCCAGAGCCGACCAGAACAAAGCCCTAAATACGCAAGTGCCAAGTTTCCTCATAGAACACCCAACAGGGAAAGGGCGCAAGAAGGGAACCGACGGTATGCGCATGGAAGAGGTTCCGGACCTCACCACCGAAGGCGTCGGGTTACCCATGGTGTCACATGAGCTCCAAAAGCCCAAAACCGAAGCCAAATCCGGAGGAGATGAAGAACCACAAGAAAGCAGGGGAAAAGCTCACTGTATTTCGGTCTCCAGAAAAGAGGATGAAGGAGCTAGCCAACTTTGCAGAGGAGGAGAAGGAGGAGGAGGCCATGTGCTGTTGCCGCCGACAGCTAGCACACATCTCGCCCGGGCTGCCTGAGCTGCCTACCTGAGCCGCTCGCGCCGCCGCCAGGTTGAATGCCATGCGCCCGAATGCCTTGCTCCCTTCGTTTGGAGACAAGGTCTCCAAACCTTATCCCTCCCATCATCTCAATGACAAGTGGATCCCTCCAATTTTTTGCTTTTATATTTCTTCTTTTCTTAAAATAAGAAATTACCAAATAGCTCTGAAAAAATACAACAGAAGTCCTAATCATGTGCATGCTTAAGTGCAAAGCGAGGGAGACTGCAGAATTCCTCTACCCTCACACATGGGCACATGCGCACACCCTAATGACCCTTCGTACGTCTGATAGATGTGCATAGATGAGGTTTTTTTTCCCCCTAAATAGCACTATTTAAAACGGTATTAGCAAAAATGACACACTCACTGCCGAAATTGCAAAAATGGACACTCGGTGGTGGTGCGGACGAGGGATCACGTGGTGTCCCGTAGCTTATCCGTCCCGTACTAACGCGCAGGAGAACATCATTTTTCCAATTGCGACTGTGAGTGTGCAATTTGCTAATGCCGCTTCAAATAGTGACATTTAGGCCAAAAGATCCATAGATGAGTGCATATCACCTTCTGTCACTCGTGAAGAATCTAAAACCGAACCAGCGAATCGATGCTCAGCGAGTGGCACATTAGTTGCAGTCAGTAAGAACCAAAGTGCTCTTTGGACTAATGGAATGAGTGCTACAGCATGCATGGAGTGTTTGATCGAGGAAATTGGACGGTACATACAGACCTACAGAGATATATTTTGCAGACTAACGCAGTCCGACAACAGCGCCCATGATAAAACTCTCATACCACATGACAGATCGGCAGGTGCAGAGCTGGGCCTCGGGCCTCCCGGGCAATGGCCCGAGGCCCAGCAAAAAACTGCAGGTAAAATTACAAAATCATACCATGTACTGCTGCAGCAGGAGGCAAAACACCTGGACCGGCCCGAGACCCAGGCGGGCGCTGGCTCCGCCCCTGCAGATCGGGTCATACAAGCGGCCAACCAAACACACCCTACGCCAATGGACCTATTCCGCGCGCTATCGTACGTCCTAGCTAGTTAGATAGATGATCGCCGATCGGCATTTGTGCGACGGCACACGCGACAGTGGGGGATGTAAGCCTAGTTTCTCTCTCACACAACACACACAAGCACTATTGGATGGAAGAAGAAAAACAGAGACACAGCTAGATGCGCTGGAGATGGGAGCAAACAGAGAGAGGAACACAGTTTTCTTTTGGTGCTCAATCTGCCACACACCTTTTCTGGCTTCTTCCTTTGTTTATTTAAAAGAGTAACGTGCAACAGCAAAGAGCGCTTCATGCGCCACGATCCGAACTAGTCGTGCCATCCCATGACCACGGAACGCGCGGCACAAGCAGCGTCCACGCACACGACTCGCTCCGGCGCGGACTGAGCAACGACGTGCACGTCTAGCACTCACCACCGAAGGCTCGGCCAATACGATCAGATCGTGCGCTACATATCCTCAACACACGCAGACCTATTTTCCAGTGATGTCAGTGCCGTGCAAGTTACGTGCAAGCCGGCAGACACACGCATTGCTAGCTACCTGCACTACTACATGCAACTAAATATATGCTAAATCAAAATACAAAGATACTAATGACAAAATTATTTCCAACAGGGGAGGAGGGACCAGCAGTGGCTGCGATGGATCAGCCTAGTGGAGGTCCGCGTCGAGTAAAAAAGGAATTAATTAAAGCGCGCGCGCGCGCGAGACGGCGAGAGAGATCTCTTCGTGTTCTGTCACTTGGACGACGAGGGAAAATGAAATTCCTGCAGCACGCCCGTCGCGCGTAGTTGGCCACTGCTAAATTCCTGAATCCTGGTGCCTACAGATCAAACCGGGACTACTTGCTCTTGGTTAAGGTGTTTGCATGCCATGCATTTAAACATGAAATAACCCGGAAATTATAGTAAACGCGAATCTGTGGCTCGCTCAGAGCTAGTAATCATATATGCATGTTTAAATTCCTTTTGCATGCATGTTACTAATAGCTAGACAGGCAGAGAGATGTGCCTATATGTAATATCCCCAAATTTTGTAACAAAAATTCCCGAGAATAAAATTATAGAATTTTTAAAACTTTTTATGCATGTTGTGACTATTTAAATTTTCTGTAAATTATTTGGAGTTTTATCGTATTTTGAATTTCGCAAAATCAGTTAATGAAATGCAAATTGGTTAAAGTCATCAAACGTGAAATTAAATTAAAATGATATTTGAATTTGAATCACAAAATAACAATTTTGAACTAGAATTTGAATTTTAAAAGCCAAGGAAATAGAAAAGAAGTCAAAAACCTCAAAATTCGGTTTGGGCTGAATTTCAGCCAGCCTAGCCTGCCTTACTCTTTTCTTTTCTTTTTTTTCCTTTCTTTTCCCTTTTCCTCCCAGGCCAGCCCACCTCTCTTCCTTCCTTCCTCGGCCCAGCAGCTCGATGTCCTTCTCATCCTCCCAACCCTCGCGCTCACCTCGCCAAACGCTAGCCGCCCGAGCTCGCCGCCCTGCCTCGCCATAGTGCCACCATCGCTTTGCCCCCACGCCCCGACCAACGCACATGTGACCTGCTCTCTTGCGTCACGTCGCCGCTCCACACCCACGCCCACACCGCCCACTGCTGTCGCGTCGAGCACACAACCCCCGCTCGGCTCCCCGCCCCTTTAAAGCCATGGGCAAGCTGTGCACCAAGCTCGCCTCCGTTCCCACTTCATTTTCCTCTCTTCCTTGTCCCTCGTGCTCTAGAAGCAAGAAGCTGAGTTGAGGAGCTCGCACTCTGCTTTGGCCGCTACCGTCATCGCCCAGCCGCTCTGGGCACTCGAGCGAGCCCTCGCCGCTCTATCTCTGTCTTTTGGGTGTGCCTTAGCCTCCTCTATCTTGTGCTCACCTCGGTCTTCCAATCAGCATCGGCGCCGTCATCTTCTTCCTCTCCGACGCTCGAGCCGTCTACGCCGTCCATCCTTACCAAGCCTCGACGCCTCTCTGGTGAGCTTCGACCTTGGTGCCCGTGTACATTAGCACTACCTCGGTCTCCTCCATCCAACGTTCACCATCTTCACCCTCCTCTCCTACAGGAGCACCAAAGCATCGTCGTCTTCTCCTTCAGCCTCGTCTTCTCCCTCACCACTCAGCCTCACCTTCTTGACCACCAACCTATAAGTCTCCGCATCATCTCGTGTTCTAGGTCTAGGCGAAGCTATTGGGCTAGCCATTTTGAGCTGTAGGGTCGCACGAAACCACCGTGCTGTAGCCCTTCATCTCAAGCACAGGTCGCTGTGGAAAATTGCGCGCAGAGCTCCCCACGCCGTACGAGTGACACCATTAGAACCCTCTTTGGGCAGATGCTCATGCTCACACCAGTTTGCTGGATTAGTCATCGGTTCATCGTCGCCGCTGCCTCGCATAGACACGTTGTCGCTACGGGTCGTCTCCGTCCTCGTCGCTACCACCTGTAGGGTCACCAAGGATGCAATAACCCATTTTGGGGCTCTCATATAATCCTCTGGACCGGCTCGCCAGCGTCGCGCTCGACCGAAAATGGCCATGGTGGTCTTCCCCTATTCCGGTTGGATTTGGGGAAGATCACTGTAGCTACATCATTAGCGCTAATGACATCACTACGAAATAGCTTAAATAATGGTTAAAGTTAGTATGATATGTGGTCCTGAGTTGATTAGAAAAATATAATTAAAACCTAAATTAAGTTATGAGTCGATGACATACGAGCCCCACACCTTTAAAACATATTGTGCAGACCCGGTCCACAGACCGTGCTGTTGACATGTGAGCCCTTGGCCCTGCACTGTTCCCATGGACCAAGATGACACGGACCGTGGCCCCACCTGTTAGTGACTGTAGCCATTTTCAATTAGAAAATAAAATCAGAAAGAAATTAAAATACTCTCGGCCCCACCTGTCAGCCACAGTAGAAATTTCTAATTTAGAAATAAATAAAAATAAAATAAAAAACCAGTGGCCCTAGCTGTTAGTCAGAGATAACCTCTCTCCTCTTTTATTTTTGGAATTTTTTTTTTCCGAATTTGACTAATCTTATTTCTAAATTCATCTACATTCAAACCCTACATAAAAGCACCAAAAACGTGAATTTTGGAATTTTATTTGAATTTTTTAAATACAATTTTGAATTCAATCGGATTTATTCGAATTTGGTTGTTTTCACGTAAATAGATCTCGAATCTCTAGAAGAGCAGCAGATCAAGTACGACCAAGACCAGCAAGACTTTGGTGAGGAGAGCCAACATTTTGATCATATTGCTCCTACTTTTGAATGCAAATTATATTGTTTTAAATTATGAAATTGCATGTTATGCTTTTATTGTAATTATGTTGTTATTAGCTTGTAGTTAATGTCTTCATGCTAACTGAGTTAGTAAATTTCATTCCTTGATCTTGGACATTATCCTTTGTCGTCCTAGGAATAATGATAAACTTAATTAGTCAATAAGTCTGTATCTAAGTGTCATGCTTAGCCTTACTTAGATACATTGATATGTGGACATTAATTTGCCATGACATCATTCAAACATTGAAACTTGATTTGGACAGCCATTGGATGGAAATGGCTAATATGTTGAACTTAGAGGATAATTTCAAAAAAAAAAAAAAAAAACTCAAACACTGTTTTAGACTTGGGTAGTTGGTAAGTGGGCGAGTGCGAATGGAGCACGAGAGCTTGTAATATGGTAGTTTCACCCAAGTCAATTAATAACTGAATCTTGTGGTGACCTCCCGGGCACTAACAGTGCGACCACAAGTCTATATTGGTGTTGACCTGGCTAATTAATTTATATTGCATCAGTAGTGGTTACATGATCCGATGGAATACATGAACTGTGTTGGAGGGAGCCCTTTTTCCGTATGGTGCAAGAGGGGGCCTCCTGCTCGAGTGGATGGAACCACCGGCGGTTGAAACCTTAGCAGGTGTGCATTGGGGTAGTGCATTGTAAAGGCCTTGTGATGATTTTCTTAATCTCACGCCTACAGTAGCATGTTGACATTACAAAATAATCGTCTCTTGTGGGTAAAGTTGTGTGAATCTTGCAGAGTGAAAATTGTCTAAAAAGTCGTGCCCATGGTCATGGTTGATGCGTGGGAACTTGATTGGTTAGTCTGTAATTTATAAAAACCAATTGTGGGTAGGATGAAACTATTGGGTGGATGAAACCCTGAA
This sequence comes from Ampelocalamus luodianensis, assembly GCA_036346255.1. Classification (NCBI taxonomy): domain Eukaryota; kingdom Viridiplantae; phylum Streptophyta; class Magnoliopsida; order Poales; family Poaceae; genus Ampelocalamus; species Ampelocalamus luodianensis. Next base: position 8,380,169 of record CM070622.1, read on the forward strand.
TTTGGTCCTTGGTGGATGGAGCCTAGTGGATATTATTGGGTGGATGGAACCCCAAAAACTGATATAGCATATGGTGGATGGAACCATGCTATGTTTGCAAGTAGATGGAAACTTGCCAAGTATTATACAACAATTACTCAATTTCATTAAAACTAGTTTAGTTTAAATGCTAGGTCTTAGGTGTTGCCTACTAATTAAATTATTCCAATTGTGACTTTATGCAAATAAAAGAACCTCAGGGCTTTCCTTTGGTCAGACATGCATCTATTAGAATTGCATTCTGTGTATTGACTCGCGGAGTACCTTAACACCCCTACGCCTACTTCGCCGTGTCCGGGCTAGAAGGGGAAGACGATGGCGGGATGTAGGCCGGGACTCCCAGTCGCTTGCTTGTGGGTAATACTGATGGATCCACATTTTGTTCTCTGCTTCCGCATCTATCTCCGATTTCTGTAATGAACTCTATGTTAAGTATTTGGCATGCCCCGCCTGTACTGTAAAACAATGACTGTACGTATAGTCTATTTAAATGTTGTGCGATGTTAATTATGGTTTGACTATGTGCGATGTATGTATATGATCCAACAATTCATTTGTGTGCACCATCTACTGATTCAGATAATAGTGTGATATAAACAGAGGATTCAGACGATAAATCCGAGTCCCAACACTATATATTCAAGCTTTTGCTTGCATGAAAAAGGAAGGGCCAAGTACAATTGGATATGTAGAATTTTTTGCTCATTTAGCACGTTTTTTAAGTGAAACAGAAAAAATAGCCCTGAACGAAATAGCAAAAGTGGCACCTCTACCGCGCAAAAACACCGCGGCAAGCCATTTGCCACTGACTCAGAGCGCGATAGGATATGTGACGTTCTCCCAGCCGACGACAGGTGTCTTATCGCTAACCCAGTCCACGGTAGGCGGCCTACCGCTAACCTAGTATGTGGTAGACAGGCACGGCAGGAGCAGACTCAACGCGACCTGCCGTTGACTAGGTTAGCAGTAGGCCACCTGCCACGGTCTGGGTGCGCGGTAGGCCTCCTACCGTGTTTTTTTTTGTGCAGTAGAGGGTGCCATTTTTGCTATTTTGTTTAGGAGTGTGTTATTTTTGTTATTTCACTTCAAAAACATGCTATATGAGCCAAAAACTCAAGTACGTAGGCGAATGTCCACTAGTTATCTGTAGTATACAAGTGCGCATCTCGTGAAAGACGGCAATCTCTTCTGAATCGACCTGTGAAAGGCATCTCCCTGGAGGGAAATAAGGAAATCTGGGCACTATTGGCCCCTTAGCACACAACAATTTCAAATCTAGCCCTTCTATCTACGAAATTCCTAATCTAGCCACCTCCTCCCGCGTACTGCACCCCCCGGCCGCAGCAAGGGAGGTGCTGTGGCACCCAATCGCAGCATGAAACTACTACTGTCCCCAATTGCAGCATGAAGCTGGTGCTTTCCCCAACCGCAGCATGTAGCAAGAGGGGAGTGAAAGGAGGATAGAGGAAGAAAAGAAAAGGGGAAAAAATCCAAAATAAAATAAATTTCAAGAAAATTCCATAAAAATCCTTGGAACATGAATCGATTTAATAAAATAATTTTGAATTTAATTGAAGTTTATTTTTTCATTTAAAATGGTTTTCATTTTCTGAAATTTCCAATTAAGCTTTAATTAATCCAATAAAATACAAATGGTTTATTTTTTAAAAGATTTCAAAAGACTCTAAAAAGGGGAAAATTGAAAAGAAATAACAAGATTTAATTTAATTTAATTTGGGCTTGAATCGAGCTCATGGTTTAATTTAATTTGGGTAATTGAGGAATTATTTACAATTTTAAATTTAAATTATGGAATTTTGATTCTTGATTCATCCCTCCGATCCAAATTTGTTTGTACAAGGTAGAATTCATTACCTGTACTGCTTTGAAGCTGTTTATCATTACGTTGTTTTTTCTTGGTTCCTCCAAAATTAGAATGCATATGAAAAGAAAGAAACATTAATTGTGGAAGTCACTTGATTGCATGTGTGTAATGCCACCTACAATGCATGTGATCCCAAGTATGCTCAAAGGTTTGGGCATACTTTACAATAAATATGTGATTACGTTACATGTGTATGCATACGCCTGTGTGTAATGCCACCTACAATGCATGTGATCCCAAGTATGCTCAAAGGTTTGGGCATCCTTTACAATAAATATGTGATTATGTTACATGTGTATCCATACAGATGTGCGAGTGACTTCCACAATGTTTCTTTCTTTTCATATGCATTCTAATTTTGGAGGAACCAAGAAAAAGAGCGATGATAAATAGCTTCAAGCGATGCAAGTAATAATTCTACCTTATACAAACAAATTTGGATCGGAAGGATGAATCGAGAATCGAAATTTCATAATTTAAATTTAAAATTGTAAACCATTCCGATTGCCCAAATTAAATTAAACTGAGTTCGATTCAAGCCCTAATTAAATTAAATTAAACCTTGTTATTTCCTTTGAGTTCATTTTATTTCTTTTTAGTTTTCCCATTTTTCAGAGTCTTCTGAAAGCTTTTTAAAAAATAAACAATTTGTATTTTATTGGATTAATTAAAGCTTAATTGGAAATATCAAAAAATGAAAAACATTTAAAATGAATAAAATAAACTTCAATTAAATTCAAAATTATTTTATTAAGTCGATTCATGTTCCAAGGATTTTTTTATGGAATTTTCTTAAAATTTTTGAAATTTATTTTATTTTGATTTTTTTCCCCTTTCCTTTCCTCTCTCCTCTTGCTACATGCTGCAGTTGGAGACAGCAGCGACTTGCTTGTCAGCACACTCGCTTGGCGGGGCGCAACACGTGGGAGGAAAGGGCTAGATTAGAAATTTTGTAGATAGGAGGTTAGATTTGGAATTATTGTGTGTTAAAGAGCCAATAGTGCCCAGATTTCGAAGTTCGGCAATGTGCTCACTTCCACTCACCGGTCCTCACCGATGACAAGGACAATCATTGACTAGAGATTTATACGAATCGAAGCTATTTTAACCACAGATATGCCAACCATCAGTAGGTCGGCACTAGAAAAGAATTCGAGTCACCGCGTCTCTCGAGTTCCGACCCTACGTCGAAGATGCGTGTATCAAGTGGCGGAGCCAGAACTCAAACTACGTACGGGGCGTCAATGTCTCTGAAATTTTTAAAATTTTATGTGTTTTACAGTAAATATTAATAGTACTAAGACTATTTGATAAAAATCTGCGGAGTCGCTTGACCCACAGGTCATACATAACGTGGCTCCGGCCGCCACTAATTTCCAACATATATCATATATGACAGGGGCAGGCATGCATGCATATCCGGTGCAAACTTGTATGACACAGCCATATCTCATTTGAATTTGGAGTCTATATGAGAGCAAGTTATATTTGGATTCGAGCCTATACAAGAGTTACCTTTAGAATGGTTTGCTAGAAGCATAGTGCTTAAACAATGGTTAGTAACTAAGATCTAATGAAACAGCCTTTATTCTTCTCTAGATCTGTCCGACATATATATAGAACCCACTAGATCATTGCGCAATTTATCATCATCTCCCGGCGACAATGAAAAGACATATTCTTCTTTGTCCACCTTTCTTCTCTTCGTAGGACACTGATATAATTAAGCATCAACCCCGCATTTCCTTTGCAAAGCCAAACTAGCTTTTTTTTTAAGAGAGAGCAAGCAAAGCCCAACTAGCTTGTGACTAGACAAGTGTTGAGCTGTCAACTAAAATCATTTGTTAGCCCATTTTAATTTTTAATGAAAAAAATAAGTATTCAAGTTTGAAGAATGAGCTACTCGCCTACTCCCTACCTGCTTAGATCACAATCACCGAATACGTAAATTTTGTATGGGCTTGTGGACCTGTGGCTAAAAAAAGTATGAACACAGATCGCTCATATACTATTTATTCGTATACAAAACAGAAGAGAATATATATATATAATGTGTTGCTAACAGAATAAATGATATTTGAGTAATCAAAATATAGTTGACTCCAAAAGTGTAAATAATTCTCATAATAATTTTGGCTCTCTAAATTAAATATACTAGTAGACTTTGCCGCACCTTGGCGCTGCGTGCGGGGAAGCGACGCAAAGCGCACATAAAGGACAAGGCATGTGGAGGAGTGCGGCGGCGGCCCTTGAGAAAAAGCGCGGCGGCATGCGTCTCACGTGCGTGTGGAGGAACAGACGATGGAGAAGGAAGGAGGAAGACCATTGGACGGCCGAGAATGCGAAGGAATCGTAGGCAAGGAAAACACAACAAAGATCGGATGGGCGCGAAACAATGCCACGCAGGATCCGACGACCGAAAGCTTTCGGGGCGACGTGGCCTGCTGAATCTAGCATGAGACCTCTAAAAATATCCAGCAAAGTCAACGTGGCCAAGAGGTCGTTAGCATGAGCCTCCTGCACCAGATTCATTGAACTTGGACACATTTTTTTACTTTCTCTCTCATTCGTTTTTTGTTGGGAGGTGATCTCCTCCGATTTTTTTACTCGCTAATCTTCTTCCTCATTCCTTTTTTAAATAATGAAGGAACTGTCATCGCCTGGCCCACAATTCGCGTCCACATTCCAAACAACCCTCCGCCACCCAATCTGGAAGGTATAGTAGAGGGACCCAATAACTCAAAAAGATAAAGCAAAGGGGAAAAAGTCTCAAGCTCGATCGACGAAAGTGCTCGAGAGGAACATCATGGTGAGAAAAAGAAAATCTTTGTTCTTTTCGATTTGTTTGTTTCTTTTGTTTTAGTTTACTTTTGTTACAGCTAGTAGGCAAAAACTCAGCAGATATATATATTTTTTTACCACACAGTCATACAGATACAGTGTTAGTTCCTGCCTTGTTTATTCTCTTTTCTCTTATCTTTTATTTGGGTGTTTGCCTCTTGGTACAATGATCGATCTAGCTACTCTCAGGAATGCTGATTAGAATTATCAAGTGCATTTTTTATGCATGTTTGATAGGATTACTGTGGTGAACTTGGTGATCATGTACGGATGTACCTACCTGTTTGGTTCCATCAGATCTGTAGGACGTACTAGATGCAAATGGTGAATTAAATGTTGATCCCTTAGGGTTCCCGGCGTGAACCACTGCCAACTAGTTGTTCATATAGTACATTTCTTTCACTTTCCTTCTGATTATAATCACAGACGGTTCGTGATAAAAACTGTCTGTGATGATTCACATACGATTTTAAATACAAATCACAGACGGTTTTGTAGTAGTAACGTTTTATGGCTGCTTTGTCTACGTTCTGCACTACATCGAGCCTACACTGTTTTCTGTTCTTCATCAAGCCAACTGTAAGTTGTTTGTGTGACCAAATAACCCTGTTATTATCCTTTTCTTGCATATATTTCGAAATACAATATGTTGCCTTCTATTAGTATTGTTTTATGCATATTCTAGTTATCTATGATATCTGCCTCGAGATAAAATATGGAATGAAAATATTGTGTATATGTCGAACAATGATTTCTCTGTATTTTTTTTTTGAAAGAATAGGTTACTACTGTTTCCATCATATGCGAAATTTGACCGAGACAGAGCAGTTCACTGAACATTCCTGAAGACCTGATATGTATGAAAGACATGTCAGGTCACTGCGTCATGGCATGGAAAGATAGAAAAAGGCCCATGTGAGTTTTTAAACCAAAGGCAGAAGCTCTGCCATTTATTTTAAAAGAAGAGAATACAACACCGATCTCTGAAGAGAAGATACCAACACCGAGGAAAGAGCTCTAAACCAGAGCTCTTACTTAGAGAGTTTTTGACGTATTTGGCACTGTTGGTGCGTGAATTAGCAAAAATAATCTTTTCTCCGAATTAATTGTAAAAATAGCACTACGTACAAACGGGACATGACACGTGGCTTGTCTGTGCCCCCAGAGGCCGGACTTGCCTCCACCGTGCCCCAGAGGCACCAACACAACGAAATCCGGCCCCAGAGGCACGGTCAAGGCAATGCCGTGCCCCAAGGGCATGGCATAGGATTAACGGCCAATTTGGTTTCAAAATTGATTTTAAATGATTATTTGACACTACTTGGTACTATTTAAGTAGTATTTAAATACTATTTAATAATATTTGAGATATTATGTGCACCACTATTTAACACTTCAAAAATCAGTCGAGGGCATTTTTTTCCTTCTTGTTTTTTTACCTCACACTCGTAGCTTCAAATGTATTATCACATATACCAACAAAAAATTCCATGATTTTTTTTCACATAAAATCATGCACAGCAAACACAATCTCCTTGAGGCACCACAATTTGTCGGACGAGGCGGCGGCGGCGGCGGCGGCGAGCAGTAATACATTATCATTGGCCGTGGCGGCGGGTAGTAGTACATCACGGTGGCGGGGTGCATGTGCTCCCATGCTTGATATGGGAGAGCGGGCACCACATCCCTCACGAACTGCGCGTAAATGCAACACTTAGAGGCGAACTCTGCACTGCACCAGCACCAGCAAGCGACGCGAGCAAGTAGGTGACAACATAACCCTAGTAGCAAGGGCACTAGGTCACCACCGTCCATAGTGTTAAATAGTGTCAAGCATGGGTGCACATGCACCCTGCCGCCGTGGCCGGTGACGGTGTACTACTACCCGTCGCCACGGCCGGTGACGGTGTATTACTGCTTGCCACCGCCGTCTCGTTCGGTGAATCGTTGCTGCCATAAGGAGATTGTGCTTGCCATGCCGTGATTTCATGTGAAAAAATGGTGAATTTTTTTGGTACTTGTGATAATACATTTGAAGTTACGAGTGCGAGGTAAAAAAACAAGAAGAAAAAAATACCCTCGGTTGATTTTTTTAAGTGTTAAATATTGATGTACATAGTATTTCAAATATTATACAAATATTATCAATTAATCATTTTTTAATCAATTTTGAAACCAATTCGGCCGCTAATCCTATGCCGGCACCGCCTTGACCGTGCCTCTCGGACTGGCTGACTTTGCTGTGTCCGTGCCCCTACGGCATGGTGAAGGCAAGTCCGACCCCCGGGGATACGGACAAACCACGTGTCGTGTCTCCGCTTGTCCGTAGTGCTATTTTTGCAATTGATTCGGAGAGAGATACTACTTTTGCTAATTCATACGCCAACAATACCAAATATGCCAAAAACTCCTTACTAAGACACCAACTACACCCACAAGTTCAGCGCCTTAGATTCATTTCAAAGCAAGTGATGAGAGCCACCAAGAGTGCATGTAATCTGTTAGGCAGAGAACGTGTTGGTGCTGTGCACTTTAGATTTAGAACCGTCCACCTTGCTGCCTCATCACATACGCACGTACGTCGGGATCTAATTCAGGAAGCCATCATTAGCTAGGCCTTGTATTAACCTTGACCTTTTGAGTTCTTGGACCACGTTGATGCAATTGGCAGCGCAGGATTTGCAAAGCCAAACTAATAGTTAATTAATCCATCTGGCTTTCGCGACGACTAACTGTCTGGAGTCTGGACATGTAGAATATATGTTCATAATTAATTATAATTAACAACTGCAGTATCGAGGTCTGCCTGATTGTTTTATGGCCTTGATAGGCATTTCCGCTTTGTGAAATCTGTGGACGTAATGAATAACGAGTTAGTGATGCCCTTTTCTCCCCCCTTCCCGGGTCAACCCCTCGCCGGGGCCCCCTTCGTCCCCCCCGCCGGACCGGACCCCCCCCTCTCCTTCCTTCCTCCCCCGCGCTCGCGTGCGCTGCTTGTATGCGCATGCGCACGCTTTTGCTCCGTCGCGCCCTCCGCGCGCCTCCTCGCCGCCGCAATCATGCCGCCGTGCGCACGCCGCGCCCGAGCCTTGTAGCTCGCGGACCCCCTTCTCCTCGCTTTCCCCGCGGCTTTAAAGCCCTAACCGGCACCTCCGCTCCCGGTGCCCTTCTCCCCCAAGCAAAGAACCAAGAAGGAAGAAGAGGTAGAGAGGAAGAGGAAGGAGAAGGTCGGACCCTTACCTCCGGAGTCGCCGCCACGCGCTTTGGTGCCCTCCTCGCGGCTCGGTGAGCCTCGTCCTCCACCGCCTTGGCGCGTCACCGCCTCCTTGCGTCGTCGCTTCTCCGCATCGCTCGCGTGCAGTGGCGCCTCCGCCGCTCGCCTCAGCCGTCTTGCGCCGAGCCTCCTTCTTCTCTCTCGTCGCGCCGCCGCCGCTCCCGGCCCAGCGTCGCCGCCCCTCCTCCTCCTCTCTCGCAAGCGCGCGCTTCTCTTTCCCCCGCGCCTTGCGCCCGCCTCCTCTCTCCTTCGCGCCTACCACCTCGCGCTCTTTTCTTTGGCCGTGGGCTGCGGGCATGCTGCGCGCCAGTGGGCCTCCTCCCCTGCGCCTGCGTGAGTGGGCGGCCGTTTTCGGTGTGGGCATTGCGGTTTTCTTTTTTATTTGGTTTTTCATTTTCCTTTTCTATTTTATTTCAAAAGCTAGACTTCTAAAATTAATAACTCCCCCATTTTAGCTCCAAAAATTATGAAATAAATTTCTAAAAATTTCTAAAATCAAGATCTTGCTAATGGCATAGGTCTTGTTCAATTTGGAGTTTATTTGAGTACTCTTGTGTATTTAATTGCTCTTGTTGCTTGTCGTTTATTTTTCCGGTACTTCGCCCGCGTAGATTTCGGAGACGCCGGAGACCTCCACGTCGATCAAGGACAAGACTACTCGGACTCTCTCCCCTACCACCAAGGCGAGTCAATGCTTTGATCATATTGAGCCTACATTTTATGCAAATTATATTCTTTTAAAATAGCAAATTGCAGGCTTTAATTCTTTAATCAAATGTATGTTAAAGCTTAAGGTAGTTAATACCCATTTGTTGAATAATTAATTACTATGCCATCCTTGACAACTTGAATCCCTTAACCATTGTCACCCTAGTAACTATATGGTAATACTAGCTATAGGTTGTACTTAAGCGACATGCTAGACTTGCTTAAGTACTGGGACATTAAAATGTCCTAATCATCATCATTTCAAACATAAAATGATTTGGGCAGTCATTGCGGGTAAATGGCGAGATGATTGAATTGTTGTATTTACATCTCAAAACCCTAAGCGCTAATACCGTGCGGACGGATGGTAAGATGGTGGGTGCGGATGTAGCACGAGAATGGTGGGAATGTGGTTGAGCCGTCCAGACAACCCTAAGGACTTAATCTTGTCACGACCTCCTGTGTATAACAAGTACAACCACAAGTCTGCAACAAACTGCGACTTGGCTTAGTACATTTATCAAATCCTGAAAATCATCTCTTTGGAGGGTTAAAGGAGGCACAAGCTCACAGGTATGTCGGGCTTGGATGGGACACGAGTCAAGGTGAAGTTCGCGATCAGTTGAGGTGTAGCCACGCTACGCCGATCGTTGAGTGGACATCCGCGCAGCGTATGGGCATAACCCCATATGGGTGAGAGCGAGGAAGGCGAGATATTTAGAAAGTTATTGTGACAACCTCTCGACTACGACTACGGAATCGTGTAGGCAGCGAGTTAATTGTCTCTTGTGGGTAAAGTGTACAATCTCTGCGAGTTATAAAGCATGTTTAAGCAGTAGTGCCTACGGTCAAAGCGGACATGGGAACTTAACTTGAGTTAGTTCTATTTCAAAAACCTTGTTGGGTGGTATGAAAATTGTGGCGGGCTCACCTAGCCACGAGATTGGTTATTCACGGGTCTTTGTACCCGGTGTCGTTTAGTGGTGGATGTAACCACAATCAAAATTAAGCATGAAGGTGGAGGTAACCTCTGTGATACAAATATTGCACAATTTCTCTCTTTAACTAAAGCGAAATTTGTTAAAAATGCTAAGTGCTAGGAATTTGTACTTATGATATTTAAAAGTATTGCTTTCGCAAATAAAAGAACCGAGCCATCCTTGTAAGCCTTGCATGTATATCTTTGCATTGTGTATTGGCTGTGAGCACGTAGTTGTGCTCATCCTCGCTCTCCCAAACCCTTGGATGACGCTGATGGAGAGACTATGCTTACTACGAGGAACCGAAGTTGATGGACAAGGAAGCGGCGAAGAGTAGTCTAGGATCGTAGTCTAGGCCTCGGCGATCTAAGTTGACTCGTTGGTACTTGCGTACAACCGATATTATCGGGTCCTTGGTAATATCGATCATTACCTGAGTTGCCCGATCGCTTACTGTGAAGAGATGAGCTCTACCTTTGCTTCGCTACCGTGTCGGTGTTACGTATTGTAATCAATTTGGCACGATATTTGTTGTAAAACTCGACCCGGCGTGGTCTATGTCACTCTGTTATGCGTAATATTGATACTTTAGTTCACGCCATGTATGAATGATTCGGCAATGCACGTGAGTGCTATCTCTCGATCGAGGAATAACACGTCGTTTTCTGAAGGATTCGGATTAGAAAATCCGGTCGGCGGAGTCGGTATCGAGCATCGATTGTAGAGTCTTAGTTAGATTGATCGTTGCCTTAAGGACTTGGATCTTATTTTGAAAACTAAGAAAAAGCGTTGCTAAAAATATAGAGTATTTATTGCTTCTACTCTTCACTCCTAGTCCGTACTTATCCTTATTTCACTTGAGTTTACCTTGTCTTTGACCTTCTCCTGTTTTCAAAATTTGTAGATGGCTACCCGTCGTCGGATGGCGTGGGACCTCCTCGTTCACGGAGAGAACGAGGAGGCTTCGCGGACATACCGCCGGTGATCTTGTACCTTAGTTTTCCCGTCGACCTACGTTCCGTGGTAGGATGGCGAGATCGAGACCCGCGAGTCTGGGCGATGGAGGTGTACCTCTCCGTGGGTTGGCGAAGTTCACTTCCTTCCTCTTGGGCCGAGGCACCCGGCGTAGCCGTCATAGCGCCATCCGGGGCGCCGCGCGCGTCGCTTCCACCCTTTGTGTTGGAAATGCGAGGATCTCTTCTCCGAGTCACCCATACGCTTCTACCCGTACCTCCCGATGAGGCGTGTCGGCAATTTTCGACACGAGGGCGACCCCGCGGCGCGGCGAGTCCGGCTTACTCGGCGATGATAGCCACCATCACCGCCGCCATGGATGAGATCGGCGACCGGACACTCCTCACGGCGGCTATGCCCACTCAGACACCGCCGGGCAACATGGTCGAGAGTGATGAAGCTCACTCCGCTGCGATCGAGAGAGGATCTTTGCGGTGCGAGGGGCGCGCTCTTGCGAGTTGGCACGCCTCGGGGCGCCGCTACGGTCCTGCCCGGCCGGTTGCACCTATCGTCGCCCCGTCCTCCCGATGCCGAGCCGGCGTTCCCGCCCGAAGGACCCGTCTCGACTCACACGACGCAGCAGCGGTGCGCCGCCGCCCGTCCGCCGTCGCCTAGAGAGTCGGCCGTGGGCGCGAGCCCGATCCACCGCTGGGTTTGGCGAGTCGATCGTGGGCGCCACCTCGGCCGTTCACGTTCTGCTCCCGTTCGCGAGCTTGATCGAGCCGTTCGTTCGCTCCCGAACAATCGTACACTTTGTGGTCGGATCCCGTGAAGCATTGTCAGATTAGTTAGGTTAGCTAGCGGTGCTTGCGGCGATCTTTTGGGTTGCAAGCACTTTTGTTTCTTTCTTTTGTAAACGATGTGTTTGTATTACGTGTCATGACTTAGCTTAGTGTATAAGCTTTGTTCGAGAGTCATGTAACATAACCCCTTATTATAGTGTAGCCGCTCTAGGCTTTGTATTACTTGCTTGCGTTCTTTTTGTTGGCTTTGTTCTTGTCTGTGTGTGCCTTAGAGGCTAGTAAACCTCATATACTCCCACTAGTTCTAAGCTTCGAGTTCCTTGAGATGCCGCCAAGAAGAGCTGCCCGATCAGTGGAGCCTTCGCGCCGCCGAGGAGAGGCGTGGCCGTGGTCGTGGCCAAGGCGAGGACAGAAGCGCTCCTCCACCACCAAACAAACCCGACAATGACCCAAGTCATGTTTGTGATTCAGATTCTTGAGCGTTACTAAACAATCGTGTTGGACCGACGATCGCAACTCAAGCTAGCAGACTTCCTCGAGGACAAGACCTCTCACCTTTCTTTGCGGCCAATGAACCTCTAGAAAGTGAAGGCGGCTCGGGGACACGGAGAAGAAACCGTCTTGCCCATTGCTCAAATGAAGACAAGGTGGATTTCGCCACCCATCGGTGAAAAGCGCGCCATTGCACAGTGGGAGAATTACCTCGCCGAGGTGATGAGAATCTAGAGGAAGAAGAAGCGGAATAGCGGAGTCGTAGCATCTACGATTGGAGCCCACAAGATCCATTGCCTCTACGCGAAATAGAAGAAGTTGCGAAATACAACAAGTGAAGTTGAACCCGCATGGCACACCGATTCCACGGAGGAATTCAAGGCGCTTCGGGGCCAACCGTGCAGTGGAACAATGAGATTGAAGAAGAATGAATTGAGCTCTCAAGCGGTCGGATGTCGATAAATGAGTATCTAACCAAGTTTAACCAGGCTTGCGCTTCGCCCAATGATGTAGGCGATGAAGAAGAGAAAATCGACCGCTTTGTTGAAGGAATGCGTGAGGACATGAGAGACGACTTATCCTCCATGATTACTCTAGCTTCCAAAGATTAGTTAATAAAGCCCTCATTTGTGAAAATGAGAAGAAGGCTGTGAGATTAGCGCAAAGGAAGATGTCATTTCAGAGGCCACAAGGTAGCTTTCCCGAGCCTACATTCCAAGGCGGCTCATCTTTCCGATCATCTGCGGCCTCCTCTCGAAAACTCAAGTTTCCACCCGCGTCCCCAAGGAAGTGGATTCGGTGCTCTCAGCCCGCCGGTCAACGACAACACCAACCTGAAGGCAAACCTCCTTTGCTTCGCTTGTGGAGAAAAAGGACACCATGCCAATCGTTGTCCTACCGTCGAATGCTCGGCAAGACTCAACATAGAGTAACGCCGATTCAAGGCGGGACCCGGCCCCAAGCAAGAGTCACGGACTTGCGGGCATCAAGGTCTACATCAACACAAAGCCATGGCGTGTGAACCACGTCCACGGTAGGAAGCTCAAGGTGCCTCGGGAGTACTAATGGAGTACGTTCCTGTTAATTCGATACCGCACAAGTTTTGTTTGATTCTGAGCTTCACACTCTTTTATTTCAAGAAAGTTTGTCGAAGGCTTAAGTTGCCAACCTATAAGTTAAAGAAACCCGTGGTACTTAGCTCACTTGGGGACCCTTTGTGCTACCTCAGTCGGTCAGGTAGAAATTGCTATGGAACATTCAGTTCTAGCAAACCTTAGTCTTTGGAATCTCAAGCGCTGGATATCATCCTAGGGATGGATTGGTTGGCCAAATATCGGGATTGATAGATTGTGCCAAGAAAAAGTAGTGCTCACCAAGAACCCGAGACCACAATAAGTTAGTGTGGATCGTTCCTCCTTTGAGTAGAACAATCCACCACCTTGGAGAGTTGTCCCTAGAGACAACGCACGTAGTTCAAGCTTACCGATGTCTTCCCGGAAGAATTACGGGCATGCCACGAGCAGAGATGTTGAGTTTGTCATCAACTTGAAGCGGGACAGCCCCAATTGCTAAGAGACCATACACGAATGGCGACGAACTTGAAGAACTTAAGACACAAATTGAAGACTTGCAAGACAAAGGTTTCGTTAGACCTAGTTCTTCTCCACAGGGTTCGCCATTCTCTTTGTGAAGAAGAAAGATGGCACCGCGAGTTGTGTGTGGACTCTGAGCACTCAATGATGTGACCATCAAGAACAAGTATCCCTTACCTCGCATTGATGACTGTTCGATCGGTTGGCGGGAGCATCGGTTTTCTCCAAGATAGACACGAGGTCGAGGATACCATCGACTTAAGATCGGGAATGAGGATATTCCTAAAGCGGCTTTTACCACGGTATGGCCTATACGAGTTCAACTGTCATGCCGTTTGGCTTGACCATCGCGCGACCTACTTCATGAACCTCATGAATAAAGTATTCATGGAATACTTAGACAAGTTTGTTGTCGTGTTCATAAACGACATCTTGATCTACTCAAAGACCGATGAAGAACATTACGAACACTTGCAATTGGTCTTAGAAAAGCTTAAAGAGAATCATCTTTATGCCAAATGCGATGAAATGTGAATTTTGGCTTCATGAAATCGTTTCCTCGGACACATTGTATCCATTTGGAGGAATGTGATTGATCCATCCAAAGTAGCATTGTAATGGAATGGAAACAACCCACATCGGTGTGGAAGTGCGTAGTTTTCGGCTTGGCGGATACTCTGACGCTTCATTGAAGGATTCTCTAAGCTTTCCAAACCGATGACCCATCGCTTAAAAGGAAAAGAAGTATGATTGGGCGAAGCTTGTGAAAGAGTTTTGAATTGAAGAAGAAGTTAACCGCACGGTATTGATCTGCGGACATCCATCAAGACTTGAAGTCTATTGTGATGCATCGCGCCAAGGTCTTGGTTGCGTACTCATGCAAGGAGGAAAAGTTGTAGCTTATGCTTCCGGACAACTCCGTCCTTGCGAAGACAATTATCAACTCATGATTTGGAGTTAGCGGTAGTGCATGCCTTAAAAATTTGGCGGCATTACTTGATTGGAAATCATTGTAATATCTACAGACCACAAGAGTCTCAAGTACATTTCACCCAATCAGACCTCAACCTCCGACAAAGAAGATGGTTGGAATTAATAAAGGATTATAACTTGGATGTCCATTATCATCTGGAAAGGCTAATGTAGTTCTTTGATGCATTAAGCCGTAAATCCTCTGCATAATGTCATGATTCAAGAACACCAACTTTGAGCTCTGCAAGGAATTTGAAGCCCTCAACCTTGAGTTAATAGAGCAAGGCACACTAGCCCCTTTGAGAGGCCCATCCAACTCTAGAAGAAGCGGATCAAGGCCGCTCAAGAAGGACATCCGAGTCAGAGATTCAAGCATCTCATGGCAAAGGAAAGGCCCTAAGATGTCGAAGATCGCAGGAATCCTATGGTATGGGAAACGTCTCTTTGTTCCCCACGGAAGGAACTCAAAGATCCGATTCTAAAGGAAGCTCACGATTACACACCTGCACTTGACGGCACCAAGATGTACCAAGACATGAAGATTTTGTATTGGTGGCCACGAATGAAAAGAGATATCGCGAGTATGTAGCTTGTTGTGATGTATGTCGTGAATCAAGGCTGAACATCAAAGACCGGCGGATTACTACAACCCTTACAGATCCTCGGTGGAAATGGGAAGAAATCGGAATGGATTTCATTACGGTCTACCTCGAACTAAGTCGGATGTGACTCGGTATGGGTTATAGTTGTGATTGACTAAAGTCGCCCACTTCATCCTGTGAAGACAACCTACAAGGGAGACAAGTTAGCCGAGTTATACATGGCTCGTATCGTGTGTTGCATGGAGTACCCAGAGAATAGTCTCCGATCGAGGTTCTCAATTTACCTCGCATTTTGGGCTAGTTTGCATGATGCCCTTGGAACACACCTTACCTTCACCTGACCTATCATCCATGGACCGATGGTGGAGACGGAAAGAACAAATCAAATCCTAGAAGACATGCTTGAGCTTGTGCTTTGGAGTTTACAGTAGGCGGGAAAAATGTCTACCGTATGCCGAGTTTGCATACAATAATAGTTATCGATCAAGTTTGAAAATGTCCCCATTTGAAGCACTCTATGGAAGAAAATGCGGAACTCCTCTGCATTGGTGAATCAGTGAAGGATATGTCTTGGACGGATACTCTCAAGCAAGTTGAAGAGAAAGTTCGACTAATCGAGATCGCCTTCAAGCGGCTCGGTCTAGGCGAGAAGAGTTATCGCGACAACCGTCGAAGAGACTTAACCTTGAAGTTGGAATCTTTGTGTATCTCAAGGTATCGCCGCCGTGGAACCGAAGATTCAAAGTTAAAGGCAAGCTCGCACCAAGATACATAGGCCGTTCGATCACCGCTAAGCGTGGAGAAGTTGCCTATCAACTAGAGTCGCTGAAAGGTTGTCGACGTCCACAACGTGTTCCATGTCTCTCAACTAAAGAAATGTCTCGAGTACGAAGAAGCGGACTCTGTCGGCCGTCGCACTTGATAAGGATTTGACTTACCGAGCACCGATCAAGATCCTCGACGCCGTCGAAGCGGACGAGGCGTCAAGTCATCCGCCTTTGCAAGGTTGGTGGAGCCATCACTCAAAGAAGCCACAGGAGGGCGAGAAGATCAACAAGCTGGATTTCCGTCCTGTTCTCGGGCGGCTCGAATCTCGAGGTCGAGATTCCGTTTAAGGTGGGTAGGATTTGTGATGCCCTTTTCTCCCCCTTCCGGGTCAACCCCGCGGGGCCCCGCCGTCCCCGGCGGACGGACCCCCTCTCCTTCCTTCCTCCCCGCGCTCGCGTGCCGCTGTCGCCGCGCCAGCGCCATCGCATCGCTGCTCCGTCGTGGCGCCTCCCTGCACGCCTCCTCGCGCAATCATGCCGCGTGCGTCGCTGCGCCGCGCGCCCGAGCCTTGTAGCTCGCCGGACCCCCTTCTCCTCGCTTTCCCCGCCGGCTTTAAAAGCCCTAACCGCACCTCCGCTCCCGGTGCCCTTCTCCCCCAAGCAAAGAACCAAGAAGGAAGAAGAGGTAGAGAGGAAGAGGAAGGAGAAGGTGAGCCCTTACCTCCGGTCGCCGCCACCGCCGCTTTGGTGCCCTCTCGCGGCTCGGTGAGCCTCGTCGCCACCGCCCTTGGCGCGTCACGCCTCCTTGCGTCGTCGCTTCTCCGCATCGCTCGCGTGCGTGGCGCCTCCGCGCTCGCCTCACGCCGTGCCGCCGAGCTCCTTCTTCTCCTCCCCGTGAGCCGCCGCTCGGCCCCCGCGTCGCCGCCCTCCTCCTCCCTCTCTGCAAGCCGCGCGCTTCTCTTTCCCCCCCCGCGCGCCGCCGCCAGTCCCTCATGCGCCCTACCCCGCTCGCGCTCTTTTCTTTGGCCATTGGGCTGCTGGCGCATGGCCTGCCGCGCCCGTGTGGCCTCCTCGCCTGCGCCTTGTGTAGTGGGCGGGCCGTTTTCGGTGTGGGCAGTGCGGTTTTCTTTTTTATTTGGTTTTTCATTTTCCTTTTCTATTTTATTTCAAAAGCTAGACTTCTAAAATTAATAACTCCCCCATTTTAGCTCCAAAAATTATGAAATAAATTTCTAAAAATTTCTAAAATCAAGATCTTGCTAATGGCATAGGTCTTGTTCAATTTGGAGTTCATTTGAGTACTCTTGTGTATTTAATTGCTCTTGTTGCTTGTCGTTTATTTTTAGGTACTTATGCGTAGATTTGGAGGCAGGAGACCTCCACGTCGATCAAGGACAAGACTACTCGGACTCTCTCCCTACCACCAAGCGAGTCAATGCTTTGATCATATTGAGCCTACATTTTATACAAATTATATTCTTTTAAAATAGCAAATTGCGGACTTTAATTCTTTAATCAAATGTATGTTAAAGCTTAAGGTAGTTAATACCCATTTGTTGAATAATTAATTACTATGCCATCCTTGACAACTTGAATCCTTAACCATTGTCACCCTAGTAACTATATGGTAATACTAGCTATAGGTTGTACTTAAGCGACATGCTAGACTTGCTTAAATCTTGGGACATTAAAATGTCCTAATCATCATCATTTCAAACATAAAATGATTTGGCGGTCATTGCGGGTAAATGGCGAGATGATTGAATTGTTGTATTTTACATCTCAAAACCCTAAGCGCTAATACCGTGCGGACGGATGGTAAGATGGTGGAGTGCGGATGTAGCACGAGAATGGTGGGAATGTGGTTGAGCCGTCCGGACAACCCTAAGGACTTAATCTTGTCACGACTCTCCTGTATAACAAGTACAACCACAAATGCGCAACAAGCTGCGACTTGGCTTAGTACATTTATCAAATCCTGAAAATCATCTCTTTGGAGGGTTAAAGGAGGCACAAGCTCAGGTATGTCGGGCTTGGATGGGACAGAGTCAAGGGTGAAGTTCGCCGATCGAGGTGTAGCCACGCTTCGCCGATCGCCGAGTGGACATCCGCGCAGCGTATGGGCATAACCCCATATGGGTGAGACGAGGAAGGCGCGAGATATTTAGAAAAGTTATTGTGACAACCTCTCGACTACGACTCACGGAATCGTGTAGGCAACGAGTTAATTGTCTCTTGTGGGTAAAGTGTACAATCTCTGCAGAGTTATAAAGCTGTTTAAACAGTAGTGCCTACGGTCAAAAGCGGACATGGGAACTTAACTTGAGTTAGTTCTATTTCAAAAACCTTGTTGGGTGGTATGAAAATTGTGGCGGGCTCACCTAGCCACAGATTGGTTATTCACGGGTCTTTGTACGGTGTCGTTTAGTGGTGGATGTAACCACAATCAAAATTAAGCATGAAGGTGGAGGTAACCTCTGTGATATACAATATTGCACAATTTCTCTCTTTAACTAAAACGAAATTTGTTAAAAATGCTAAGTGCTAGGAATTTGTACTTATGATATTTAAAAGTATTGCTTTCGCAAATAAAAGAACCGAGCCATCCTTGTAAGCCTTGCATGTATATCTTTGCATTGTGTATTGGCTCATGAGCACGGTAGTTGTGCTCATCCTCGCTCTCCCCAAACCCTTGGATGAGCGATGGAGGAGACTATGCTTACTACGAGGAACGAGAGTTGATGGACAAGGAAGCGGCGAAGAGTAGTCTAGGATGCGTAGTCTAGGCCTCGGCGATCTAAGTTGACTTCGTTGGTACTTGCGTACAACCGATATTATCAGGGTCCTTGGGTAATATCGATCGTACCTGAGTTGCCCGATCGCTTGCACTCGTGAAGAGATGAGCTCTACCCTTTTGCTTCGCTACCGTAATCGGTGTTACGTATTGTAATCAATTTGGCACGATCATTTGTTGTAAAACTTCGACCGGCGTGGTCTATGTCACTCTGTTATGCGTAATATTGATACTTTAGTTCACGCCATGTATGAATGATTCACAATGCTCGTGA